>LPNX010949738.1:43357-77223 GCA_001517045.1 Pseudotsuga menziesii | reverse complement strand
GATTTTATACATTTTATTCTATTTATTTATGTGTCTCTGAATACAAAGATATAATTACCATTTTATTGGATTGCGTATTCTTTATTATAAATAAATTTACTTAATTAAATATAATAAGTACTTTTACCCGTAAAATGCACAACTTAGAATCTCATTGAGTAAACATTCTACATTAATAAAAATGAAAAACAAAATAATGTTCCAAACAGAAAAGTTGAGTAATATGGAGAGAAATTATGTTTATTTCAAATCTGCCATTTGAAGTTGAATCCCAACATTGTAATGTTCCTCGCTGAGTTTTGTGCATGCCAAGTCAATTATGCAATTGCAGTGTTATTTTCAATAGAACCTACATTTCAAATTGTATCCGGAAAATAAATAAAATATAGGATAAATAAAAAGAATAAATCGAGTTCTCTTTCGTAAAGGCAGATCAGTTGACAATGCGACAAACTTTCCTGATCTCCCCCTGCGACCCTATCAACACATCTATCGCACCCATCTTCACCATTGTTCTCGCAAACTTCTCTCTCCATACGAATGGATACTGAGAGTTGATCTTCACCATACTGGATGTCCATTCATTCGACATTAACGTTTGATCTGAGGTCAACACTCCACGCTTTATTTCAAGATCCACGTAATATTTCTCATCTAAACGTCTCGGTGTCAATGAATCCAAAGCCACTATGGGATCAGAATTTGAATTAGAACGTGCAGCTGGCATTGGGCATTTGGCTTTGAGAGCCAAAGCGAATCGAGGGTCCATACTGGGGTCTTGTTGACCTGTTCCACTGAAATTGTAAATCCTATTTGCACTGAATGAAGAGCAATGCGAAACCCCGATAGAGTGCGCCCCTGCAAATCAATAGAAGGCCTTTTTAATAAAAGCATGATTATGATGAGCCTGGATGCCCTACGTTCAACTGAATCAAACAACTATGTGGAGAGTTGCAGGTAGCTACCTAAGAGAGTGACCATGTCTTCCTGAGACATATCTTTTGCTGCAAAATTTTGAGTGAGTTGGTTTACATTGAATTGTGGACTAGGTATATTCCCAGAGATGTCTGATGCTTTAGAGATCCTTCCGTCTCTTCGTCCTGCTTCCACTTCCCAAATGAATCCTCCAGCCTGCGCCAAGATACAATATCATCAATATATAATAGATATATAGTTACCCACTTGATTATTAACAGTAACAATATAGAGGATTAATCAGCCACCTGGTAAGCGCTATCTCTTGCAGCAAAAGCAATGATGCCTGCACATGAGACCACATTCGGACATTTGGCTTCCAATATCGCCTTTGCTTCGTCAATCACTTCGAACCCACGAAGGCTCGGATTGTTTGCCGGCAAGTCTTTCTCTACTTGATTGCCAGTCATGGAATCGATCAGTATTGATCCATCACATCCCTGTAAAGTATCAATTAGCTAATTATAGTATTCATGAAACTGATATATATTACTAACTATTTTAAGAGTTGATATGCTTACTCTGACAAAACAGTCATGGAAATGCATCCTGATGAGAGAAGGTGCAAGTCCAGGATTTGTTCTCACGGCTTTTGCCACAGCTGCACTTACAATTGCCTCTGCCTCAGGGAAACTATGACTGTAGCAACCCACCATTAACCCATTCGGATTCGCTACAATTGCAAGAGGATATAACACTGCTAGTGTTACGACTATTACTACTATATTAAATAAACAGCGACGATAGATTGATCGATATTCCATCTTAATTAATGGAATTAATTTGCTTGAGCAGAAGATTCCGTAATTTTCTAGGAATAGAAATGGTACCGATTGACAATTACAGAGCAAAAACAATTTGCACTTCTAAACAGCTGGGTAGTAGCCAAATTGCAAAGAAGAAAACAATCAATTGTTTGCTGAAAGTAAGCTCAATCTTCTCATTGACCACCATTCTCCACGGTTTGTTTGTAAGTGTACTTCGCAAGCCTTCCATTAACGACCTGTTTACAAGCTGCTGCACTAACTTTGCCAGGTATTTTCTTTTCGTTGCTATTTGTGATATTGTAGTATTTTCTGCCATTGACCACTATAACTTTCATTTGCATTTACCATTGTTGCAGAATAGTGTCCCCGAGACTTGAACCTTGGCCCAAGTGACCAAAGAATTCGAACTGCATCGCGTTACTCTTAAAGAAGCCTTTGGATAAGCTAAACTTTCCGCTGAATTTGTCTCGTTGCTTTTCACATGAAAATTTAATTTTCTACACTTGGTATAAAGATGGCAATGGGATATAATTTCACGAGCCATTTGGATGCGGGATTCAGGCCGTATTGGGTCTTGCAGGCACCATTCTCTGTGCTTTTTTTTGACAACAGAGGCATGGAAGACGCCCTTAGCAATGAGGAAATGCATGATTCTGAAGAGGCAGAGGCATGGGGCGAATCAGTGGACAGCCTGGCTGCGATTTCATGGAGAGAAACAGTCGTGCGGGGAACTTTGCGGGCGATGATGTCGGGGATTCCCAGCAGAACCACGCATTTGATGGCCAATGAGTTTGCAAACACGAACCCAGAACAGCTGGCTCCGATGGTGCCACTTGGCAATGGGATATAATTTTCATTTTTTTAATTTTAATATTATGACGTCAGGTGGACACATGTCAACCCAAATCCAAATACCAAATCCCAAGGCTGACATCACCTCCTATCCACCAATCAGCTGTTGACAAAAATTGCTTTTTAACAAAATTAAAAAAAAATAATTACACACCCCTAAGTCTCACTTTGCAAAACAGGTTTTGATTTTTTAAAACTGCCTCAAAAGGCACCAGCTAATAGCAAAGTCAAAGCAAAGTCAAACCTGATCGATTACAATATACCTGTTGAGGCAGGTATAAAAATGACGGCATAGCATATACATATGGATTAACTGGCGGGCAGATGGATTTCCCGCAGAAACTCAAACCTTAACATATATAGAAAAAACACCTGGTGGGTAGGCACCATTTTCTGCACGGTTGGATTTCTGTGAGGGTATGTGCTACAGATTGCAACCATCTGGTGCAATTTCAGTAAGAATATGTGGTTTGATATCACAGGTTCGCATATTACTACCGAATAAATTAGAGGCGGCAGAGTTATATAAAGAAGAAATTACTATCTAGGGTTTTACAGAGTGGTTTTTAAACGCATTAGTACAGGAATTAAAAGAATAAATCAGTGATACTTACAGTAACCAAGTGAAATCCTGTATCTCCATTGTGTAGAAGGCAGCTCAACCGCATTCAGCATAGGTTCTCTTAGAGCATTCAGCATAGGTTCTTTTAGAGCGGATCAATACAGTGCACTCCAATTTGCCTCCATTGCAGTGCATTGCACTCCACCTCCCTCCCTATCGCATACACACAGACAAACATGCATACAAGAAGTCAAAAAATACTCTGAAAGTATGTAAAATTAAGATATATAGACATCTCCCTCAAGAAGAGGCACTACGCCCACTTCCGCTTCCAGATTTATACAAATTGTGTCTCTCTCTCTAAATTGACTGCTTTTTCTTTCAACAGATTTAAAAGGGCTCTTTCCTCTCTGAACTGACTACTTTTCTGTTCACTGGAATGAACAAGCGCTCTTTCCCAAATTTCTTTTCCATTCCTAAAATCGTTGCTTTTCTCTTCCTGAACTAATAGACTTCTCTTTTCTGTCCCTGAACTCACTGATTTTCCCTTTTCTTTTTCGTTCCTGAAATGACTGCTTTTCACTCCCAGACTTAGCTTTTTCGTCCCTACTTTTCCCTTCCTGAAATCATTGTTTTTCTCTCCCTGAACTAACAGACTTCGCTTATCTTTCCCTGAACTCACTACTTTTCCATTTGCTTTTTCATTCCTGAACTCACTGATTTTTTCTCCCTAAACAGTTGACAGAAGGATGAGTGAAATTATGACCAAGATGAGTGAAATTACGAAATGATGGAAGGATGAGTGAAATTTTTTCATTTCTCAATAATGGAGAAAGTGAAGATCAATTTTGAAAGTGAAATTGCCTGCTACCAGGAATTAGAGAACAAGAAGGATTGAAGCCTCTGCGCCGAATTTATAGACGTGGGAATGCTGCACCTGAACTTCTTTGTGGCATGAAATGACCAGGTTTGTGCTCTTCTGCCATGATGAAATTTATTATACTGCACGACTTCTTTTCAAGGTTCTTAATGGGAATTGTCTTAAAATATCGAGTTTTTCGTACTGCCTTCACTAATGGTAGTGTTACTCTGTTGTTTTAATTCCCGTGTAAGGTTGAGGTTGTCGCATTGATTTTCTTAGACAGATTTTGTTCTAGAAGTAGAATTTTTGTTGCAGGCATCCGTATTTATAGCAGCCTTTCTTCACACAGATGATGAGTTCAACATATCCATTGGACTGCATATGCCAATTTTCCCTATTCTAGGCATTCTTTTAGTGCAGGTATAGGAAACTGATTTTCTATTACATCCATTATATGGGAAGAAATGGGTGTCACTTGCTGCTAGGCTCTGTACTGGTCCATAACTAAAGACAGGCAATTATCATTAAGCGCAGATTATTTGATGCATGCAACCTCATAGAGCAACTTGGCCTTAATCATTTAAATCAAATGTCTTCATAGAGCCACTTGGCCAAACAACAAAAATATTCAGTCTCAGAAAATGCCATCAATACATAGCAAGTTTGGGAGTGCAAGGGTTAGAAAGTTATCATTCAATAGCCATGTTAGATGGCTATTGAGTTGTGGTGATGCTCTTTCCTCTCTCACGCGACTCTACCAAGTTTGTATATTGGCCTTCCATTGCTATGACGAGTTTGTCAAGAATGAATAGAAGGGGTGACCAAGTTAGTAGGAGGCTCCCTATTTGTGATGCATGGTGCCCCTTCCCCAATATTCTAGGACTTGGCATAGATGCACCATTCCTAGCTCCACCTTTTGGGCATGTATGGTAATTTGCAGTGGAATATTAGCACATACAAGTGTATTCTCTGCTCAATAAGAATTTCAATTTGCTTGGGCCTAATGAAACATTGTTGCATAGTTTTTTTGTTAATTGAGAATGGAAGAGGTATTGAACAATGCTACTTATATTTTTAAAGAATCTCAAGGCTGAAAACGAAAGTAACTTGGCCACAGTCTTGCGTTCATTTAAGAGGATAGGTGATCACCTTATTGAGTGATTTTTTATAGACATGCCAAATGTGAATCTTGGTCCTTTCCAATTTAGAAAAGGCTGAACAACCTCCCAGGCCTTGCAGATACTTTGAGAAACAAAGGTTCCTTTAGCTTTTATCACAATTGGGGTGACAGCAAGGGTTTATAGGTTCATGACATATGATGACTCCTTGCCCAAAGGAGCTTTGTAATTGACATAGTTACAAAGGAGCATCTTCCAACCCTTCCTTCTTTTCAAGACTTTGATAACTTATTCAAGGCACATGACTAGTTTTACATATGATTTTTTATGATCCCCATTCCACCCCAACTATGGCAGTGCAATAGAGATTCCATCAACCTATATCTAAGAAACCACAAGTTGGATGCATTTATTTTTCCAAAGTCACCTCACCCAAGGCCTACACATGGCTCGAACCATAATAAACAAACTGCTTGCACAGGATACCATACCATTAGGGGTGAACATGGTGCTGGGGAAATTTGAGCCTTGGTGGGATGAATATGAACTTTACTGGAACATCTAATAATACACCATGAACTAGTCCACTAGAATGGGACATATTTTGAGCAACTGCCAGGTAAATGGGAAGTGTTTGGTGGGTCTACATTGTTATCTTGATTATCTACCATTGCTTCAAGATGATTCATTCTACTATTAGTCATAATAGGGAAGAAATAGGTGATCCCAGTAGTTGGAATAGGAGAGCTTTGTAGCAAGTGATGGTTAAATTTATCCATTTCTCTGGGAACAAGGCAAAACACTTTTGACGAGATATTTGAATAAGATAGATAAACATACTCTATAGTCTTTGAAATGGCATTAATATATTCCTCCAATCTCATTATAAGTTGAGCATACAAAGATTAAATATTCCTCCTTCCTTTCCTATAAATAGAAAATCCTGTAGTGTGTTCCTCATGTTGAACATTTGATGGTTAATATCTACTCTCAGCTAGTGAGAACACAACCCAAGATGGCCAAGAGGAAAACTATTACCATATGACCAATGGTGGTGAATGTAGTTAGGATGAATGATGAGACCATTAGAAAATTGAAATGCCCAAATTAGAATGCCAACTTTGTATGTAGAGGCTTAGACCATGCAGTCCAAAAAGTATGGATGGAGATCTTGTAGGCGTTATCTGTAATAATGGTCTTAACTCCTGCTTAAGGTTGAGGAGATGAGTGGGGGGATATGTAGAGTCTGTATGGATGGAATATGTGAATAGAGATCATCTGTAAAAGCAAAGAGACTTCAAAAACAAACAAAATTACTAACATGGCTAGTCCAAAAATACTAGCCTTGGAGCAATATAGATCTAAGAAGGGATGTCTATGTCATCTAGTAGTAGTTTTTGGCATCCCTTGGGTGAGTACAGGGTGTAATATTATCATGAATGGCTGGATATTTACCCCATTTTAAAATATATCAGGAACAACAGGGTCTAAAAAGTGGCAGGGTTAATGGAAGACCTTAAGCAAATCTAGGTGAGGGTCGTGCTTTATTATCATGGACAGTTAAACATATTTCAGACAAAGATTCGTAATAAACATTTTTTGGGGATATTAGAAGGGCATACTAGTTTTTGAGAGCAATTATTAAAGTGGTAAGATGAAAGACTTTATTTTGGTTGTTAGGTGTTGGTGGACACAATCTGTTATTGCCAGCAATGATTGGTTTAAAGTATAGTCATCCAAAACAACACAAGGCAAGAGGGTATGATTTTGGATGATGATTTTTGGAATGATTACAAAAATATTTACTATGGTATTTTGGGCCTTGCCAGCTTAATTCCAAGTTTTTGTTGGTGTTGGGGCCTAAGTCACTGGTTCGAGTTTGTGTTCGAATTCGACAACCTTCAAATTTGACAAAAAATAGGCAATTGAAAATTTGGCGATAAAATTCGGCATTAAGTTCGATTGACTATAAAATATGAGAATTAAAAAATATATGAAAATTTTCAATTAATTAATTATGCTCATTAAACTATAAACACTTAACACATCAACAATGAATATGATAGTCATAAAATCATTGAAATAATGAACACATCAACATTAAATGAAGTATGAACATGATAGTCATAAAATAAAATAAAAATATAAACATGGCAACAAAATTATTATTTAAAAATACTATTTTATATCTTGTTTGAAATTTACAAACATATTCATAAACTGACAAAACATAATATTAAAATGTCATTAATATTTAGGTTAGCCGCTATTTAGCAAACAATCATCCCAAAAAGAAAATATTATATCAAATATCATTACACTTACTCTCCACGGATAATATTAACGCTAACTTCAGTCACAGATAAGCCGCAACGCCTCTGTAGACTTGTTAGGAGTATGCACTTGCAAAGTTGCAAGTTGCAGCAATCGGAGTCTGCACTCTACGAATCATCCCTCTGTCGACAACAGCAGTGAACTTCAGACAGAACGACATGGGAAAATTCACATACTGAGAATCGGTGTTGAAACAATCAATGAGGAGTCTTCAGCAGAAGTAAAGAGAGTGCACAGAGGTAGAAAAAGTATGGTTTACCCGGGCAATGAAAAGGGGAAAAACGATTCTAAATTAAATTTTGTTCATTTTAAAAAATTCGCCCTGAGATTTACCAAAAACTAAAATTTGAAACTGTGTTGAAAATCACCGAATTTTATTGATTAAGTTTGGTTGTTTCAAAAAATCGTCGAATTTTGATTTTCAAGGCAGAAAATCGTCGAACACGGTGACTTAGGCTAACAATTCACTTCATACATTTTTTAAACACAATAAATAGTGCTTGTGAATTTAACATGTCTTTCAACTACTACAGGAAGCATTCAAAATTAACAAATGAATTCTTCCGATCTGACATGAATTGACTCTATGCATTCACTGTGTAGCAAATGGCTGGTCTCATATGCACGAGATACATTAGGGAACCAATGAGCTGTTTGTATAGAGTAGAGTCCAGACTCTGTGAACTAGAGGCTGAATCCCATAACTTTGTCAAGTTGGTAGTCATTGGTATGCTCATGGACTTGCAGTTATGCATCCCAAATCTCTACAAGATATCTACTGCATACTTTCCTTGCATCAGAAAGATCTCACCTGGATTTTTCCAAACTTCTAAGCCAAGGAAGTAATGCATCAATATGAGATCTTTCATCTCGAATTTAGAGGTAATCTCCCTCTTACACTGGTTTATCAATTGTTCATCACCTGTAAGAAATAAGTCATCTACATATAGAACAAGTATCAAGACATGATTATGAACAACTTTAAAGTACAAGTTGGAATCAACTGTAATTTTGGAAAACCCTAGACTCTCGGAGGTTGTTTTAGCCCATACAAGGATTTCTTTAGTTTACATACATGGGTCTTCTCTACATGAGTAACAAAGCCTTCAAGTTGTTCAATATAAACTTCTTCCTCAATCTTACCATTGAGAAAGGCTTTCTTTACATCCATCTCATGTAACTTCCATCCGAAAACTACAGCAAGTGAAATGATGGTTCTGATGGTAGTGTACTTGGAAATAGGTGCAAATATCTCGTCATAGTCAATGCCTTCTTTTTTAGTGAATCCATGAGCTATGAATTTGGCTTTATACTTCTCCACACTACCATCTGCAACATGCTTGATCTTATAAAGCCATCTGGAAGTCACAACTGAATTTCTTGCAGGTCTGGGGACAACTTCCCAAACATCATTCTTCATGATTGACTTATACTCTTCAATCATGGCATCAACCCATACCTGTTTACTTTTTCCATCTTTGTATGATGAAGGTTCTGAACTGATAAGCTGACTCATAAGACCGTGGTACTTCTGTGGTCTTATGCTTTCTCTGAAAGTCCCTGGAGGAGCTTTATGCTTCTCAGGTTCTTGTACCGTCTCTCGGTACCAAGCAGGTCTCCTTTTGGAAGGAGGAACTTCAAGTAGTGGACTTTCAATGTTCTCAGGAACATTTGGAATTTGATCATCAAATTTCTCTTCCTCCCTCTAAATTTCTGAATCTGGAAACTCAAGTGGGGCAATTGTATCTTCCGATGAAAGCTCTAGTGTTTTACGAAACACTGCTTCCTCATGGAAGACAACATCTCTGCTGACCTCAATGTGCCTCTGTCCAGGTATATATACTCAATAAGCCTTCAAGCAATCATTCTACACAAAAAATATACCTTTCTTACTGGAGGGCTCTAGCTTAGCCCTCTTTTCTTTTGGCACATGAACATACACAGGAGTACCGAATATCCTCATGTGATCAACTGCAGGTTTCATCTTGGTGAATACTTCTTCAGGAGTCTTCTCACCCAAGATAGCATGTGGGCTTATGTTCTAAATGTATAGTGTAGTTCCAGTAGCTTCAACCCATAAAGACAAAGGAAGATCTAGGTCAGTGATCATGGCTTTAGCAGCCTCACAGATCGTTCTATTCTTCCTTTATGCAACCCCATTCTTTAGGAAACAATTGTTGAGTTTATAATGCCTAGTAGAATTATTGTTAATGTTTACAGATAAGACAATTATTGAGTTTATTATGCCTAGTAGAATTATTGTTAATGTATTTTTCTTCTTGTTACAAGGAGGTGACCAAGAAAGTCATTCCTTGTGGGCCTGAATATTTATCCCCTACTTATAATAAATTAGAATTAGCTGAGTTAGACAGGGGGTGCCAAAGATGGAAGGGCTAATAAAAGACCTTAAAAATACTTGGGTGCGTACAAGGTGTAATATTATCATGAATGGCTTGATATTTACAACACTGTTAAATTATATCAGGAACGACAGGGTCTAAAAATTTCCAGAGTTAATGGAGGACCTTAAACAAGCCTAGGTGACGATTGCACTTTATTATCATGGGCAGTTAAACAGATATCCGGCAAAGATTCAGAATTACTAATAAACATTATTTTGGGATCTTAGAAAGGCATACTATTTTTTTAGAGCAATGATTCAAGTGGTAAGATGGAAGACTTTATTTTGTTAATTAGGTGTCGGTGGACACATATGTTATTGTCAGCAATGATTGGTCTAAAGTAGAGTTGTCCAAAACAACATAAGGCAAGAGGTTATAATTCTGGATGATGACTGGTGAAATGATTGCAAAAATGAGTACTACGGTATTTTGGGACTTTCCAGCTCCATTTAAAGTTTTTCGTTTGTGTTGGGGATAACCATTTCAACACTTGGCAATGGATGCTAAAAGAAGAAAGACCAGACAGATTTTTATACCCATTGAAGATAGTGTGTTTTCCTCCAAGCAAAATATATTATTTTTGGAGGGAGGAATCACCATCCTTGAGAGGAATGAAAATCCAGAGAAACATACAACATGTAATCAAGTTGATCTCCTAAAGAAACATCAAGCACTTGGTTGTTTACCCAGAGGTCTTGGTGGATGGGTTGTGCTCTCCTAAAGAATTGCCAAGCACACATGTGGTTCTGAGACTCTGCAACTTGAAAGTGATTTTCCAGTTATGTTTTAGTTTGAAGAGGCAAGTATGGTAATATTAATCTCTTAAATATACATTGAATGGAAATGGCCTGGCTTTCTTTAACTGAAAGTGAATATCTTGTTTTCATGATATGAGATTTAATTTTGTTGATATTAATGGATTCTAAATTTTTCTTTGAGAAATTTATGAACTTGGATTGCCCTCAACCTTAAACATGTATGCATGCATTGGTAATATTGATATCTTAAATCTACATTAAAAGGAATTGACCTGGCTTTATTTACCTGAACGTGAATATCTTTGTTTTCAAAATATGAGATTTATTTTTGTTGATTTTGTTGGATTCAGAGTTTTTCTGAGAGATAAATTTAGTAACTTGGATTGCCCTCAACCTTGAACATTTATGCATGCATTGGTAATATTGATATCTTAAATCTACATTGAAAGGAATTGACCTGGATTTATTTACCTGAACGTGAATATCTTTGTTTTCAAAATATGAGATTTATTTTTGTTGATTTTGTTGGATTCAGAGTTTTTTTGAGAGAGAAATTTAGTAACTTTAATTTCCCTCAACATTGAACATTTATGCACGCGTTTGTTAATTTTGAATGCTTCCTACATTCATTGAAAGGCATGTTGAATTCACAAGCACCATTCATTGTGGTTTAAATTGTTAGCTACAAATACATGTTAATGTCATGGATTTCAATTTTTTGGCTATTAGTAATTGGTAGAGTATGATTATGCTTATTTTGATCAAGGCATTATAATTGACTTGCTTCTTTAAATTTTGTAGCCATTTGATTGGATAAAAGAGCAGTTTACTGCCAAACCATAGGATGACCAGCAAACATAGTACTGTTGGGTACTTCATAGAGGATTGTAATAATGTAGAACTTGAGGAACTATCTTTTTTTTTCCTAGCTTTATTCTTCTGAATAATTAGACAAATTTCTTATCGTAATCTGCAATTGTTGTTTAGTATTTCTTGTGGCATCGATGTTTTTAATGTGGCAAGTGCTTTTTCCGAGACTTTTGAGCAATGTCAGAGGCAAGGGAAACTGTTTTTTCTGAGCTATTGAGCAATGGTCTAGTTTGAGATGAGTAAGTTGTCACTTCATTTTTTGGCTTCTGGGTGCAATTTTTATCAGTAGCGTAGAACTACTTTAAAGTTTTCAATCTTCTCGCTTTCCGTGGATCAAAATTTATGAAGTTGATTCGTCGTCTATATTTTTGTAGATAGTTTTATTTCTGTACTAGTTTACTCTCTTGTAAAAGTTATACAAGAACTAAGATCTTTGTTTTCTTTTTTTAGGTTAACTATAGTAAGTTTTATATCCACCTATTTTAATCTATGATCTATCACATATAACATCCAGGCATCTCTGCATGATCCACTTGCTTAATTAGCTTTGGAAACATCACCTCTAGATCATATCAATTTAATAGTTGTTATTATCGTGTTCATGATTGATCAATTATAAGGATATTGAAAGTTCATAACTCTTGTGATGTTTTGATTATTGCGTGGCATCTGCTATGAAACTTGTCATGATAGATCCACAGTAAGGTATCTGCTTCGAAACTTTTAATATCAAATCATGAAAATAGTTTCCAAGACACCATGTAGTTGGATAGAGGCTCAGGAGAAATATCACACAGTATAATCATATATATGGTGCTGCCAGATAGGTTTGAACATGTCGTTCCTTGTATAAAAACTTGGAGCATTGAAAATTCAAAGTTGATAATAATACCTTATAAGGGCTCATATTATGTTGTTATTCTCATTAGATTAATATCATTTTATTACAATTTTTAGCTTTATTATTATTGATAAATGTATTCACCATTACAATTACCATTAATTACTACAATTTCATAGTTGTTTATTATCATCTACACTTTCCCCCAAAGAGTCTGCATGGAGTCAACTAAGCTCTTAGGATGAATTCAAGTTGTAGTGGTATGAATCTAATTAAAAAATAAGCAACCTAAAGGTTGTAGTGGAAAATACATGAATTTTAAAAATTTGTATTATTTAACTCTCTACTTACAACATAAAAGACTAATGAGGAAAGGTTCTAAATATAATATTTTGATGATTGAAGCAACATGTATGTGGATAAAACTATCTTCACATTGGTGCACTTGGATAGACACCCATTGTCACGGAATATAGTCCCCCTTTCCTCTTAATGTGTTGTTTTGGGTTTCCATTACTTTCAACCTTTTTCTTTAATGATTTCAACGAATATTTGATTCATTTTTTAGTATTTGTATTTTTTTTTTACTTTTTAGTATCGATATATATATATATATATATATATATATATAATTCAATCAACGAGTTAATAATTGAAGAATTATAATTGGAATTGGAATTGTATGTTCCCAAATTCAACACATAGATAAATTTATAGGAGATTGTTTAATGAATTATTATGAACCTCAAAATTGACCTAACTTTTTGGTGTCATTGCCGAAAATGTGATCTCACAACTTTCAACATAAAATACTAAGAAGGAAAGGTTCTAAATATAATATTTTGATGATTGAAGCAACATGTATGTGGATAAAACTATCTTGACATTGGTGCACTCGGATAGACACCCATTGTCACACAATATAGTCCCCCTTTGCTCTTAATGTGTTGTTTTGAGGTTCCATTACTTTTAACCTTTTTCTTTAATGATTTCAACAAGTATTTGATTCATTTTTTTAGTATTTGTATTTATTTTTATACTCTTCAGTATCCATAAATATAAAAAATTAAAGCAACGAGTTAATAATTGAAGAATTATAATTGTTATTGGAATTGTACGTTCCCAAATTCAACACATGGATAAGTTTATAGGAGAATTTTTAGTGAATTATTATGAACCTAAAAATTGACCCAACTTTTTGGTGCCATTGTCGAAAATGCAACCTCGCAACTTTTTGCAGGCATTAAATAATAAAACACGAATATCATTTCACATCCCTCCACTCCTAGATAACAAAGGCGTCATTTATCAATGACACTAAAGGAAGACATATTTTCCACCACCTTAAAGAGAGCCACGAATATTCATGATAGCTTAATAAATTTTCCTATTTTGTGTTCCTTTGATATAAGGATGACAAAGAACATGTAAATATATACCATGGACTATTTATCGAGGACTATAGATTCTTAGATTGACATATGACAAGGTAAAGACAACAGTGAACCCATTCAAGGGTTCAGTAAACCTATCAAGAGAAAACTTGCATCCTATATGAACTTATCTTTAATTTTTGTTTGTCCAGAATTTATGAGAATTGCATCCTACAACTTTCTAGTGGATCCATCATTTAGCCTAGGTTCACGTACGTGGTTTCATCTTCTATAGACATGAAATTTCAAATATATAATCATGTGGGTTATTTATTGTTTTCAATTGTACTAGCTTCTCCCAAGTTCCTTCACATTAATTTCATAATTAAACTCGTGAGAATTGTGAAGGAAATGATGCATTTGCTTACCAAACTAAAAAAAATGCAAACTACTTATGTTATTCGGTACATATGGTTGATGCAAAATATCTAACATAATCTAGTCAACAAATTGAATGAAATCTATTTGGTACATATGGATGATGCAAAATATCTAACATAATCTAATCGACAAATTGAATGAAATCACTCAAATAAATAGAATCTAATAAAGCTAAAGTATATGTATATGATTTTTATCCATAGATATAATCTATAGGTTAGAGGAAAAACCTGCTTAATATGTTTTTAAATTTTATCAAGTTATTGTTTCAGATGGGGGTTTTGAATAAAATATTTCCCTTTCACTCAATTTATCATTATTCAGGATCACATTGACCAACATGGATTTGATTCACAAGTTTAAAGTCTATTGCAAAGAATGGGCTAATGATTTGTATTACATCACATTACAACTGTTTGAGAAATTGAGCTTAAAGGACAAAGAAAAGTCCTTGCCATATTGATAATGAAGTAAGATTCTTACTCTAGAGTCCAGACTTTGATTTGGCTCCATCAAAATCGAATCTCCAATTGAGTTCATAGTTTCAATAGGGATGATATGAAAACAATTTTTTTTCCTAAAAAAAATCATATTTATATTTTTTGTGAGAAAGATAAATGCAATCTTCATAGCTTCAATATTTAACAACACTCTACATGATTGCCATTTTCAAGAACCATACATTTCATCATCTCAAAATTGACTTCAAAAGTGGGCCTCAGTCTACATACTGTCCAAAATAAGTTCAGAAATTTTCTCTATTGAAACGTTATGTTACATACCATGATACTTTAAAAATAAATAAAACCCCAAAACTCAAAAACAACCATATACCAACCTTGTCACAAAAAAGAGATATAGTTATAGGATGAAAGAACATAGTTACGGGATGAAAGAACAATCTCGTCTTCATATTATGCTTCAAACACTTATACATTTGATTTGTTAAACACTATAGAATTTACTTTGGTTTCATGTTACTTTGTGCTAATACAGTGAATTGAACCCTCGACTACTCTCTAAGTACAAATGTTATGTATGGGGTATATATATTATCTCAAGTAAGAATATTCGACCCAAACAAGCTCGTTAAATATTTTGTATTACTAATGATTTGATAAAGGAAGGCCAAGAACCTTGACTAACTATTTGATCTATCTCTAATGTATTAGAGAAGAATATATATATATATATATTGTTGGTAACAGTTGGGAAATCAATGTAGGGCATCCAAGCGCTAAAATATTTGTTGAGGTTTGCGTTTTGTAATTGTTTTTACTACATACTGTTGAAAAGTTACCTAGGAAGTGTTTGTCCGCCTAGATTTGCCTTGGGGTGGAAAAAGACACTTAAATGTGACTCCTAGTCATTTTGTGCATTTAATGAAGTGAGATGCACTTTATATTTTTAAAGTGACTTTATTAAAAAGTTAAGTGGGTATTTTCCTAAGTTCACATTTAAAAGTTAAGTGAGTGATTAAAAAAAAGGGGTTGCTCAGCTTTATTAAATGACATAAGTGCACTAAATGTCATTTAATTATTTTTTTAATGGAGCAATTAATGTTAACCCTTGATTTAATCTAATCTTGACCGTTAGATTGATAGGGAAGTTACCAAGATAAAGAATTCTAGGGCAAGGCAAAATTTCATTCATTGTGTTCATCTTCAGAAGAGATTTTTAGAGAGAGGAAGAGAGTGAGGGTTTGAAGAGTTTTTCAAAACCAGAGAGAAAATAAATTTCAGCTCACACTTCGAGGAGCAGAATAGGCACAAAAATCGAGAGATTCCAGCAGACAAAGGCATGATTTCTAAGGCAACACTGCTTTCGAGAACCATACGGATAGTACAGACATGGCATGCTTTTCGAGGCAATGGAACAAAAATCGAGGGCACAAAGTTTGAGACTTTCTGTGGAGTTTTCGAGGTACAACTGTCAGACCGTATTGTACAGTTATGCACATATTTCGAGGCAGTTTGTGAATGCACATACATCAAGAAAGTACAAAATTTAATTATGTCTATACAACATAGTTTTCAAGGTGAAAGTGGCACGAAAATTGAGAAAAATCAGCAATAAAGAGGTTAAAAAATCAAGGTAGAATTCTGATGAGTATTCTTGAATGTATTTCTGATCTTTACTAGAAGAAAAATAAAATCTTTCTCACTCAAAAAATAGGTTTTCCCTTAGGGGTTTTATCCTAGGCCATTGGTAAAAAATAAGTGTCTAAATTTTCATGTGTGTAAATGTCTGAAATTTTCCGAGTTTTACATTTCCAGTTTGAAAAGAAAATTTTTGAATTTGTTTAAAATTGAGAAAAAGTTTCACATGTGTTTCAGTCTAGATAATTTGTGAAAAAATATGCATTGAAAGGGTTGGGCATTAAACTATGCAGAGAAGCCTAAAGGCTTGAAACCGGATTGGGGAAACTTTCAAAAACTTTCATGGTATCAGAGTTCATCAAAGATTCAGAATTTTAAACATTCAGAAACTGGGTTTTTGAAGAAAAGAAGTCTTGAAAAGCTTGCTTGAGGTTACAAGTTGCAACCATGGTTTTCAGTCTTAGAGTGGAACATAGATTAGATGGGGCTGCAAATTTTAGCCCTTGAAAGGCTAGAATTAGTTTGATTCTTGAAGAGAATGAACTATGGGATATAGTTCATGGGACAACATCAAATCCTGTAGTACTACCTGCTGATGCAACAGATAAGGCAGTTTTCATGAAGAAAGATGTGAGGGAAAGAAGAGTCATTCTTGATGTAGTGAAGCATCATGTGATCCCTCAAATTTCAGCCAAAGACCATGCATTTGAGATGTGGACAGCTTTGACAAATATTTATCAAAGTTCCAATGAAAACATGAAGATGATATTGAGAGAGAAGTTAAAGAGTGTTCGCATGGGAAAATGTGAAGGCATGGCATCATATCTTACGAAGATCACACAGGTAAGAGATGAGCTAGCAGCTGTAGGAAAGGTGGTTGGAATTCCTGAGATGGTGCGTACAACACTAAATGGAGTGTCACAATAGTGGACCGTATTTGTTTAGACCATTATTTGGGGGGAGAACATACCCACATGGGATCGATTGTGGGATGATATCACATAGGATGAAATACAGAGAGGCTTCTTACATGGCAGTTCATCACATCAGAGAGATGATGAGGAGAATGTTGCTTTAGAAGCAATAGGAAATAAGAAGAAGAAGTTCAAGAAGGGTTTCAAGGAGGGATCCAAACAACATGATGGAGAAAAGAAGGACATGATAAAAGTGAAATTCTTTGCATGTCAGAAGACGGGGCACTATGATGGATAGTGTCCTAACAAGAAGAAGAAGAAACAACAAACATCAACTTCAACGGATATTGATGAGTTTGTTGTAAGATTTGAGAGATATTTTTCTCTCTTTGTAGGTGTTGGTGTTATGAGAGCATCTTCTATCACCAGCAGGGATTTTGATGACCACATGGAGCATTCCATGATTGTTGGGCATTCGTTGAGTGCCACCACTACTTCTTCCACTTGGTACATTGATAGTGGAGCTTCCATTCATATGACAAGTGATCACAACATGTTCACAAAGATGTCTGAGTTAGACTTAGAGATGGAGGTTGTATTGGGAGATGACACAGTGGTGAGTGCAGTAGGGTGGGGGACTATCCTCTTTGACATGGACTCCATGTAGCCTATGTATTTGAGGGATGTGTTGTATGTCCCTGGGTTCAAGAAGAACCTTGTTTTAGTTTTCATGATTGAGGATAGAAGATTTGGTGTATATGTCATTGATGGGAAAGTTCACATCTTTCCCAAGGAAACAGGTCCATCTGATTCGTGGTGAGTGGAATCAAATGCGGGAAACTGTACAAGCTTCTCTTCGAGCCACATCATGCACTATCACACACTTAGAGCAACAGTGAGTTGTGTGAGCTTTGGCACAGGAGGATGGCCCATATTCACCATCCAACTTTGCAGATGATGAGAGAGATGTCTACAGGTTTTCTAGATTTCAAAACAGAGTCAAGTGGTGTATACTTTGGTCGAACAATGGAGGTGAGTATACTTCTCATGCTTTTGATGAGTATTGTCAATGGAGGGGATAAAGAGGTAGTTGACTATTCCTTACACTCCACAACAGAATGGAGTGGCTGAAAAGGAAGAACCATTCTATAGTGGGTGCAACTAGAGCCATGCCGCATGATCAAAGTCTTCCTTTCTTTCTATGGACAGAGGCCTGTAGTACTTTTGTTTATGTTCTCAACAGGAGTCTACACCGTGCATTGGGGAGCAAAAATCCTAAGGTGACATTCACAGGGAAAGTGCCTGAGATAGGTCACTTTCAGATTTTTGGATGCCTTACATACTCTCATGTCCTTTTTGAGAAGAGGACAAAGCTGGAGGCTATAGGTGAGCATGGTATTTTTGTTGGTTATGATGATACATCAAAGGCTTTTCGGATATACCTTCCTGCACAGAGGAAAGTTGTAGTGAGAAGGGAGGTTAAGTTTGAGGAGGAGAAATCCTTTAGGAGGTCTCTTGATTTCGAGATGGAGGATCAGCAGGGTATTACACAGGTGACTGCACAGAGTTCAGTGAGTCATAGTTCAAGGTCACCGGTTTCAGGTGTGACTGGATGACATATTACAGGTCCTTCAGTTGCAGGGTCTCAGTCAACAAGTACATCTAGTACAGGGACAGGTTCATGGATCACAGGTTCACATGTGACACCTTCAGGTGATTTGGGTTTGAGTGGTACAGGTATAGTTTCACCAAGGATAGGTTCTCAGGTTGTTGGGACTTCTTTAGGGAGACAAGTGTCTGATGAGGATGTTGAGGAGAGTTTGAGATAGGATGCTTCCTCCAGGAAGAGAAAGCCAAGTTCGCTTATGGAGTTGATGAAGGAAGCAGAGGATTCAATTGGATCACCCAAGAGGGAGGCCAGGGAGAGCAGTTCAACTAAGAGGTTTTCCAGCTATATGGCACAGGTGACCAACTTGCGTGATACTGTTCCAGATACTTATGAGAAAGCTTCCACACACCAGGTATGGAGAGATGCCATGATGGAGGAGTATGACTCCATCATGAAGAATGGGGTGTGGGAAGTGGTTCCGAGACCAGAGGGGAAGTCAATTGTGACTTTCAAATGGCTTTACAAGATAAAGCATCCTGGGGATGGTGGTATTGAGAAGTTCAAAGCTTGTTTTGTTGCACGTGGTTTCTCACAGGTCAAGGGAGTTGATTATGATGAGACATTTGCACCAGTGTCCAGTTTTTCTTTGATTAGGGTAGTGATCTCCGTCGTTGCAAAGATGGGTTGGAAGATCCATTAAATGGATGTGAAAACCGCTTTCATCAATTATTTCTACATGAGGAGGTATATTTGGAGCAGCCACGGGGTTTTGAGGTATGTGAGAGAGACACCCATGTTTGCAAGCTGAAAAAGGCCCTGTATGGACTAAAGCAAGCCCCTCAAGCTTGGTATTCCAGGAGCGCCACCTACTTGCTTTCGATTGGGTTTCAGAAGAGTGAAGCGGATCCCAACTTATACTACATTGTGGTTGGTGGTGTTCCACTTATTCTTCTATTGTATGTTGATGTCTTGTTCATTACTAGGGGAGAGCACCCGATTGATGCATGCAAGAAGGATCTTACTTCATAGTTTGAGATGACAGGCCTTGGACTAATGCATTATTATTTGGGGATGGAGGTTTGGTAGGAGGATAGACATGTTTTCCTGGGGCAAGGAAAATATGCTACAGATGTTCTGAAGATATTTCAGATGACAGATTGCAGACCTATGTCAACAACCATAATCACGAAATGGGCGAATCTTCATGCTTAAGAGGGAGATTTGATGGACCCTACCTTATATCGTCAGTTGATTGGTTCATTGATGTATTTGGTCAACACCATACCATATATGAGTTTTGCAATGAACACTCTCAGTTAGTTCATGGTGTAGCCTAGGAGAGTGCATTGGACTACTGCAAAACACATCTTGAGGTATCTTGCATGTACAACTGATTATGGATTGGATTATAGGAGATCTAGTGGAGTGGGTTGGTTGGCTATGCAGATTCAGATTGGGCAAGTAGTCTTTCGGACTAGAAGAGCACTTTCAATGTGACTTACAAATCAGAGATAGAGCC
Organism: Pseudotsuga menziesii; assembly: GCA_001517045.1. NCBI lineage: Eukaryota > Viridiplantae > Streptophyta > Pinopsida > Pinales > Pinaceae > Pseudotsuga > Pseudotsuga menziesii. Next base: position 56,927 of record LPNX010949738.1, on the reverse strand, counting down.
CACATCACAAGTTGGGAGAACTGCAAGGCATAATATTGTTGAAGGTTTGACTTCAGTATTTGTAGGAGTTGATGTTGGATTGAGTCGAGAGAGGGCTCGAGCCACTATTCGGAAAAAATTTGTTTACAAAACAAATGATGAGTTAGATTGTATGGCCATTGAAGATCTAAAGGCCTATGCGAAGCTTTATCATAATATAGCTTCGGATAGAATATCTAATGACACGTCAAGCATAAGAGAGGTTTGTGTACTTCCAATCTATTTTTTTTTAATTCATTTTGAATTAAACTTTTTGTTACATTATATCTATGTCTGATAAATTATTTTTTGATGTATAGTAATAAATACGTTACGTAAATGTTTACTCTTTTCGGTTTTCTTGATTGTTAAATGAACATAATTTTAGAGTCTCCAGTAGTCAAAATGCTAGAAATGTAGAAGAGCATATTGGAGAGGTATATTTAAAATTTACACCTTTATATTTATGTTTGAAAGATATTTTTTTTTGTTTTTAGATTTAACCATGTATCTTATTGTTAATTTGACTTATTTATGCAGGTTTCATTAGATTCGAACTTTTTAGATGATTTTCCATCTATTATGAGCTAATGTTTTTTTTTAAAGTTAATTGCTAAGGTTAATATTTTTTGCTTTTACTATTATTTATTTATTAACAAAATTTTGATTTTAAGGGAAGAGAACATATTGAAATTGGAGGTGAAGATATAGGTTCTTTGATGGATGTGGATATTGGCACCAAGGTAATTTTGTTCATAATTGAATTGTTCTTTGATATATATGTTTAAATAGTTTAAATAATGTTTGACATTTGTAAATCACTTTTATGTATGTTGAAGCTTGGGTCTCTTCGATCTTTTCGAGGCAAAGGAAAGACTCCATTGGACGATAGTGTTGGAATTGTAAGTTTAATATTTTATTTTTTTGAATTTAGTTTAAAATAGTCTAAATAATTTGTAAGATTTATAAATCGTTTTATATATGTTGTAGCTTGGGTCTACTCCACCTTTTAGGGGCAAAGAGAAGACTCCGTTGGATGATAGAGAATTGGAGGTAATTTTGTTAATAATTGAATTGTTCCTCGATATATTAGTTTAACGTTTTAATGTTTTGATTTTGGTTTAAAGTTCTTTAAATAATTTATGCTATTCATAATCTGTTTTTATACATGTTGCAGATTGTTACGAGTCCAAGGAAAACGAGTCCAAGGGAAGACCCTGGTCAAGGATAGTGGTGGACTTCTATTTAGAGAATTATTTATATTGTTCTTTTTATGTAGATATATATGTTGTAGTTGATTTGGACATGGAGGAGCTTAATTTTTGGATTATATACATGTACTTTGAACTCACATGTACATAATTGTTGGATTATATACATGTACATGATTGTTTTTTTTTATTATATACATGTACATTGAATTCACATGTTCATGATTGTTTTTTTAGATTATATAAATGTGCATTGACCTTAGATATTGTTTTTGGGATTATATACATGTATATGTAAAGGTTGGGAATGTTAGGAAGTTTTGATATGTGCAAATATATGAATGTATGTAATTTATTAAATTTATGTATGTTTCTTGTTGAGAAGTTGAGAGTGATAGAAATTTTATGAAGTTTTGATAGGTGCAATCTAATGTTAAGAATGAATATATAGGGAATGTTAATGTTAGGAGTGAATGTGGGAATAGGGGAATGTTAGGAGTGAATGTTTTGATAGGTGCAATTTAATGTTAAGAATGAATATATGGGGAATGTTAATGTTAAGAATGAATATAGAGAGAGTATTAATGTTAGGAGTGAATGTGGGAATGGGGGAATGTTAGGAGTGAATGTTTTGATAGGTGCAATGTTAGTAGTGAATGTTAGGAGTGAATGTGGAAATAGGGAAATGTTAGAAATGAATGCTTTGATAGGTGCAATATAATGTTAAGAATGAATATATGGGGAATGAATATGAAAATGTTAATGTTAGGAATGTTAGGAAGTTTTGATAGGTGCAATGTTAGGAGTGAATGTGGGAATGGGGGAATGTTAGGAGTGAATGTTTTGATAGGTGCAATGTTAGTAGTAAATGTTAGGAGTGAATGTGGAAATAGGGGAATGTTAGTAATGAATGCTTTGATAGGTGAAATCTAATGTTAAGAATGAATATATGGCGAATGAATATGAAAATGTTAATGTTAGGAATCTTAGGAAGTTTTGATAGATGCAATGTTAGGAGTGAATGTGGGAATGGGGGAATGTTAGGAGTGAATGTTTTGATAGGTGCAATGTTAGGAGTGAATGTTAGGAGTAAATGTGGAAATAGGGGAATGTTAGGAATGAATGCTTTGATAGGTGCAATCTAATGTTAAGAATGAATATATGGGGAAGAAATATGGAAATGTTAATGTTAAGAATGTTAGGAAGTTAATGTTAGGAAGTTTTGATAGGTGCAATGTTAGGAGTGAATGTGGGAATGGGGGAATGTTAGGAGTGAATGTGGGAATGGGGGAATGTTAGGAATGAATGTTTTGATAGGTGAAATATTAGGAGTGAATGTTTTGATATGTGCAATGTTAGGAGTGAATGTTAGGAGTAAATGTGGAAATAGGGGAATGTTAGGAATGAATGTTGTGATAAGTGCATCTAATGTTAAAAATGAATATATGGAGAATGAATATGAAAATGTTAATGTTAGGAATGTTAGGAAGTTAATGTTGGGAATGTTAGAAAGTTTTGATAGGTGAAATGTTAGGGGTGAATATGGGAATGGGGGAATGTTAGGAGTGAATGTTTTGATAGGTGCAATGTTAGGAGTGAATGTGGGAATGGGAAAATGTTAGGAGTGAATTTTTTGATAGGTGCAATATTAGGAGTGAATGTTTTGATAGGTGCAATGTTAGGAGTGAATGTGGAAATAGAGGAATGTTAGGAATGAATGCTTTGATAAGTGCAATCTAATGTTAAGAATGAATATATGGGAAATGAATATGAAAATTTTAATGTTAGGAATGTTAGGAAGTTAATGTTGGGAATGCTAGGAAGTTTTGATAGGTGCAAATATATGAATGTTTGAAATGAATGTTAGAAAATGTTAGGTGCAAATATATGAATGAATGTTAAGAAAGGTTAAGAATGTTAGGAAGTTTTGATAGGTGCAAATATATGAATGTATAAATGAATGTAAGAATGAATATAGGGGAATGTTAATGTTAAGAATGAATATATGGGGAACTTCAATGTTAGGAGTGAAGGTGGGAATGCGGGAATGTTAGGAGAGAATGTTTTGATAGGTGCAATGTAAGGAGTGAATGTTAGCAGTGAATGTGGGAATGTTAGGAGTGAATGTTTTGATAGGTGCAAATATATGAATGAATGTTAGGTAGTTTTAATAGGTGTAAATATATGAGTGAATGTTAGGAAATGTTTGAAATGTTAGGAAGTTTTGATAAGTGCAAATATATGAATGTTAGGAAAGGTTAGGAATGTTAGAAATTTTTTATAGGTGCAAAATATATGAAATTATGTATTATTAAGTTAATATATGATTGTAGATGTAGTGTTGAGAAGTTGAGAATGTTAGAAATGTTAGAAAGTTTTGATAGAAATAGTTTTTATTACTAAGGTAAAATTAGCAACTTGATTCTGAATTTTAATATTTTTTATACTAAGGTAACATTATCAATTTAATTATTATATTTATTTTATGTTCCTTACAGAAAAGAAAAGGAGCACTACAAAGTTGCAATAGTGAGGAAACTACAAATAGCATTCCTATATAACCCCCCAGGATTTAAAGAAAGGTGATGGAATGAATAATGAAAAACAAAAAGAAAGAGTTGTAGAGTTACAGGGAGAATTCAAAAAGTTAAGGCCCTTCATGTTTGATGGAGAATTTGAGGAAGCAATAGAATCTTGGTTGTTAAATCTACTCCATGGTGGAAGGAGGCTAAGAGTGTCAGTAACATACGTAGTAAAGAGTTGAGTTGGAAAAAAAATTTAAAACTATTGAAAAAATGTATATGTCAAAATGATATTATGATGAGAAAGCCCAATAATTCAATGATTTGAGACTAATATTGTTAACCATGGAAGAATTTGTAACTGAGTTTGTAAATTTACAATGCTATGTACCATACCTAGGAGTTGAAAAAGCTAAGGTATACAATTTTATCAGTTGTTTACCCCTAGTGTATAAGGAAAATATTGTATTTGAAATTATTCAATAATGGCTGAAGCAATTAGAAAGGCCTAGTTGTGCTACCAATTGTTTAAACAAATATCCAAATTGAGTAGAAGTTAGAAAAAAAAAAATTTGAAAACATCGATCAATGTAGGAAAGGATTTAAACCCTCACCTTTTGGAAAAGGAACAAGAGGTCTTACCGATAAAAATTACAACATGCAAGGTTCAACCAATAGCAATGGGGTAAAGAGTATCGAAAATTCCAGTGGAGGATGGAATAGTAACTCGTAAGCATGTTGCAGGAAGCTTCTACTGTGAATGACATAGCCAGGAATATCCCTATAGTTAATGTTTCTTTGGAATATCGGCAGGTGGACCATCAATCCACTATGTTGGAAGTAGAAGGTAAAGTTTTGAACATACATGTTTCAATACTTATCGATTCAGGGCCTAGTTTAAGTTACATTACACCAAAAGTAGTTGAAAAGTGTAAACTTAGTAAGGAAAAACAAAAAATGCATGGTTGGTATAGCTGGCAACAAAGATAAAAATGAAAGTTACGGAGATAGTTAAAGATTTGTTATTAGGTTTTCATGACTTGGATACCTTAGTTAATTTAAATATACTTCCCCTAGGATCCTATGACATTTTTGATAGGTATGGATTGGATAGAATCTCATAAATATCTTATCGACTATTTGCATAAAAATCTTAGTAGTGTGGATGAGGAGGATAAGTATCATACAATGAATGAAATTTATAGACCTTTAACTACACGACAAATTTCAGCACTACAACGTAAAAAGTGTATTAGGAAAGGGTGTCAACTTTATGGCATCAAAATTAAAGAATTTGAGCCAGAAAAATAAAAAATGGAATTGGAACAATTTCCTATTTTAAAAGAATTTGAAGTTGTATTTTGTGATAAGATATCAGTATTACCACCTAAACGATATTTAGATTTTAACATATATTTAATGTCATTTTCAACACTAGTATCATGAGCTCCATATCATATGAGTATCCCAGAATTAACGAAATGAATAATACAATTACAAGAGTTGCTATATACAAAGGATATATTAAGCCTAGTGTATCTCCTTGAAGAGTACCTGGTTTGTTTGTGGGTGTGCTAGTAATATGATAAATTGTAATATATTATTATTTTTTACTGTCGTGCATGGATAAATTATAATTGATGAATAGATAACCAACCATTGATGGTAGATAACTAGAAGAACGCGAGCTATAAAAAAATTCGGCAGACGAAATTTTTTCCTGCCGACAAATTTTTTCTTCGTTTGCGTTGTAAATAACGGTTCTGTAACGGAAAAACATTGTTTGGCTGAATAACCTCTGAGACCTGAAACCTGCATAATTTTTAGGTTTTTCCATTTTCAAAAGGTAAAATGGATGCCTTACACTACAAATCAACTGTCGGACTTGATACCATTAGTTTCATCATTGAACCTACTTTCTATAGGTATAGATTTTGTTGTGTATAGGTGAGATATGCAATTTTTATTTTTTTTGTTTCTTAACATGTGTCGAGTTTAATTTCATCTCATTCAACATGCAGTGAAATGAAAAATATATAACTCTAAAAATACACCACCTAAAAAATTGAAACAAATATCGTACGCTTAATTGGAGTGTCTACTTCAAAAGGGTATTTGTAGATTTTTAAATTTTATAGTCAATTGAAGGAAAAGTGGTGCAACGAAACACATGTTGAAAATCGACAAGGTTTCCCCATTGATCGAATTCAAATAAATATTATAATTAGTGTATAGATCCGTTGGTTATAAACTTATAGTCATCGCAATAGTATATTGTCTGTAGATTGTCGTAACATATTTTGTTTTTGCAAAACACAAGTTTAACAATGATTTTAGGGGTGCAACCAAACATGTCTATTTTTTAGTCCTTTCATTTTATAAGGACACACTGTCAAACAATTTCTGAAACGACATATCAAATCTCAATTAAAAAAATTGAAAAAATTATGAATAGAAAGCTAACATAATTCTCTAAAAGTTTATTTTTTACTTGAAAGTGAAATTATAAATGAAAATATCACTTTCGTTCGCCCAAAGTTGAAAACATGAAAAAAAACAAATTTATTTTCTCATAAGACCCCCCAAAATAGACACCCATCTTCATGGATTCACCCATATATATTTCGTCATTTTTGGATAATTAGTCATAGGACGACCATTGGATAGGAGGTGAAATATAGTGCTTAATTGTATTGTCTTTGATAACAAATTTGTTTCCATCATCTTTTGAAATTGAGATTTGATGATTCCTCCATTTTCCTCAAGTTTTTTTCTTATTTAGTAATCATTTATTATATTCTACTTCAAATTGAAGATGTCGACATTCGCTAATAGATTTCCATCTGGTAGTAGATTTATTCTCATCATTTGTAGTTTTCTTATCATACACCTTCCCAACATGCTTCTCGATTGTGTCTAACTTCATCTACAATTTCACTACCTTGCCAAGTTTCCAACTACATGAAATGCATTTAACTTCTCATGAGGTCTCATTCTCATTTTCTAGAGGTATTGGTTCAATATATGGGTATCTTGACACCAAATCAACTTTAAATTTTCTCCCTGCGTCCCATTGGCCCTTTCTCCTTTTTCGTGAATGCATTGTGTCACCTTGCAATGAAAAATATTCAACATTTGAACTGCCAATTTCAGATGGAAATGCATTTTTCTTACTTTAATCATTAGAGGAATGTATTCTACCATCCATTGTCTGGGTTGCAGATGTATTCTCAAAAGTGTTGACATCTCTCTCATCGATACCTTGCTTAAGAGAGTTTGAAGCATGAATAGGATGTGGATTATTGCATTGAGGCTTTTAAAAATATGATATTACATCCTTTTTGTTTTGATGTTTTATTTTTCTTTCCACAATACATGTTTGACATCTTTCTTAATATTCCAAAATTGAAATTCCAAATCGATATAGAAACCAAAAGTGAAGCCTGCATGAGAAAAATGATATAAATTTTGTACAATGGCACATTATCAATTTATATTGACCTGACTTATAATGATTGTTTACATTGACTCTTTCAATGAATTTTAATTGACTCTTTCATTGACTCTTTCCCTGAAAGAGGTATAACACTAATACAAGTGGAAGGTGTCAATGGAACACAACTACACTGACTAGATTCAGGGAAAGTGGGGACTTCACTTGTTATCTTGTCCCTTAATGGTCTAGTGGACATGTGGGGACCTGAATCTTGACAAACCGATAAACTAATAGAATCATAAATTATGCTCGATCTTGGCCTCCACTAGCCTATTGAGGTCATTATTGTGTTTAAATCACACAAATCACTTCAATGTGAGACGCATTTTATATCATGAAAAGTTTTATATTGAAAGAAATTCTAACTTTATGTAGACCTCAAGTCTTTCTATTATCACTTTTCTATGTAATTTACATGACATTTACCTCAAAGTGAAATTGACATTGGTAAATGAAGCTAATATTGAAACCCAAAGAGAATAGTTATTGCAACATATTGGATAAACAAATCAAGATCAAAATAATTTACAAGCAAAGAAATCCAAATCAAGATTAATATAGTTACAAGCAAGGAAAGCCTAGATTATGACAATGGCATGCCTATGTAGTATGGTGGTAAGAAGATCACAAGTACAAAAATTCAATGAAAGTGAATATTTTATAAGCAATGAAAGACATTATCAGTTTAAGTACAAATCAACAAGCTCAAAATGCAACATTTTTGTTTAAAAAAAAGATGGAGGTCTCTACACATGAGAAGAAGATTGATATACCATATATGATCCACATTATTCTTTTGGAAAACAATCCACAGAATTCAGACAAACATGACATACATCATGCCGTAAAATCCCAACATTCATGACATACACATATGTAGACTTTGTTCTATGTAACATAAAGGATCATTTCCTTAGATGATGACAAATGTCTCCTATGGTGTGTACTGAATAGGTATATAATGCCCCATTTTTAACACAATTTCTATAATTTCTTATTCACCAACTTGAAATAACAAGCATTGGCATCACATCAATGAAGAAATCAATAATATATCAATGAATTCTAAGCCCAAGTTGTACAACTTGCAAATGATCCTTTGTATATTTAGCCAAAATGCCTAACTTTTGAAAGATCCACTAAATGAATCTATGTATTTAGCATAACCTATCCTTTTCAATAAGGAAACTGAGATGCTCTATCTCCATCAAAACACATTAGATAGAACACTTGTCCTCCATATTTTCTTTGTTATACAAAGCTAACAATGTATAGAAATTAGAGTAACAATGTCGAGCATAATATCAATCACTATACGTAACATAGATTATATGCGTATAATCCCATCAGCATCTGCACACATAATTCTCATGTTTATATATTCTCATTGATTATGTGTATTTGGATTGCTAAACTCAAATTCAATTCCATATAAGATAATTTTTTACATAGATGACTTACTCTTCCATCAAATTAAAACAAGCTAATAGATTATATTTTCACTGTTATTCAACTCAAAGACTTCATATAGAAAATCACTTTGTTTCTTATTTATTTTTTTGATCCTTTCATACAATGTAGAGATCGAGCCTGTCATATTTACTTTAATATCTGGGCATGAATAACATCAACAAGTAGTCTTAAAACCCTAACTCTAGGCGCTTTCTAGGCATGAAAACATTTAAAAAGAGACCTATAGCAATTTTGGGAATCATTCATGACGTAAACACTCTTTATCTTGGGTTCTGAGTTAATTCCACCATAAAAAAATGCCCTATTACTAAAACCTGGGCACCTTTTAGGAAGTTTTGAGCACAAATTATGGTCAAAATTTATATTGTAGCCACTGAAAAGCAATGACTAGAAGGTTATTGTTGGCCATTTTTCCCCACTCATGCGACCCAGGTTCTGAGCAACCCACCGATCCAACAACTAACCAAGATACCAGCCCGATATAGCAAGCCCCATCGGCAACACCTGCGAAGCAGGAGTAGTCTTGTTAACCCAAAAATCCCCCACATAGTTCTTTATGGCCTACAGCACCCAAGGACACCATCTCACAACACTCATTTCACTCCATAAGACCTTCCATTTGACCCCCACACCTCCAAAAGGGCCCAAGGATGAAGAAAAGGGCTAAAAACCCCAAAAAAGGAGCCCAAAATAGCCCCATAGGAGCTAAAGCCCTCAAAAAGGGGCTAAAGTTAGGGAGAAAGGGGATAAAATCCCAAAAAAGGGGCTAAATCCCTGACCAAGGGCTTAAAACCCTAAAACCCCTTGGAAAATCTATAAACGGAGGGTGGGGGGTCACTCTCAAAACACTCCTCCCTTGCATATTGTTATGCTACCCGTGGATGCTTTGAGACCTTTGCCTCTCAAACCACCCACATTCCCTCTCCTCCACATCCATTCCCATTTGAGCCATTGCTCCCCCAACCAAGAGAGAGAGGCTTCCAAGAGCTAGGGCATGGTGGCCCATTTCCACCCAATAGAGGTATAATGTTTCTTTACATGTTTGTTTAGTTGTTTTTACTTTGTAACCTTGTTTTCTAGTTATGGGTTTTATTATTAACATTGTTTGCAGGTTTCTCCATGGTAGCTTAGGTTTGTTTTGCAGGGTTAAGGAGGTGGAACCCTAACCCATTTTTTGCAGATGAGTTCACAAAGCTTCATCCCCACTTCTTCTTTCTACTCTTTCTATTAGATCTAGTTTACAGTTGTTTCCATTTGCTTATTCTTGTTTAGATTAGCTTAGTTTAATTTGTTGTTTTGTTTATGCTATTTCCATTTCATTTTTTCCTATTTTCAAAGAGTAGGAACCTACCCTTGTCCCCTATAGGCACAAGGAAGCCATTCATGCTCCTGCAGTGAGGATAAATCCTCACTACAGCTTTGGCGACTCCACTGGGTCGATTCCACAGGATCCCTGGGCCAAAAATTTCAAGTTTTCAAGTTTTTTCAATTTTACCCTAGTTTTCAGAAATCTTATGTTAGATCTGTCTTAAATCTACTTTATTTCCTATTTTAGTTAATGCCGAAGCCTCTGCTAGGCCGATCCAAGTCAGACTGACCCCAGTACCAGTTAGTGTCAGCCAGATCTGAACCTGCATCACCAAAAAACCCCTTTCCAGAGCACGGCGCTCTTATCGGGGGAAAAGGTGAGACTGGGGTGCTCTTAATGAGCAAATAGGTGCACCCATGGTGCACTTAATCCCTAGAAAGGCATGACCTCATCCCAGAATCTTAGATTGCGGCTGTTTTTCCATTTTGTGCAACGTCCTCGCTCATTTCTGGAAAAATCTTACGGCCCCCTCGCTGGATTTGGTCAGAAATGTATAGCCTGTCACACGGAATTTGTATTTAAGTTTAATTGACAGTCATTTTCAGTTTCAAAGGACTGTTAGTGCGGCCTAGCTGCCTTTGTCCACCATTGCAGGTCTTTTTCAATTCTAGTTTTTATTTTATGCAAATCAATCCATGAATAATGTGTATATGCTAAATCAATCATTAAGGCTTAATAAAATGAACTAGTCTAACTAAAAGTAACTTAAAAATAACCATCTTTCTACCCCCTTCCTCCTCTACCCAGTCATCACCCTCTGGGGTATTCTAGGATACAACGAAGGGTAAGCTCATATAGATCTAGGCACTCCATGGTATTTTTCCCAAACCACTAAAACCGGGTGACCTGGAAGGTAGAGGGGGTAGAGAAGGAGGGCTTCTCATGGCGCTAAGCATCCTCCCTTCTGACCAACCTAGCACCTGGGAGGTGACCTGAGGATCTGCGGATGGGCTTAGTCCCATTGTGTTGAGAACCCAGCACCTTCTCTTGGTTGAAGAAGAATATCACTGAGAGGTAGACATTTAGTTAGGGCAACAATCCAAGGTAAATCACTATACTTGCTTACAAATTTCTGTTTATGTTTGCATACAAAACCATGATATGAACTCTACCATGAATTCATAAACCATATTTCAAACAACCAAAGACCAGAACAAACAAGCAAACCAACACACCATACCAAATAATTAACCCAACTCGGTTCATGACGCTGAGTAAGCCTTAAAATTTACCAAATTTACACTAAGTTCAATCAATTCTACAGTCTTTGAGGACATAAGTCCCTGACTACTTCAACTATGGGAAGTACTTGGGATTTGCCCAGAAACTCATTGTGAGGAGTACCACAGGAACCCCAAAGTAGCTGGCCGCTAAGAGGAATTGCCAAGCGAAATGGGCAACGACCCATTCCGATTGAGTAGAAGCACCCATGAGGAACAAGCCAAGTGTTGTCTTCTGACATTCTTCGTGGCCGAGAGACCACCTTTAGCCAATAGGAAGCCATTGAAACCTGGGTCCAAATCACATACCCACCAGTTTCATACACAAAAGCGAACACAATTGATCCTCCACAATATTCCTCATGCCTAAGAGGTGAACCACCACCATTTGGAACACTTGATTGGCACCGTCGAAGCTGCTCTCAGTGATCTCCCACACCGTCAAAGGGCCACACAGGATTTGATTCTGATTTAGACCCATATCAGTCTGAACCAGACCTCCACACTGCACCATCAAGCCCCATGGCTAGTGCAAACCTGGATCCATTTTTCAGCCTAACCTTATCAAGTGGACCCATGTCCACATCACAACTTGTCACCCACAACTTGGCAAGTGGCCCAAGCACAATCATGGAGACTTTCATTAGCCAATTTCCACCACCCATAGTGACCAGCCAAGCTGGCCCAGTGGTAACAAATGAGGGAAGTGGCCCCTCCACACACACTGCCCCTCCAACCACACAGGGGGGCAATGCACCATCCACCTACGTTGCCCCTACTGTCATACATGGAGGAAATTCCCCCACTACCCATACCATCCCATCCACAACACTTGGGGTCATTGGTCCATCCGCCATGGTGCCAACACAAACACCCCCAGCCATGCAAATGCATTATGCACCTATAAACCCCACCCCCATTGCAGCCCCATCCCACATCAACTTGGGGTCAAATATACCCTTCATGGCTCGTCTAAAATTTCCTGACTTGGCTAGATTAACGAATGAACCCATCTGCCACCAAGATTTCTGGCCACCCATGCCAACTAAGCTTCCATTAGATATCCCAAATATTGAAAGCAAAGTCGAGGAATGTCCCCAAAATCATATAATGACATTCCATCTATGGTGCTCATCCAACAGCATCGTAAACGACTCCATCAGGCTGAGGTTGTTCCAACGCACCCTTACAGGTGCCACGGCCAAATGATACATTGAGTTGTCACAAGCCAAGTACCCCAACTTCAACTCCCTAGCCTTCATGTTCCTACAGTATTTCCAACTCCCTAACAGATATGACGAGGGGGTGGAGATCCTGCTATCCTGTCGCCAAAGCACCACCACTCACATAACTGACCATATCCATGAGTGGCGGAGACGCCGTAGCTTATGCAAAATCCAACTAGACGACAGGATCTTCTTGGATTGGTTCTTAAGACTTTGCTCCCACCCATCGTAAAGGACGTCACATCTAAACATCCATAACCTAAAGAAGAGGCCATACTGAAGGCCCAACAATTTGATCTCATTTATGCCCAGTCTGGATACTTGTACACTGTCATTCCAGACACTCCCTGTCCGAGTACCTCTTACCGCGATGCACCGGGGGCATCCCACGCTGTGGACAGCATCATAGATTCAATCTCCTAACTCGATCGACGCCACCTGCCATTGCACTGCAACCAAGCAACACTGCTAATGTTGCTTACCAAAACCAAGCTCTGGACTATGTTAGAATGATGTCCCAGTCCGGAGCAACAACCTCTTATGCACAACCTGCACCATCGCAATAGGCTCAGGCCATGGCTTAGCCAACACAACAGTATGTGGGGCAAATGCCCACATTTGTGGCACCACCACCCCCATAAATATACTATGCACCACTAGTGCAACAAGTTCAATCCCCCACCCCTACTCCACCCACTCCATTGGGACAAGTGTTCGCACAACAAAACCATCCCAACCAACCTGCCCCCAACAATCAACAAGGGAAAGCTAGAAACAACTGGCCCTGCAGCCAAGGAAATAACCAACCGCAGGGAGGCGGTTAGCAACTGAACCCTCCCAATAATGCCACAGCTAATCGACTAGCCCAAAACCCCCCACGACAGAATGCACCAATATTTAATGCTCCGTTGCGCACAAACCAACCTTGTACGCTATGTGATGTCTATGGGAATTACACATTTGAGTGTCCCCTCATGGCTCGCGCTAAGCAAGCTATTTAAAATGAGGCCCAACAGGCCGCCAATGCTCTCAATC
>LPNX010949738.1:20432-43219 GCA_001517045.1 Pseudotsuga menziesii | reverse complement strand
CCCCCCCCCCCCCCAAGCTAATCCTAATGTTCTAGGGGCACTTCCCATGGCCAAAACAGGTGTTCAACACCTACTAGCCATGACCACTGAGGAGGTCAACTTACAGACTAGATGAAATCAGTATGGTACCACCACCAAACCTACCGACTCATCAGCAGCATCCATGTCTAATACAACCAACCTACCTCTCTAGTTAACCCCATTCCCGTGCCCCCCCCATACACAGAATTGTCAATAATGCCACAGCTAGAGCTGCAGTCAGCTATAGCATTATGGATGATTTGGCCCAAATGCCAACCGCCATGTCCACTCTTGAGGTACTTAAAACATTCCCAACGTAGCAGAATGCCTTACTAGCCACTCTAGGGGCAGTAGACCCCTTCGACTTTAAGTTAATCATGTTTGACATAGAGAACGGAGAGCCGCGCATGCCCTCCACTATTGCCTTCCAAATCCTGGTGTCCATCTGAAACTTGGTTGTGCACTGATGCATAGTGGATGAGAGGGAATCCATGTGCATCATGTCTACCTTGGTTTGGAAAAATCTTGGATCACCAATTCTGCAACCGTCCTCCACGACTCTGCGGGATTATGATGGACACCCCACTAAATCCCAAGGAATCCTCCCCCATGTCCCCATCATGTTAGCCAGGAAGACAGTCCTAATTGACATCGAAGTCGCAACACTCAACTGGACTACAACCTCCTCCTCGGAAGGAGTTACATGTACGCCATGCGAGCCGTCACATCAACTGTCTTCGCCCTCATGATGTTCCCCCACGAAGGGAAGATTGTGACGGTTGACCAGCTCACCTACCATGATCTGCAAGGGTTAACAGCACCTGCCAATGTTATCCCTACCATCACCACCATTGAGCCGGAAGGGGTGACTTCACATGCTAACGTCATCCCTACAACCAACACTGTGGTTGAAAACACACCAGCCTCCCCACCGTTGAATGTGGGCACTGGGTTGTTTACCGATCCCACCATGACGGCTCCTTTCTTGTTGGTGTCACCACCACCAACACAAAAGCAAACTGTAGACTTGTGCATGGTCTCTTCAAGCACCACTACACCCAAACAGCAACCGTAGCCGCAACCCCAACCACAACCACAACATCGTTCACAGCCACAATGCCGATAGCACCCGCAACATCATCCGCACTCGCAGCACTACGCACAGTCGCAACCAAAACCGCACCCCCACATGCAACCAGCTAGCAATTATGTGGGCTCATCTCTATTCCATACAATTCCCTTCCTCTTTCCCCCACCTGGTGTCATGAGCAAGCCGGTCATGGCCACCTTAAGCCTACCCAACTTTACGTTGGGGATCCCAGTGTGGTATCTAGATCCACCAGCTCAACTAGCAATGTCCCGGGTTGTGTTAACTCCGATGCAACCTATTGCGGTTGAGTCTCACCCCCCACCTGGTCCGCATAATCCAACCACCGCACCCACACCTGCACCGCCCCAACCCAAAAGGGCTAGGGGAAAGAACACCAAAGCCATTGCAAAACCAAGACAAGTCCCACCTTTTGCTATCTGTGAACAACAAGGCCATCCAACTCAGAATTGCCCTGAAATCCCAATGATCCATGCGCATCTAGATGCCATGGATACGAACGAAAACATCCCCGTGGTTGAACTCCCAACCGCGCCACTAGTTAGGAACAAGGCATTGAGGAAAAACCATGCTTGTGCCCTTTACAGCTTGTATGGACATTACTCCCACCATTGCAAAGACCTGCTCAAGTTTCGAATGGCTCTCGCTGACCTCCGTCACCATTCCCTTGAGTCTGAGATCACCTTGATCAAAGAAGTTCACCCCCCACCACCTTCTTCAGACACTGTGTCCATCTACATGATGTCCAATTCTGCAGACCCTCTTGTCTCCACCATCACCGATGGTCCATTAGAACTGTCTCTTCCATTGTTTCCCCAGCCACAGCCACAACCTTAGTTGCAACCTCAACCTCAGTTACCAGGGAAACATTGGGGTTCATTCCCGCTCAACACAATCATTTTCCTTGTTCTTTTCCTCTTCTTTTTCCTACCATCCAGGATCATGATTAAGTCTGCCTTGGCAGCTCGCATTTTACAGGATTTCACACTAGGAGATCCTGTGTGGTACCTTGAACCACCTACCCTACCTCTAAGGCCCCAGGATGTGTGGACTCATGTCCATCCAATTGACATGATGTTGCACCTACCTCTAGGTCCATCAAAGACTCCTCCTGTCTCCAGGCCTGTCCCTCTTCCTCCAACAGAGACTGGGGGCAAGGCCATAAAAACCACAACCAATACCATTTACATGATCTCTTGCACCAATTTCCCTTCTATCTCATCGGTCGTGGAAGATCCACCTAATATACCCCAATGCCACTTGCGCGATGACAGAGATATATGTAAAATCGCCTTCAATTTTACCCCATTCCCTTTAAACCATAGTGTGGAATCAGTTCTTCCCATAATAGACCAAATTCCATCACCCCGCCTTGCCAATGACCTTCCTCTTGGAAAAGGGGGAATACACCCACATTGACTCTGATGGAAAACTCTTGGAGAACCCCTGCAATGGGCTCTACCTCAATAAATTTTACGCTTAAACATCACCAATGAGTCACTTCATTTTTTTTTTCCTATTTTTCAACAAAAATCAAAGGCAGCACCATCAGCTGCTAATCAAAAGTCACCTGGAACCTGTTCGAGACACCTCTCACACCTCTGGGCTCAAATTTAATAAGTCAATTTCAGGACCATCTCCCACAAGTCACCTCGATTTACAAGCCATGACATGACGATGCGAGTGTCTATGGACCGGTACTCATATCACACTTCCCGACCGCTACACATGCAAGTTGTTAGGCCGCCACCCATTAAGGATTGTACTATACTTTTATTTTTATATTTATAATTGTATTTTTTCACTGCACCTTACACGGACATCTGGACCATCATCCACAAAACCTTTGTTTTTCTTCCATTTATTTGACATAGAAGTGTCCTCGGGCCACCGCCCGTTTAGAAATGTAATTTTAGCTTTTATTTTGTATTTTTAACACATAGATTGTCTTTTCTGTTTACCGCACCTTACGCATACCTCTGGACCACTGTCCACAAAACAATTTCTTTTCTTGCATGTATTTGTCATATAAGTACCCCGAACTTGCACTCACATCGCATGTAGTCAAGTTCGTCCACCGCAACACACACACACACTCTCCTGACCTCTGTTCGAGAGCCACCTCGGTTTACGTACCTTTGTCACACCGACTCACGAGCCTCTTCCATGATATATCCCATGCATGTATTGGTATGTTTGAGAGCCTTCTGCTCCATCCATACTATACGGATGACCTTTGGACCTCTGTCCACCGTCCCGACATGGGGGCACAGCTCGTGCCACGGCAGTCAGTTGACCACATTGGATTTTTGTTTAAGCTCTTTTCTGACTCCTTAAAACAATGAAAAGATCGTCGAGCACAACTGCTTCCTTTTTCACTCGCTAAAGTATAGGAAAGGGCGTCTACATCGTCTCGTTTACCTCCTTTTGTGGACCATGTAGACCATTTCATGAAAAGGACCTCCTTGGCACACTCAAGCCAAGACCGTTCCCCTCTGCATACTTTTGTGCTTTCTCAGGCATAAGGGCCGCACTTTATGAAAAATCTCACCACCAGTTGTCATTAAGCTCTTTTCCAGCCGTCTCAACAAGAAAATATCGATGAGCAAACTTGGTTTCGTTCATGCTCGTAAAAGTATTTGAATGACCATCCAGTCAGTATAGGTTTAACCTTTTCCAACCTGATTGGACTACCAACGGCAAAGAAGTCTCTCATCCCCTCCAGGATGGGCGAGCTCTCCTATGTATACTTTTATCCTTTTTTCGGGCACAGGAGACTACCAATGAAAAAGAGCCCCCACTGGAGTCTTCTTCATGCTTTCAGACTCTCTAAAATTGAAAGCACAATCGAGCATTTACCTTCTCGGGCTCACCAAAAATCCATGAGATCATATCATAATGGTGTCCCTAGACACCTCCCCACAACAAATAGTTTGGCAGCATTCCCACATTGGGTCGCCTTTATTCAGAGTACTCTGCAATGTGTCTTCCTTGGATCCCATCAGTATCAAAAGTGTCCATCTCCTCCAAGTATTTCCCATTTGCAACGACATTCCCGGTATTACAGCTATGATCCCATTCCCATGAGTCAGTTTCATTTGCTACCTGGTCCACCCTATCGTCATACTCTGAACAAAGGAATTTTGAGTCTCCCACTCCCCCCCTGCCCCTATTCAGTTCTTTCCCTTCCCTCCCCTCCCCCCCAATTCAGTGAGTCAGTCCACAGATTGCTTCACACCTTTCGATTATCCCTCGCGCTCCTGGTCAAGGAAACATCATTGCTTTAACTAGGGACAGGTCTCCCTCAGTCGATGCCAACACACATATTCCAGAGGATAGACCTAGAGGTCCCTATACCTTGGTTTCATTTACATTATTTATGTGTTCCTTTGACCACTTGAGAGGAGTCCTTAATGCCTCTTGGGATGGTTGTTTCTCACGTGCTCGACTTCAACTCCATCATCACACTGTTGAGATTCGTATAGGGTTTGTTCTGCACAGTACTTGGTCGAAGACCTCAGACGTCACCCGACTCTAGTACATTGGTGAGTCCACTCGAGGGACCTAAACAGGTTATGTCCCTTATGATTTTTGGGTTGCATTGGAGACAGTGATCTGAAGCCCCAGTAGTGCTTCGATATACCTTTATGATTGATGCAGCATACTTGTACCACAGAGACTTTGACTCTCAATCAGCGAGTCCACACAGCTATGTACCAGATCCAGCAGACCATCAGTCTTGAAGATATAGAATTCCATGAGAACACCATGGGTCCACTGTACTAGATCATTATTGTATTCAGCCTCACATAGAAGCAACCAACATTGTAACATCAGTTGTATATGATCGACTCTTGTATTTTAGAGCATAGATCAAATGACTCTTTTGACATTGTCATGAGCATGGGAATGCCCACCTTGTCCATATACATGTCACACATTTATTGTATCTCACCCATTGATGGGAACCAAATTAATACAAAAACCAAAATCCAGCATGTCCCAGCCCCAGAAGCACCACCTCTACACAGCAAATCCTATGATGTCCGTTGGCCATACATTCAGCTCCTACCCTCACACATCAGGGGGCAATCTGTTAACCCAAAAATCCCCCACATAGCTCTCTATAGCCTACACCACCCAAGGACACCATCTCAAAACACTCATTTCACTCCATAAGACCTTTCATTTGACCCCCACACCTCCAAAAGAGCCCAAGGATGAAGAAAAGGGCTAAAACCCCCAAAAAAAAAGCCCAAAATAGCCATCTAGGAGTTAAATCCCTCAAAAAGGGGCTAAATTTAGGGTGGTGTAGAAATAATAGATCAATGCTATGTGCAATCATGCTAAGAAGAAGCACAGGAAATAGATCTTGCTACCAAGAATTCTCATAAGCATACACAGGAAAAATAGAGAGAATAAAAGAGACTAAATCACATGAATGAAGAGATGAATATTGGTGTGTAAATTTTCATTGAATAATTATGAATAATATTGTACATAAATAATACATCCCTCATAGGAAAATCGAATTGTATGTAAACAACTCATAAAGCTCAAAAAGGCTGACTTACCAAAATATAGCAAACCCCCATAGGTGGCTAAAGTACTTACCAAATCTATCAAGGACCTCACGAGTTGGAAAAATCATGGTTGATTTGTCAAGGAGATGGGAAAAACATGCTAATCCTAGAAAATGGAGAAAAAATAATGGAGGATGGGTTGGAAACAAAAGCTCCCAGTTTCCTAGTTGACTACCTTTTATCTTATCCATAGAAAAGCAGGAAACGCAGAAAAAGAAAAATCTGCTGTAAAGTCCTGTATACTAATTATGGATGGTCAAAAGGTGGTCAAGATCAGCCCAGAATTGGAAATAAATCATTCCTAGGATATAGATGGCATGTATTGACTTTAAGGTGCAAGTGGATGCCAACTAATTAAGCTAGTGGGTGAATAATTAATCAAATAATGATTAATTATTTTATCCTAAGTAGTGAGTGGATTTAATATATTCCTACACCCCCCTATAAGTCTGACTTTTTTATGGTATGACAAAAAAAATATGGATGCATATAGGGCCCAGCAACAAGGCTATGGTCACCCTTTAACAATTATTATGTCCAGAAAAGTGAGGAAAGAGGCAAAACCACATGGGGAAAATCCTCCCTCAAGATAGGACAAGGCACAAAATTTGAAATATTTCTTCAACATATCTTCATCTTCACTTTAATGAGCTGACTGAACTGCTTTTGGATGAAGGACTTACTGAAGAAATCAAGAACTCCATGATCATGCACTAGAGTGTATAACCTGCAAGAAGGAAGAGGAGAGACTCCTTGTATCTCATCAACTGATGAAGTAGGAGCATTATCTGAATGCTTCTTTCTGCTGTCAAACTATGATCTATAAACATAATCTGAAATGGAAAAGAGATCTGTGCATACTCCTTTCCAAAGAGTACAAAAATTAAGACAATTTATTTCACACCCAATTCCCTGAATAGCTGCAAAATTGTGATGTGAATCACATGTCAATATTCCAATATGATGTAGCACCTGTATAGATCTAATATGAGGCTGATAAAACTCTGATATATCATAAATATTAACATATGGAACAGCAAGGACAAAGTCTTCAAAGGCTCCATGAGGATATAGGGCTAGACTAAGAAAATTATGAGCAACTGGGGAAAACTTATAGGTGTAAAAATCTGAATGATGGATGGGCATAAGATCTGAACCATAATTGTTTAGAATATATCCAAACATATTTAATATCATTCCATATATTACTAAGGACATGGATAACCAGCCACTGAAAGTTAAGAGAGACTTCAAATAATGTAAGATAAATATCACTGCATAAGAGACCAATGAGGAATCAACTAGTGAGCTTGGGATTTGTATCATCTTTGGATTATTCAGAGGTATGGTAGATGGTATGGATTGGTATTATATGTGTATCAACCTGAAAATATGATTCTAAATCATAATCCAAAGGATCACATATAAGCATATCAATAGACTCATGGGAATACACTAGTAATGAATCCTCTGTATGAAAGGAGGAAAGAATGAGATGTTCACAATCTTCAAGAAGGCTCTGAGTATTGATGCCAAGAACAAAGGTGGATATGATGAATCACATGATATCAAGTAAGGTAAGTGGTATGAGACAAAGAAGGCTTGATGTGGCTAAGCAAACATCCTGTAAGTCACTGGGTTGCGCACCATCAATGAGAGAGGTATGCAAGAGGTGTAAAGAGTATGGCACATAGATCTCAGAATCTAAGATAGGAGATTTAGAGAACAATGAATGGGTTATAGGATCATAATCAATATCACCACCAGCTCCATATGTTACTAATTTTTTATCAATAGTATCACAAGAAGAAAAATCACCTTCAAGAGACATAGAAAAAGATGGCTCTTGAATATTTGCTTCTTCATTGAAGGAGGAAGCATTCGAATCAAAGAGAGAAGCAGCAACATGAACTATATGAGAAACTTCTTCATCATTATAAAATTCATCAAAGAATGTAGAGGCCAAGAAATCTTGAGAGAGAGAACAAGAGGAGATGCTAAGTTCACTCCATGCTTCATCTTCAATTTCCTACAAACCAAAAGCTTTGTCCAAAATTTTCCAAAGCTCAAATGGAAATTCAGTAGAATCTATGAGATGATATATATTTGGAGACATTCCCAAACACATAATTCCATAATCTCTATCACAATTATTTATCCAATCAATCTTCTCTTCATAAGACGCAGGTTCACTCAATGCACCAATGGAGACATCAAAGAGACATTGCCTCTTCAAGTATGCACTCATCTTTGGCTTCCAATCAGAATAGTTGAAAGGATATAGTAGAGGAACTTTTGAATCCATATTGAAGTTGTTGATATGCTCTAAGAGATACTCCCTGCAACCTGCAGAACAAACTAGGACAAAATCTTGTAAGCTAGACAAGCTCTTCTTCAGAGAGGGATAGGAGACCGGAAGCGCTCCTCAACTCTGTAGAACTTGATCAAACTTGTAGCTATGATACCATGTAGAAATAATAGATCAATTCTATGAGCAATTATTCTAAGAAAAAGCATAGGAAATATATCTTTCTACTAAGAATTCTCACAAGCATACACAGGAAAAATAGAGAGAATAAAAGAGACTGAATCACATGAATGAAGAGATGAATATTGGTGTGTATCCTTCCATTGAATAATTATGAATAATATTGTACATAAATAGTACATCCCTCATAGGAAAATAGAATTGTATGGAAACAACTCATAAAGCTCAAAAAGGCTGACTTACCAAAATATAGCAAACCCCCATAGGTGGCTAAAGCACTTACCAAATCTATCAAGGACCTCACGAGTTGGAACATGCATGAGTGATTTGTCAAGGAGATGGGAAAAACATGATAATCCTAGAAAATGGAGAAAATATAATGGAGGATGGGTTGGAAACAAAAGCTCCTAGTTTCCTAGTTGACTAGCTTTTATCTTATCCATAGAAAAGCAGGAAAAGCAGAAAAAGCAGAATAAAATAGAATCTGTTGTAAAGTCCTATATACTAATTATGGATGGTAAAAAGGTGGTCAAGATCAACCCAAAATTGGAAATAAATCATTCCTAGGATGTAGATGGCATGTATTGACTTTAAGGTGCAAGTGGATGCCAACTAATTAAGCTAGTGGGTGAATAATTAATCAAATAATGATTAATTATTTTATCCTAAGTTGTGAGTGGGTTTAATATATTTCTATAGGTGGAAGGGGCTAAAAGCCCAAAAAATGCGCTAAAGCCTTGACCAAGGGCTTAAAACCCTAAAACCCTTGGAAAAGCTATAAAAGGAGGGTGGGGGGTCACTCTCAAAACACTCCTCCCTTGCCTATTGTTATGTTTCCCGTGGATGCTTTGAGACCTTTGCCTCTCAAACCACCCACATTACATCTCCTCCACATCCATTCCCATTTGAGCCATTTCTCCCCCAACAAAGAGAGAGAGAGGCTTCCAGGAGCTAGGGCATGGTGGCCCATTTCCACCCAATAGAGGTATAATGTTTCTTTACATGTTTGTTTAGTCATTTTTTATTTCTAACCTTGTTTTCTAGTTGTAGATTTTATTATTGACATTGTTTGCAGGTTTCTCCATGGTAGCTTAGGTTTGTTTTGCAAGGTTAAGGAGGTGGAACCCTAACCCATTTTCTGTAGAGGGGTTCACAAAGCTTCATCCCCACTTCTTCTTTCTACTCTTTCTATTGGATCTAGTTTACAGTTGTTTCCATTTGCTTATTCTTGTTTAGATTAGCTTAGTTTAATTTGTTGTTCTATTTATGATATTTCCATTTCGTTTTTTCCTATCTTCAAAGAGTAGGAACCTACCCTTGTGCCCTATAGGCACAAGGAAGCCATTCATGCTGCTGCAGTGAGGAGAAATCCTCACTACAAGTCTCACCCAAGATATCTCATAGATAGGTAACATTCGTAACCATGTTTCCATGATTGTAGGGGAAGTATAGTCTCTTGGATCACAGCCAAGGAGCTCAACGAAGGCAGCAGGGCAGCTGGACAGAGGAGTCAGTTCTATGCAACTGAGCACAACTATATGTCATCGCGTGCGACCTGAATTTCCTTTTCACCTCATAGTTGGCGTAACTCATGCAGTGCAGCTGATTCACATCAATCATCTCTATGACTTACATCAGGATTCATAACAGGAATTATACAAAATGATATACAGTTATACCGTTTTGATTCAGCAAGCCATTCTGTTCATCCATTTACCAAATGCAAGAAACTAACAGAGACCGAACCACATTTAACATTATACGGAAAGAAAATTAGTAATCAATCACATAAACATTCACCACATCAATCATTCATTCAGACACAAGAAGTAATGTGGAAACCCATCTAGGAAAAACCACCAAGGTGCTCTTCATCTAGCATGAGAAAGGATATAGCACCTTGCAGTATGCGAGATGCAAACTGATCTTGAGATATGCCTTTAAGTTCAGACTAATAGTTCTCATGCTCTCTGATTCGATATCCTACTCTAATTATACTCCTAGTGGTCTGCTCACACTGTATCCAGATCCGTGGCTCAACAACCCCTCTAATGCTACCATACTCTTCCCGAGTCTACTCCTCTTCTAATCGCTATGACATTACAACATAACCGGCATCCCCCTCCATGGATTATCACTGAATAGCGAACTAATACTGAAAACTGAACAGGGATCAACAAAAAACCTTACAGACCAACCCTCTAACCATTGCATCCCACCTATTTATACTAATTTACATGGCCACGCAAGGCCAAATGCATCCTGGTAGTCTATTAGCCATCACCATCAGCCACCCCTCTAGTTACAGCTGTGTTGATCATGACTTGACAGGAGGCACTATCGGCCTGACATACAAATATATTCTCATACGTGCATAGCTGCATGATTATGCCACCTTATAATTCCATGCTCTAGATTTTGCATATGTCAATTTCCAGTCATTTTCCCCTTGCATGCTTTCACGCTTTCCTTTCCTTTGCCGCGCACTTCTCCGTTCTGCCTTCGCGGGCCCTTTTCATCCTTCGCGATCTTCCTTTTCTTCTATCATGCGCGCGGCACATTTTCCTTGGTTACATGCACAAACTTCCTTATTATGCCCCTTTCTTGGGCCAACAGGCCCCCAAAACTCACCTATGGCTCGTCCCGAGCCATGAACCAAGGGACATATGAGCGGCCCGACCTACGCGGTATCTTTTGAATTTTTTTTATTTTTTATTTTTTTTTCACCCGAGTGCCTTGGTCGTATTTGATTGCATTATTTTGAACTTGTTGATTCTGGGTCTATTTGCACAGTAGCACAAACCTTTCCTTGGAATGCTTGCACCATTACTTCTATCTTAGCAACTTTCGTTGCAACTTCCTCTGCCTACGTGGCCAATTGCTCCACCTGGTCAGACTGTACATGCTCCAACATGTCTTTCTCTATCAATTGCAGTATGCTTTGAAGCTTCTACTCCATCGGTTGAATATGTTCTATGATTTTTTCTGCTTCTGAATGGAATTCCTCAACCTTGGCTTCCCTATCTTTCTCCTGCTAGTGAAGGGTCTGGACTTCCTGCTGGAGACTTTTGATCTCTGCATTCTTAATGACCTTTTGATGGAGGGGCAGCTTCTGCATGTCCACCTTCATAGAAGCGATGCGCTCATCTGTCTCTCATATACATTGCCTTATTTTCTCAGTTGTGTCATCCTCTAGCAATTTTTCCCAAATGGTCACAAAATTATCTACAGCCTTTGCGCAGACTACTTCTCTGCCTTTAATTTTGTCAACAACTTCAGATACTGTTTTTCTTCTTTTTGTCAACACCTCTGGGGGTGTGCTTGGTATCTGTCAAGCTTGTAGATATTCTACTTGACGCTGAATATCTTGCGCGATCTTCGCAATCCTGGCAACTTTAGCCAGGGATTATTCATCAGCTTTCACCGCCTCTGGTGGGAATGTTGTGATGGAATTCTTAATGGAATCCTCCAACGTGGCACAGCTTTTATCCCAGGCTAATATTTCCTTCTCCTTTTTGGCCAGGAGGTTAGTGCGCTCCTACAGTTCCCGCTCCTTTCCTTGCAACAGGGCCTTACGCAGTTTGGCCTTCCTTTGCTTCTTTGCTACCTAATAAGCAATGATGTTTTCCCTTAGCCAAAGTTCAGTTGCGGCCACCTGCTATATGCTATAGATCTCCTCCAAGAAAAACCTGGAGAATTCTATCTCAATGATGTTATCATCATTAGTTGTGCTTGCCTCTTCAGTCGCTTCAGGTGCCTGCTTCTGAATGAGCAGTTTGATCGGTGGTACTAATGTTGGTGCGACTAGTGGCATGATAGGATCAATGACATATGTTTCAGCCTGCACAGTGTCCTTGACATCGCTGACAGCCGCTGTTAACTTAATGAGGTGGTCCTGGACTTGTTTAGCAATGCTCACTTGCTGGACCATCAGATCGCGAAGGTTATCTTGCGCAACTTTCTTAACAGCATTGGAAAGTTCCTATAACTCATCCTCAATTAATATAGTTGTGTTCGTCATTTTATCGGCTTTCTATTTCTTTCGAGATGTGTGGCCTTCCTCAGGCTGCACGCGATTCTGCAGCAAATCTCCACCAGGTGGTTTCTCTGAAGGATGGTGGTATGAATCCTCCATATCATCGTCATCCTCCATATTTTCTTGCGATGGATCCGCTCAGGCATCATCGCCTTCATGGTCTTCACCATTAACTTGATGAATTGTCATTTCTTCTACATTTTGGTATTCAGGTAGCGGTTCTACAAGTGGGTCACACCATTCCTCAAGCCATAGCTTGAGAATTGCATCCACATCATCTTCAGTCACAATAAATATTGCTTGATGTATCTGCCAACGTGGTGCTTTTGTAGGTAGTATATTTATATTATGTATATCAGCTTCAAACTTGACAAAAGTAGCGTACCTGTGCACAGTTGTTGCATGGATCCTATGATTTTTCCAAACAACTTCTCACAGTGCCTCTGCGTACATGAAGAATACAATATTGTTATCCTATTGGTGTTTGTTGTCGACCTTGTCTTCCCATAAATTTTGGTATCTTTACCCCAAGCAGGATACTAGGACATCCATGTGTACATAATCCGGGGGGTCAGCCCAGACAATGAAGGAAATCAAAATTAGTAACCAGGAATAGTAGAATTTGTGAATTTTCTTGTGTTGAGCCAGCATTGCATGTTTGATCAGTTTGTTTAGCAAGTACCATGACCAGTTGAAATTTTCTCCTGATGCACATAAATCTACAATTTCTACCACTACTGTCGAACACTGCGTTGGTATCATCTTATGAAATATTTTACAAGACAAGATTTTTGCAGCAACACGGACACTTTGGTCCTATATGGGCCCCAGCAAGTATCCCCTTCCCACTCACTGAATGTTGTGATTCTGCTTGATGAGTTTAGTATTGTGCTTAGCCAGGTAGGGTAGAGGATCTTTGCCTATGGTTGGGAGTCCTGTTATTCTTGTTATTAATTCAGCATTAACCGGATATGGATGGTCCAGCCATAAGTATCCTCTATGAAAGCAGACCAGTAACTGCTTTAAATATGTATTAACCTGCACGCTATGGCCGAAGTGAGGTATAAAGATCATGTTGGTTAGCCCTATAGCGGCTAGTCCCTCATCCCACTTCTTTGGTTTGATTACCTTGACAGCACATGCAGTGGCCCGAGTTATGTCCATGCAATCTCTTATCTACAACCCCTCTTGTTGCCGCATGCCGTAGCCTTGGAACTTCAATACAGCCAACTCTGAGAGGATATCATGTAGCAAGGTCATGCTGACAAGGATCGGTGGTGATATCAAAGTGGTCCTTGCCTTGTTTGAAAGATCTGCTTCCGCTGCACTAGGTCTTCTTGGCCAAACATAGCATGGGAAGTTCAGGTCAGGTCGCTCTACCTCTGGCTTTGCCTGCTGTAGCTTGGCTTCATATCCACTATCATTGCTTTTCTCAGCAACATGTTCCTTTCCTCATTCATATGGAGTGGCTGGAACCTTACGTTTCCTTTGTCTCGGTGGTGGTCACACATATGGCTCGCCTAGAATAACTAGTATTCCCTGGACTGGTTTCGGCATAGGATGCAAAATAGGGGTTGGAATTTTTTGTGGCTTCTGTGTTCTTGCCATTGTGTCAAGCTCTGGTGGTTGTCGCAATTATGGGTTTGCTGTTGACTAGGTTTCTACTTCCTCATCAATGGGGCAACCAGATATGACCATGGCGTCTGATGCCTCACTCTCACTAGGAATTTGAATTACCATGGGCTCGAGCGGAATGGAAGACATGTGATAGGATGTAGTTCTGCAATGGCTCGGCTCCTGTGCTCTCAGTGCGTAATAGAAAACTGTTTTGATGGAGAATCAAATATTTAGATATTGCACAATGTCTTTCAATCATCATTTGACAAGAGGTTTTAGGTCTAATCACTCTCTCAGGTTGCCTTTTCCAATGCTTTCTCCTTTTTGTAGCTGGCCTTTCGGGTTGTACTTGTTAGACTAGTTATGGTAATTAGTGTTAAGAAGGTTGATGAGAGCTAACAGTACACCACCTTGCTCCTTGTACTACGTTTATTTAATGCCACGCAGGTGCCCTCAGTCATACAAATATTTGGTATGGATCCGCTGGTTAATTCTAGCCAGCCTGTCATTCCTACTTTTTGCATTCTTTGGCCCCTACTTGTCTTGCCTCTTGCACACTTTAGGTTTCCCACTTGGGTAAATGCGATGATTTGACCATTGGGCAGTTTATTGTTTATGATTTATGTTGATTCTGTCGCAATCCTACAATAGAATATCTTATGTCTTTTGGTCATTCTTTGTTGGCTCTTCTATTGCTATTTTACGTCTTTTCAACTCCTCTGCTCTATGGTTGTGTCTTGCCAATCAAGCGAAGGTACTACCCATTGGACGATTGAGCAATGTCATTGTCAATTTTGAAGGATTGTGCACATCTGCAAACTTTGAGTTCATTAACATTGTGGATGATACAAATCCTTACCCTGCACTACTAGGGATAGATTGGGCTATAGACCATCAAATAGTTATAAATTTCAAAAAAAGGATCCTCTCCTTTGAAGATGAGGAAATGAGAGTAATCTCACCCATTGATCCATTTGAGGGCCAAAGATATGTTGATCCTATTTATAATGAGGGGTAGGTTGACTATCTCAATCAAATCTACAATGTTACAGCTATGCACGAAGATCATATTAGTCTGATGGCAGATGGGAACCTAAGTTGGAAGTGCGCGAGTTCATGTACGTCTGATTCAGGGGAGGCTTTAGAGAATTGGCAAAATAGGTTACATGAAGTCTCCATGAGAAGGTGTGCAAGAGTTACAAGGTCTGTGCGATGGGTGGAGACTAATTCAAGGGAGTTACCCACCTATGAGAGTTTCATATACAATTTGGATATGGAGACCAAGACCTGCGATAACTCTGAGCAGTAGCGACAAGGAACCCAGCAGGTCGTGCATACAGTTCTAAATGCTGAAAAACACCCTACAATTCATAATACAGTCCAAAAATAAAAGGGGGGTATAGTCAACAAGATCAACGATGCTAATGCTCACCAACACAGTGAAACTACTCAACAAGACAATATACCCAGGGATGCAGAAGGTAACCCGACTAACTTCAGCGGGCCAAAAACAGTTGAACTAAGTAAAGATCATAGATTAATACAAAACCACTCACATGATGAAGCAGTTGTACAAATCACAGATCTACTACAGGAATACCAGACCCTCTTCCCTATAAATGGCATAGAAATAAAGGGAATGGTGGAAGACTTAGAGAGGATGCAGATACATTTACGATTACATACTAAGCCAACTCAACAATAGTTGTCGTCACGGCATTATCAATATATCAGGGTGAATCCATCCATAGAAGGAAGACTTATCATACACTATGACAGCAGAGTATTCACACACCCACACAAACTAAAGGCAACTTGGATAAGGCCATATACCATTGCACAAAATATGAATATAGGCACAACACAACGCCAGAGAAGTCAATGGTATCCACGTCGCGACTTTGGTTAACGGCAGTTTCCTAAAACTTTACTATGACATGTGTAAAAAAAAAAGATTGGCCAAAAGACGTAAGCTATTCTGTTGCAGGATTGCGACAGAACCAATAGAAAGCATGAACAATAAACTACCCAATGGTCACATCATCGCATATACCCAAGCGGGTGACCTAAAGTGTGCAAGGGAAAAGACAAGTAGGGGCCAAAGAATGCAAAAAGCAGGAATGACAAGATGGCTAGCATTAACTAGTGGATCCATGCCAAAGATTTGTAAAACTGAGGGAAAATACGTGGCATTAAATAAACACGATACAAGGAGCAAGGTGGCATACTGTTAGCTCTTAGCACTAATTACCATAATTAATCTGACAAGTGCAGCCCAAAAGGCCAGCTGCAAAAATTAATGGAGAAAGCATTGGAAAAGGAAACCTGAGAGAGTGATTAGACCTAAAACCTCTTGTCAAATGATGATTGAAAGACACTGTGCAATACCTAAATATTCGATTCTCCATCAAAATAGTTTTCTGTTATGCACTGAGAGCACAGGAGACGATCCATTGCAGAACTACATCCTATCACTTGTCTTCCATTCCACTCGAGCCCATGGTAATTCACATTCCTAGTGAGAGTGAGGCATCAGATGCCACTTTCATCTCTGGCTGCCCCATTGATGAGGAAGTAGAAACCCAGTCAACAGTAAACCCACAATTGCGACAGCCACCAAAGCTCGACGCAATGGCAAGAACACAAAAGCCACAAACAATTCCAACCCCTAGTTCACATCCTGTACCAAACCCAGTCTAGGGAATACCAGTTATTCCAGGTGAGCCATCTATGTGACCACTATCGAGACAAAGGAAACGTAAGGTTTCGGCCACTCCAAATGAATGAGGAAAGGCACATGCTGCTAAGAAGGGAAATGATGGTGGAGACATACCAGGCTATAGCAGGCAGAGACAGAGGTAGAGCAACCCGAACCGAACTTCCCATCCTACGTTCAACCAAGAAGACCTGGTGCAGCGGAGGCATATCTCTCGAACAAGGCAGTGACCAATTTGATAGCACCACAGATCCCTGTCGGCATGGCCTTCCTACATGATATCCTCCCAGAGTTGGCTGTATTGAATTTCCAAGGCTATGACACATGGCAGCAAGAGGGGTTGCAGATAACAGACTGCATGGACATAATCCAGGCTGCTGCATGTGCTATCAAGGTAATCAAACCAAAGAAGTGGGCTGAGGGACTGGCCGCTGCAGGACTAACCAACATGATCTTGATACCTCACTTCAGCCATAGTGTTCAGGTTAATACATATGTAAAGTAGTTACTAGTCTGCTTTCATAGAGGATACTTATGGCTGGACCAGCCATATCCGATTAATGCTGAATTAATAGCGAGAATAGCAGGACTCCCAACCGAAGGAAAAGATCCTCTACCCTACCTGGCTAAGGACAATACTAAACTCATCAAGTAGAAGCACAACCTTCAATGAGTAGGAAGGGGCTACTTTCTAGGGTGCATATAGGACCAAAGTGTCCATGTTGCTGCAAAAATATTGTCCTATAAAATATTTCATAGGATGATACCAACGCAGTGTTCGGCAGCAGTAGTAGAAATTGCAGATTTATGTGCACGAGGAGAAAATTTCAAATGGTCATGCTACTTAATAAATGAACTGATCGAAGATGCGATGCTGGCTCAACACAAGAAAGGTCACAAATTCTAATTTTCCTAGTTACTAATTTTGATTTCCTTCATTGTCTGGGCTGACCCCCTCGACTATGTACACATGGATGTCTCAATATCCTTCTTGGGGGAAAGATACCAAAATATATGGCAAGACAAGGTCGACAACAAACAACAACAAGATAACAATATTGTATTCTTCATGCACATAGAGGTGCTACGATAAGTTATTCGGTAAACTCACAGGATCCGCGCCACAACTGTGCACAGGTACATTGCTTTTGTCAAGTTTCAAGATGATATACATAATATAAATCTACTGCTTACAAAAGCGCCACGTTGGCAGATACATCAAGCAATATTTATTGTGACCGACGACGACGTGGATGCAATTGTCAAGCTATGACCTGAGGAATGGTGCGGCCCACTCACAGAACCGCTACCTAAAGACCAAAATGCAGAAGAACCGCCATTTCATCAAGTTAATGGCGAAGACCATGAAGGTGACGATTCCCAAGCAGATCTCTAGCAGGAAAACATGGAGGATGACGTTGATATGGAGGATTCGGACCAACATCCTTCAGAGCAACCACCTGGTGGAGATCAACCCCAGAACCACATGCATCCCGAGGAAGTCCACACGTCTTGGAAGAAATAAAAAGCCAATAAAACAGCGAACACAACTATATTAACCGAGGATGAGTTACAAGAACTTGCCAACACAATTAAGAAAGTTGCACAAGATAACCTTCGCGATCTAATGGCCTAGCAAGTGAGCATTGCTAACCAAGTCCAGGACCACCTCAATAAGTTAACAGCGATTATCAGCGATGTCAAGGACATTGTGTAGGATGAAACATATGGATTTGATCCTAGTGTGCTGCTAGTCACACCAACATTAGTACCGCCTATCAAAGTGCTCAATCAGAAGCAGGCACTTGAAGTGACTGAAGAGGAAAGCACAGCTAATGCTGATAACATCATTGAGATAGACTTCTCAAGGTTGTTCTTGGAGGAGATCTATAGCATCCAGTAGGCGATCATTGTTACGGAGAGAAATTCATATGGCTTGGGGTACCACAACAGACAGCTTGACTCCAGAAATCAATCCTTTCCAATATGCAATAGAAATTAAATGTCTAACACTAAAGGATCAAACCTCGTACCTTATTCCATACGGTTGAAGTAGATCCCCATTGAGCTTTCCAATCTTCAGCTTGAATTGATCTGTTACTTCCTCAACAACAAGTAAACAATACAAGCATTCTATATATCATGGTGTTAGATCTATTCTAGCATATATAATCAATAATGTAAAAGAATTTGACATGATCCCATGGATAAAATATTCATTCAAACACACATTATTGGACATGAAAATATATTTCTATTAATATAAATCATAGATTACAAGATACAACCTCTGATGGCACGTCTGCGAACTGGAGAAACTGAATCCCCCACTTGGGCCTCCACCACTTCAATCCTCCATCTCTTAATAGCAAGCTCACAAGCAAAAGGCAAGCTTGGGAAGAATACAAAAGTGCTCCAAGGGACAAAGGGATGCAGACTCAAGCATAAGTTCCGGCAACAATGGACTATAGTTTCGTTGCTCTCAATTCTCTCTTATGCCTTCAATGTACCAAGGGGTTCCTTATATATTTTTTCAAAGGGTTAATGAAAGGTCGAATCTGAGCGATCTCAAGGCATAGGGAAGGCCAGGAGTCAAATGAGTCGGATCCATGTCAAGGAAAACTCCAAAAGGATTTGGATTATGCACACATCCCGATGTACACGGTTTTAGTGGTCAAACCCGCGTATATACGCGCTTATAAGTTTAAAAGTCGAATATATCATTTTTCATGTGTTTTTAGGGATGATCAAGGAAACATCAAAGGACAAAAAGTGGTCCATAGGGTCTAAGGAGTCTGCAGCGGGACAGGGGAAAGCCATACAAAGTGTGATTCACCTAGAGTGGTGAAATCGGCTATAATAGACACCCCCTAATGTGTGAGGTCAGAGGGGTCATACGATGGCCGAAATACCATATAAGTCCATCCCAAAAGTGGAGTGATGAAGGATCCCAAATGGAATACCAGCCACCCAATCAGCATAGTACAATAATACAACTCTGCATACAAATGCAAATACATATAGCAGTCCCAGATACATAAGAGTACAATGGCCATGAATAGGCATGATACATGATATCACATATGCGGTCATCGCCACGTACAATATATATAGATCAGAATCTCCATGATGAAGATATACAAAGGACCATAATCTCCAAAATGGCTGAAGATATATAATAGATCAAGATCTCCATAGTGGCTGGAAATATCTGACATATATTGGAATCAAGTCACGAGAGCTGAAATCTCATGAACACTGGCACGATCAAGGAGGTAACATATAAGAGATGCCACCAATCTGGAAATTCTTCTACACAAACTGCTATGAGTACATGTCCTACTATGCGAATAGAGGTGTCGAGGTCGAACATAGTAGTCCATCATCTGATTACCGATCATTAATGTATACCGTTAACAGACATGAGATCACCCACAGATAATGAAAATGGGAATCAAGGTACTAGAGTGCAAACTAACAAGTATGAATAAATGTGTTGAGGTCGAACACTTGAAAGGGTCCATCGATCAGGGGACATTGATGTATTCCCAAGAAACTGTCGATGGCGAGAGAACCTGCCACTGATGACTGCAAGTCTCAAGGAACTCAAAATGACTCTAGACTCCAATCCCAGAATAAATGATCTGAAGTCGATGGGATAAAATCTGCTGGAAGGAGGGCATTAAGGCATCCCCCATCATCTAACACAAGGTACTCAGCAAAGCTGTATAATGTGGAAGGACTCGATCATAAAGTGCACGAACCAGTAACTGTACTGGGAATGGCTGACATGCAAAGTCAAGATAACTGAGGAATGCCTGACTCAGGTTTCAACTTCCTTCGAACAAGAACATAACGGTGTATGGTGACTGAATGAAGGCAGCATAGACTCGATATACAAACTGGGACATCTCTGTGACACAGAAGGCATCAACAAAGGCTCCATAGGGACTGGAAGCTTAACCAGTCGATGGAGATAAACTCAGATAAACGAGTACAGCTCCTAAAGTCAAACTATAACCCAACCAATGGATGTGATATACAGTGCTCTGTTCGAAGGTGACACGACTCAACAGCTGCCAAAGATCACATCTTTCCTTGTCCGACTTTTTGGTTTTTTTATTTTTTTTGGACTTTTTCAGTTATTTGAAAAGCTTGAAAAAAGAATAAACTAGCTTTATAGTTACAAACTAGGAGGAGATGAGTGTCACAAGGGAAAACAAACTAGTTCCAAGCAGTGGAACATACCTATGCTCAATGCAAGGATACATGTGCAGGATATCGACACTCGGGGGAAAATCTCCTCCCGGTAAAAAGGGAATCAAGATGCAAAGGATATAAAAAGAATGGCTCTGCATGGCTAGACATTAGACAAGCTTGGGCTATATGGCTGAAACGCAATGTCAGGGGAGAAGGAATAAAGCTCAATAAGGTAGGAAAATCTCATGATAATGCATTCACAACTTGTCATGAGGTAGTCCCAAGGGAAATAGGCCAGCATAAGATCAAGATGAGTATGAGGCTCTTGCGAAATGTCATGGTAGTACTATACAACAAACTCCCACACCCTAAAGGAGAAAACATCGGCATGGGCACCAAATGCAAATAAGGCGCTAAATAGGGTACCCATGTAAGGTGAAGCTCTACCACTCGTATCATGCCACTTCTAAAGCAACAAGAAGGTTATGTGACATAATAGAGTGGGTTCGTACCTAAGGTCATGATGATATGGTCACAAGGTCATGCAAAATGCAAACGGTGGTGAAACCTAACCTATATTCCAGTTTAGACATGATACCTGAGATCAACATGAACGGGTCAATCCAACGGCTGAAACGGCACTGAAAAAGGTCTTCTACAACACCAATTATGTCAAAAATGATCCAAGATGGTTAGAAAATGTCGAAACTATAGGAAAGGGGGTAAAAATTTTCAAATATTTGAAAATTTTTCTATAAATAGTAAAAAATATAAATCATTTGAAACTTTTACCCATTTGAGCTCTGATTTTCAACTGCAAATTCCAGGAGATCCAGTCGGCAGAATTCGCAACCGTTTCTTCCAGGTGTTTACTCATGTTCTCCTCTTGCAATTTGACATAATTTTTATAGATCTT
This sequence comes from Pseudotsuga menziesii, assembly GCA_001517045.1. Classification (NCBI taxonomy): domain Eukaryota; kingdom Viridiplantae; phylum Streptophyta; class Pinopsida; order Pinales; family Pinaceae; genus Pseudotsuga; species Pseudotsuga menziesii. Next base: position 21,534 of record LPNX010949738.1, on the reverse strand, counting down.
CAGGGTCAAATGAATTTTTTAGGCCATCCCAAAATGAGTGCTACGGGCCACATGAAAATCGAGGCTTTTTCCACGTAAAGGGCTAGATATATGCGGAAAAGGGCCTCAAACCCGCGTACATATGCGATTGTTTTCAAAACAGTCGCGCATGAGGCCACGCATATGATTTTCAACTAAACTAATGGGAAAAATTCCAATTTATTTTGCAAGATGGTGCTAGAGTGGAGAGAGCATGAGCATGGTGAAGTAGAGGAAGCAGTAAGGGCCGACTTAATGGCTCAAAAAGATCTTCGTGCATGTGGACTCTACAAGTTTTGGTGTCTTGGTGGTTTGAGGGCCAAACCAAGACTGCTACAAATGCTGGTAGACTATTGGGATCCAGACTCGGAGTCCTTTCATATTGATGGGATGTCCCTCAAATAGAGGTGGAGGACATATACTTTATCACAGGGATTTCTAGATGAGGGGAGGTGGTGAACCTTCGTTCTCGTGGTGGGCCAGGGGGTGGCCTGACTATCGATGAGTGCATTGCAGTATACTGTTATCCAGACACCGAGAAGGTGGGGAGTCAGGTCCCTACCAATGTTATATAGGTGCTGGGCCTAAAGGCCATATTATTGACACTGGGCAGGATAGCCATCTTAGCATCACTCCACCAGGCCTCGCGGCCTATGATGTTCTATGCAGTGGAGTGCATGAGACCCACAATCTATGACCGGAGTACTACACTACTGGGAAACATGAAACACCAGCTCAATGAGTGTAAGGCAGGTAGGGTGCAGAACTTCGGGTTCAGCAGTATCTTGAGCACGTTTTTCTTCGAGCGTGTTCCAAGATTGAGCCCTAGAGTAGATGTTCCTCTCCATGGGGTTCGAGATCCGTCTCAACGGCATTGGGTAGATGCTATGCGTAGACTGGGGGGTGGTAGGGTGGCCAACCCATATCCAGCTGACTTCTTTCCATGGTGGCGACGACAGATAGTTTCCATTGATGACTACCCCTATGCAGGGATATATTTTCAGGGGGATCCGGACATGCCATTGCCACTAGGATCGGCATACGGCGATATAGGTAACGAATCTCCACCCTCACTCTTTTAAAT
>LPNX010949738.1:5305-20415 GCA_001517045.1 Pseudotsuga menziesii | reverse complement strand
TTTCTTGATTTTATGGAAGCAAAAAGACATGTTTTTGCATGACAACACATAGTGACATCTACCATTTGTGTGCAGATGTGGGACCACGGCGGCCAGAGGGGTTCCCTCGTCATAGACAGAGGGGAAGAGGAGATGACATCATGGGTGTGGATGCGGAGTGAACGCTCCAGAGAATTCATACCAAATTTGTGAGACTGACTCATAGATTTCTCATGGCGCAAGTCGAGGAATTTCCTGAGGCCATGCAGCAGCAGGTGGTGGGTGTACCACACGCATGGGTGCATTTATTTCGACGGCTAGCTAGAGTCGTAGTGATGTTCCATGATCACAACCCTCCTCCTCCTCCACAGGATTAGACACCTGGAAGTGTATACATTTTGTACAACCGTGTATTATATGATGGTGGCTTAAAAGCCCCAATTTTGTATCATGACACTATGTATTATCACATTTTTTATATAAAAAAAATTTTATGGTGATTGATTTATTTATTTACATGTGTAAAAATTTTGTTTGTGATTAATTTATTATGAATGAAAAAAATGCCAATCTAACACGTAGTTAGCATATGAGTCAGCAACTTGATTATTATTTCTTGGAATGTGTATATATGTTATATTGTCAAATTGTCGTTCTAACAATCTCACACGTAAGAATCTTCTCAATAACGTCAGATCTCTAACATGGTACAAACCATTGAGTTGTGACACTACCAATGTTATCAGAACCGGACCAGTCATCGAACCGGCGAAGCCCAAAAATGTGAATCGGACTGGAACCGACAAAAAACTGGGTAAAAAACCAGCTGACTAAAAAATACATAAAATATTCATATTTTGTAAAAAACATATATAACAATAGAACAATGGAACAATGGACAACAACCAATCCAAAGATAACCTTTCAAAACAATAATGGTGATTCCTTAGCCAAAACCCAATGACATTCAAAGGATGAGTGTCACTCCAATAATATAGTTTATGTTCAAGATATTCACGGCAATTGACCCTTTGGATTTTAAGTCTGAGAATTAGAGATTTTGGACTAATTTTTTTTTTAAGAACTCATAGTCCATGTATGGTTTATCATAAATCCCTTTGAATCAGGCCACAAGCATTGAAATTAATCTTGAAATATTGGACTTTGGAAGAACAATGGAAATATCTATAAAGGCACATTTATTCATAACTAGCACCCACTACTGATGGATAAGTTACAACAATTTTCCAGTTCAACCAGACTCCTAACACCTCATCCCACAAGTCACACAAGCTATTAAAAATTGAGTTTTCTGGTTTTTTTTTTTTAAATTGAGTTTCCTAAGTCCCCAGTCCATACCGGCCGGTTTGGCCGGTTTTTGACCGGTTCGGCCAGTTTTGGCCGGTTTTGGCCGGTTCCATACCCAGTCTGGACAAAAACTGGTTTTTTTCCATTGTTTTTGCTGACCGGACCGGCCAACCCTGTAAACCGGTTATACCGGCCGGTTTTGCCGGTTCCGGTTCGGTTCCGATAACACTAGACACTACTAACTCCGAATCAAGACGTACCTCAAGAGATAGAACGCCGTGTAAAATGGAATCCCATAGAAGCTCAATAACAGCGCTATATTCAGCAACATTGTTCAAAGATGGCTGTAGACATACACCTCCTGAAGACAGTACCTGACCCATAGGAGTATAAATCACCCAAGCAGCAGAGGCTGAGTGTTGAGTGTGATGGATTGCACCATCCACGAATCTTATGTAGGTGGAAGATTCCATTGACATCTGCCAAAAGAAATGGAAACTAATCACAAACCCGATCACGATAAGAAAATGACCTAACTATGCAAAGTTATACAATAATATACAAAAAGCATCCTTGGCTAAAGATCATGCATAGTATTTTTTGAGATAGAGCCCATTTCTAGGCTCTGCCAAAGTTGTTCCTTCGTAATCGACTAACTCATAAGCACCCTTCTCTAACACACGCTTGACCACGTAAGGACCACGCCACATAGGATTAAATTTCCCTGCCCCCAAGGGTTCTTTCGGTTGATCCCACAAAAGGACCAAGTCTCCTCCACTAAACACTCTTGGACGGAAAGACTTATCGTACTGGACCTTAACGCAACGCTTATTAACCTCTAGAGCCACCAAGGCATCCTGACGCTACTCATCGAGTTGCTCAAGGTGAACCAAATGCTCCTCCAAAGGTGAAGTGTCTGGTAAGAGTTCCACAGCTAGATTCAACGAAGGAATTTCGCATTCAACCGGCACTATCGACTCCACTCCATGTACAAGCTGATATGGAGAAAAACCAGTGGCAGTCTTAACCGCGGTTTGATATGCCCACAAAGCAGGATATAACATAATGTGCCAATTATTCTTGCTTTGTGCGATGGTTCATTGGAGAATGGATTTGAGTGATTTATTCACTGCCTCTACCTGTCCATTCGCTTGGGGGTAGTAAGAAGAGGAGTGCTCTTGCTTATACCCTAACTTCGATACCAACTCTTCCATCATACGGTTCTGAAAGTGAGAGCCATGGTCAGTGACAAGCTCTTTCGGAATCCTGAACTGAGTAATAATTTGGTTGAATACAAAGTGAGCGGCTGTCTCACCTTCGAATTTTACTGTAGGAATAGCCTCAACCCATTTCGTGAAATAATAAACAGCCACTATAATGTGATGGTGCCCCCCAGCTGAAGCTGGGTTGCAATCCATAAAATCGAGCCCCCACTTAGTGAAGGGACCGGTGGTGATAATGGGATGTAACGGGGTAGGTTTTGAGTGCATATTACATGTGAACACCTAGCAAGGGTGGCACCTCTTGACCACATCAACACAATCCTTAAAGATCGACGGCCAAAAATAACCCGCTCTCAAAATATTTTGAGCTGTAGAAATCCCAGATAAATGACCACCACATGCCCCTCCATGGTAATCATCCAACACAACCTCAGCCTCGTCATGAGTTAAACAACATCGTAAAATGGAATCTACCCCACGGTGGTACAAAGTATTGTCCACTATGAGGTAGTTCTTAGAGACGTGACGTAATCGTCATCGTTCATCTCGTGAGAGGTGAGTAGGGGTCTTCAGTGTTTGTAAATATATTATGATATCCCCATACCATGGGTCTAACGTAGAGATTAAGAAGATGTGTTCATCGACAAACATATCTTCACAAACCAACTCCTCGGCCTCGCTCAAAAAATTCGATATAAGCTCTGCAAAGATTAAAGACTTCTTCGATTTTGCCGAAACAAACTCGAGATCAAATTCTTGCAGAATGACAATCCATTTATTATACTTTCCCCCAATCATCCTTTGGGTGAGGATGAATTGAAATGGATTGATATGGGCCACAACCAAGGTCTGGCGAAGGAGAATATAATGTCTCAAATGCTGAACCGCATGTACGGTAGCTAAAGCAAGCTTCTCGACATGAGAATAATGAATCTCTGCGTCAATAAGGTTTCGACTCAGATAATATATGACATGCTCTTGGAGCTCCTCATCCTCTTGAAACAAGACCATACCAATCATCTCTAAATACACGGCCACATATAATAAGAAATCACGACTATAGTCCGGAGGACTAATCACTAAGGCTGATGTTAGGGCTCGCTTGAGTGCATCGAAGGACTCCTGGGCTCGCTCATCCCAATAAAAGGGAGTATCCTTCTTCAAGAGACGCATGAAGCCTCTAGTCAAATTGGAAAAGTTGACAACAAATCTTTGTAAGAAGTTTTCCATGCCTTGCAAACACTGAAGATGATGAATATTCTTCGGGGGAGACAACTGAAGTATTGCCTCAACCTTCAAAGGGTCAACTCTTATACCCTCTTTTGAAACGATGAATCCTAACAAACGACCTGACTTCAGGAAAAAGATGCACTTATGAGGATTTAATCTAACTGAATAGTGCCGGCATCTTTTGAATACCAATCTCAAGTGATAGGGATGACGCATTCTCATACGAGAATGAGCAGCGAGATCATCCAAAAATACCTCGATAATTGACTTGAGATCATGGAAAATCAAGGTCATTTCCCACTGAAATGTAGCTCCGGCATTTTTTAAGCTGAAAGGAATTTTCCAATATGTGAACATTTCCCAAGGACAAATAAATGCAGTCTTATGTTGGTCCTCGGGTTTAATTTGTATCTGATTATACCCAGAAAAGCCGTCCATAAAGGAGAACACTTCGCTACCTACACACTCATCCAAAATCTGATCTATAAATGGTGTGGGGAAGTTATCCTTAGGACAGGCACAATTCAAATCACGGAAATCAGTGCATATGTGGATCGCTCCCTGCTTCTTATCCACCGGAATGGGGTTTGAAACCCACTCCGTCAACGGAACGGGATAGATGAAACCGGCTTTTAACAGTTTCTCTATCTTTGCCTTAATGGCGGGTGCTTTCCTAGGATTCACCGCACGTAAACGTTGTCGAATAGGCTTAGCGTTGGGGTAAGTCTTAATCCCGTGCTCGATAATATGAGGTTCAATACCTGGCATCTCATCGTAAGACCAAGCAGAAATATCATGGAATTCCTTGAATAGCTCGGTATATTCCAGAATTTCAGCATGGGAACATTCCGCCCCAATATAGACATTCTCTATTATGCCAGGATTGTGAGAGATGTTGATAGGAATCGATGAATATATGTTTGCCATGTTTCCATCAGCCATCGAACCAGGAGAGCTTAATGGAACCACATGACTACCAACTCTCTGACTAAGAACTGCCCTAAAATCCTCATGCTCCAAACGGTCAAGCTCTGGGAGAAATTACGATCTATGATGAAGTTCCTCCCATGGTGGCTCAACTCTCAACATATCCTCAATAATCACTTCATCCAAAGGGAAAACTGTATCAAGGTAGTTGTGGGCATGAGAATACTGTACTGCCCATGCCGGCAGCAAATACGGGTCCTCCTCCTCCGTCCATGAAGAGGAAGGACTAGGCTCTGCAACACTCTTAAGATTAGCTTGATAAGCTATCATGGCTGCAGGCAATGGCATGCTCATCTTGGCAGGATCACTCGAAGTACTCGGTGTAGGAATAATCCAAGGGTCTTCCATATGATTCGTGTGAAAAGACACCGATGTCGTAGAAGTCGAAGCCTCATCGGAACTAGTTCCTATCATGAGGATCGGTGTAGGACAACTAAAGCTAACTATGAGGGATGGATACATGCCTACACCCACACTCCCAGTAGCCGGCTGAGAGTGCTCAATGATCGGGATCGAAGCTCCCGAAGATGCGGTAACAGATGGATTCTTGAATGTCATCTGATCAATCGTTATGATCTTCCCGTTATGTGGAAAGCATACAACACAGAACAAGGAAGAAGCAACGGCTTGCATACTGTACATCCAGTTCCTACCCAGTAAGAGATTATAGTCAAGGGGTGCATCAACCACCTCAACCTCTATCGCAACAGTCTTCCCCCCCAAACGGACTTTAAGGGAAGGAAGGATTCCATGCGGCCTAAAATATCTCCCATCGAACGCAGTTAACATAGTCGCTGATTTAGACAGCTCAAGAGAACCGAGACCCTTCCAATAGGCCAAAGACATCACAGAAGCAGTAGTGCCCTCATCAATCACAGTACGTTTGACGGTCATACCAAGACATTCTACATGCACCAAAAGAGACACATAGTATGGCAAGCGAGGCTGAAGTCCTGCGGTTTCAAATTTGATCACAGAGAAATAATCATCATCGTTCACACCAAGGGAACAAAGCAACGCCTTCCTTTGCGAAGGACAACTCTGAAGCACTTCCAATGCAGACATCACACAAGGAGTATGGCCCAAATCCTCAACAACTAAATAATTTTGGGCGGCTCGGGCATTTGGATTATGCCCTAAACGCTTAAGGACTCCCTTAGGAATGTGAGGTGCACCCTCAGGTTTATCCATAGGTTTCTCAATGCACAAAGGGGACCCTGGTGGATCAGGTTCTTTTCCTGGGCTAGGTTGTGACAAACTATAATCTTTCGCACGAGTCACAACTTTCACAACATGGACCATGTTAATGCACCCACGACCACTACCCTTTGGTGGATCATCATCACTAGACTAGTCATGGGACTTCGAGTTCATATTTTGATTATGCGGTAAAGGGTTAGTTAGCACAGCTGGGCCTTGTGCTAAGAATCTCGAAGCTTCTTCAATCTGAGGGCACAAGTAAGTGAGGTGATCGTCCTTACATAGCTTGTAAGGGAACTTAACCTTACGTTTCTCTTTCTTGTCCCCCCCAGTATTTCTACCGTTCTTGTCACTATTGTTAGAATTCTCATTCTTATTCCCACCCTTTCGATTATTATTTTTACCCTTTTTTCTATTTCGTTCGGGCTGCTGGTTACCCTTTTGGTCCGACGATTGCACAGAAAGTACATTCACCATTTGGGTAGGTTGAGATGAAGCCATATCTTGTCTTGAAGCAGATTGGTTGAGTGACAATTGACTAGCTTGTTTTGCAACCGAATCTATAGGTTTCACACTTGCACAACCCACAATGCCATCGGCATGTGGTCCAGGTTTGACTTTGGGATCGAAACTGGAACAAGGAGCATCGGGAATAATCTCATACAACAAACTAGACTGAGCATAGATCAAGTCCAATTCCTGCACCCTAAAAATCGCTTGTTCCTCATTCTGCACTCCGGATGTGGAAACATCCTTCTCTATATATGGAAATAACGACTTGAGGAACCACTCGAGGAGGAATTCCGGCGGTATAAAATCTTTAATTAATCTCTTCCGTCTATGCCACTCTTGAATATGATCATAAATATGTGTGGCTTTATCTTGCCGAAATGTCTACAAGAGTTCAGTACCAACGTCATAGTGCACTGGTAGCTGGAATTGATTAAGAAAAGTCATCGCAAGGTCGTCGAACAAAGCAAAATATCCCTTAGGTAACTCTATATACCATTTCGCAGTAGGCCCTGTGAGGGTGCGTTGAAATAGTCTCAAACGGACTAAGTCCTGATGTAATGAATTCGAAGAGCACCAAAGGTGAAACATAGTAACGTGTTTGCTCGGATCCTCTCCTGGTTTGCCTTCGAACTTAGGTATGTCCAAAGGAAGCTTGGTAGGGACAGCCGGCCAAGCCGGGTCATGAGCCATAGGATCATTCGTTAGTCTTGATAAGTCAGGAAGATTAAGCGTCGCAAGGAAAGGGAGCCTAGGATGATGAGGTCGATGGACCACTCCCTGGTTCATATAGGGTTGATTACCACCATGGCCTTGGCCATAGTGTACTCCTCCCATCTGACCCATATAGGGTGGTGTGGAAGTACCATATTATGGTGGACCTTGACTAGTAGGAGCTACAAAGCCATAATTAGGAGAGTAAGCAGGTTGTTGATACCCACCTCCATAAGGTGAAGAAACCTATCCATACTGCATCCCATAATAAGGTCCATAGGTCATCGCATGCGATGCCCCATGAGACACTCCATAGGTAGGAATATACGCTCCGGAAGTAGGGATATACACCCTGAAAGTAGCAAGATAACCTCTAGAAGCATGAACATAACCTCCCAAAGCAGCGGCTGGTATGTGAACTTGAGACACAATCAGTCTAGTAACTGTAGTATGGACCTGACTCGTAGCCATATACCGGCTCGAAGGACCACGTGAATAAGGTGGAGGATGTACATTTGAAGAACTAGGGACTGAGGAAGAAGGAATATGAGTAATAATATATGTACTACCACCTATCGTGACTCATCTCAGATCTGGTATCCTAATCGCATTGCTAACCCTAGACCTAGGAGGGAGATACGATGTAGCTTCCACCACTGGGACAGAAGGTGCAATGTGACTAGTGCTCCCAAACCTCTCCGCATGGTAAGGAATGAGAGTGCCCCCAAGCATAGTGTTAGGATCGAAATCGGATTTGAAATGAAATGTCAAATCATGTGTAGGGAAACTAGATGTAGCATAACTACCGTAGCTAGTGCTGGCAGGTTCAAAATGAGTCTCGACGTCCTCTGGCATACCATACCGGTAACATGTCAATGGGGAATCAGAACTGGAGTGAGTAGGCCTATCTTGCAAGGTTCCTATCTCAGAAATAACAGGACCTAACTCAGCTAAGTTGGGTGAAGGATCATAAGTAGGATTAAATTCCCTATCATCTACACGAATGGGAGGAGGTGGTTCAGGAATATCCTCTAAACAGTCTCCCATGGTGTGTGAATCAATGTGTGAAATAGTCCACCTGGACTGTCTAGGTCTCTCTCCCAAAGGAGGAGGATAATTAGAAGGAGAAAGTCCTACTAAACGACGAGAACGGCTAGGAACCGCACTCGAATCCACAATGACTCAAAAAATAGCAAAGACTCTCTATTTACGTAAACCCTAGGCCAACTATCGTGCACAGAGCAATCACTAATAAAATCTAAAGCCAAATGGAAGCAAACAAGGGCTGGATAAGTGAGCTCCCAAATGAAGCAGGTATGTCTCACCTAAGAGAGGCTTGAGACTCCCATACACAACAAGCAGAGGTACGTAACCAATTATTGTGGCCCTCAGCTTCAATGCGTAAAGCGACTGTGCCGTCTGACCCCAACCTGGTCGGGACACCTGCAGAATAACCCCTACAAAGAACCCCCTCGATATCCTAGGTAAGGCCACTAAGGTCACCTCAATATAATCAATGCTCAGGCGGACAGTCGCAGGCGGTATTGACCATATGGGCAGGGTAGCAAAGCCTGAACTCTCGAAAGAGCCCCTAGATACGAATACAATCCTAGAAATATCTTTGATGCTACTCAGTTATGACTAGGGGTCATCCCAATCAATAACCGCTCACACTGCCTTGTGCTTAACTCCCTTTTGAGAGGAGGATCCTGAGAAACACTGGTTATACCAAGGATTTCACACACTCACCTGGACAAACACCTAGATGTTGTTGTTTAGTGATCTTGGAGAATTGACTTACAATGAACTATTCCAAGATCCTAAAACCTAATCTTGTTGGTGCACCCTACAAAAGAAAAGAGTGCAATTCCTTTTATTTAGCGTTGATTTTAGTTGGATTTATTACTCAAAAAAGGGATATGATCGTGCAACTAATGGTGTTATGACGCAACAGGAAGTAAAATGCACACCTAACAATCAATGCAAATGTATTGTGTCCATGAAAACAAGGTATGCTACTACGTGAAATGCACAATTCTTCTTCAAATGATAAATGCAAATTTTCCTATATGAAGTCCTAACTAGTACTCCAAAGCAAATCCAATGCAAGTACAATGCAAAGTGCAAAATGCAATGCATGATGATAAGCAAATGTTTTTGGATTTTTTGAAAATAACAGAGATGCAAAAAGCAAAAGAATGATCCTAAAACCCCTAGACTCTGCAAGCACACCCAACCAGCACTCAAGCAAAGCACTAAGGTAAAAAGAACTCTAATGCACTAATCTCAAACAAAAAATCGAAAATTCCATGACAAGAACCTTCTTAAAAAAGAAAAAATTTAGCCTAAAAAAAATGTTTCTGGTCAGAAACAGAGGTCTAAACGGACTCAGGTAGTGTCAAAGGAGACTCAGCAAATATTAGAATTCACCTAGTAACCAACTATCTTCCCCAAAAAGGCAAAATCAAGGGCATATGCGACTGTTCGCAGTAAACCCGCGTGCATACGCGGAAATCACAGAAGAAACCACGTGTATACGCAACTGTAAATCAAAAATTCATGTACAGGAAGAAAGGTGCATAAAATCAAGGCAAACAGATAGGTTGAGACAAACTTCACACCAATCAGACTCTACCAAGCATACATGCCCCCAGACCCAACACAAAAACAAGAGAGAAAGAGCAATTTGAATTCATTGAATGCCGAGAAAACAACCCCCAAAGGACAACTACTAAGAACTCCCCAGCAGAGTCACCAATTCTGTTACAGAGAGAAATTCCTATGGCTTGGGGTACCACAACAGATAGCTTGACTCTAGAAATCAATCCTTTCCAATATGCAATAGAAATTAAATTTCTAACACTAAAGGATCAGACCTCGTACCTTATTCCGGAAGGTTGAAGTAGATCCCTGTTGAGCTTTCCAATCTTCAGCTTGAATTGATCTGTTACTTCCTCAACAACAAGTAAACAATACAAGCATTCTATATATCATGGTGTTATATCTATTCTAGCATATATAATCAATAATGTAAAAGCATTTGACATGATCCCATGGATAAAATATTCATTCAAACACACATTATTGGACAGGAAAAGATATTTCTATTAATATAAATCAGAGATTACAAGATACAACCTCTAACGGCACGTCTGCGAACTGGAGAAACTAAATCCCCCACTTGGGCCTCCACCACTTCAATCCTACATCTCTCTATAGCAATCTCACAAGCAAAAGGAAAGCTTGGGAAGAACACAAAAGTGCTCCAAGGGACAAAGGGATGCAGACTCAAGCATAAGTTCCGGCAACAATGGACTATAGTTTCGTTGCTCTCAATTCTCTCTTATGCCTTCAATGTACCAAGGGGTTCCTTATATAACTTTTCAAAGGGTTAATGAAAGGTTGAATCTGAGCGATCTCGAGGCATAGGGAAGGCCAGGAGTCAAATGAGTCAGATCCATGTCAAGGAAAACTCCAAAAGGATTTGGATTATGCACACATCCCGATGTACGCAGTTTTAGTGGTCAAACCCGCATATATACGCGCTTATAAGTTTAAAATTCGCATATATCATTTTTCATGTGTTTTTAGGGATGATCAAGGAAACATCAAAGGACAAAAAGTGGCCCATAGGGTCTAAGGAGTCTGCACCGGGATAGTGGAAGGCCATACAAAGTGTGATTCACCTAGAGTGGTGAAATCCGCTATAACAGTCACAACTGAACTTTGGCTAAGGGAAAACGTCATTGCTTATCAGGCAGCAAAGCAACAAAGGAAGGCCAAACTGCGCAACGCCCTATTGCAAGGAAAGGAGCGGGAACTGGAGGAGCTCACCAACCTCCTGGCTGAAAAGGAGCAATAAACGTTATCCTGGGAGAAAATTCGTGTCATGTTGGAGGATTCCATTAAGAATTCCATAGCAGCATTCCCACCAGAGGCGGGGCAAGCCTATGAAGACTCCCTAGCTAAAGTTGTCAGGCTTGCGAAGATCGTGCAAGATCTTCAGCACCAAGTAGAATATCTACAAGCCCAACAGATACCAAGAACACCCCCAGAGATGCTGGTAGAAAGAAGAACAGTAGTGTCTAAAGCTGCTGACAAAATTAAAGGCAGAGAAGTAATCTATGCAAAGGCCGTAGACAATGTTTCAACCATTTGGGAAACATTGCTAGAGGGTGACGCAACTGAGAAAATAAGGCAGCATATACAAGAGATAGATTAGCACATCACTGCTGTGAAGTTGGACATGTGGAAGCTTCCCCTCTAGCAAAAGGTCATTAAGAATGCAGAGATCAAAAGTCTCCAGCAGAAATTCCATACTGTTCGCAAGCAGGAGAAAGCTAGGGAAGCCAAGGTTGAGGAATTCCAGTCAAAAGCAGAAAAGCTCACAGAACATATTCAGCCAATGCAGTAGAAGCTCCAAAGCATACTACAATCAATAGAGAAAGACTTGTTGGATCATGTACAGTCCGACCAGGTGGAGAAATTGGTCGCGCAAGCAGAGGAAGCTACAGTGGAAGTTGCTAAGATAGAAGTAATGGTGTAAGCATTCCAAGGCAAGGTCTGTGCAACTTCGCAAATAGACTCGGAACCAACAAGTTCAAAATAATGCAAGCAAATACGACCAAGGCACTTGGCTGGAAAAAAAAAAATCAAAAATATACTGCGCAAGTCGGGCCACTCATATGTCCCTTGCTTCGTGGCTCGGTACGAGCCACAGGTGATTGTTGGGGGCCTGTTGTCCTGGGAAAGGGGCATAAGAAGTAATTTTGCACACACAACCAAGTAAAATGCGTCATGCATGGGATAGAAGTAAAGGAAGATCGCGAAGGATAAAAAAGGGCCTACGAAGACATAACAGAGACGTGCACGGCAAAGGAAAGGCAAGTGTAGAAGTGCGCAAGGGGAAAACGGCTGGAAAGAGACAAATGCAGAATCCAAAGCATGGTCGTATAAGGCGGTGTAAGCCTATAGCTATGCATGTATGAGAAAATATTTGTAAGTCAAGCTGATAATGCCTCGTGTCAAGTCATGATCACCACAGCTATAACCAAAGGGGTGGATGATTTGATGGCTAATAGACTGTCGGGATGCAGTTGGCCCTATGTGGCCATGTAAATTAATATAAATAGGAGGGATGCAATGGTCAGAGGGTTGGTCTATAAGGTTTTCATTGATCCCTATTCAATTTTCAATAGTATTTTTCTATTTAGCGATAATCCATGGAGGGAGATGTCAGTTATATTGTAATGTTATAGCGATCAGAAGAGGAGTATACTCAGGAAGAGTATGGTAGCATTAGAGGGGTTGTTCAGCCACAGATTTGACTACAGTATGAGAATACCACTAGGAATAGGAGTAGAGTAGGAGAGCGAACCAGAGAGCATGAGCACTATGATTCTGGACCTAAAGACATATCTCAAGATTAGCATGCATCTCATAGACTGCAAGGTGCTATATCCTTTCTCATGCTAGATGAAGAGCAGCTTGGTGGTTTTTCCCAGATGGGTTTCCATGTTACTTCTTGTGTCTAAATGAATGATTGATGTGGTGAATTTTTATGTGATTGATTACTAGTTGTTTTTCATATAATGTTAAATGTGGTTCAGTCTCTGTTAGTTTCTTGCATTTGGTAAATGGATGAACAGAATGCCTTGTTGATTTGAAACTATATAATTGTATATCGTTCTGTATAATTCTTGTTATGAATCCTGATGTAATTCATAGAGCCGATTGATGTGAATCAGATGCGCCGCGCGAGTTGCGCCAACTGCGAGGTGAAAAGGAAATTTAGGTCGCACGCGATGACATACATTTGTGCTCATTCATGCAGTGTCCAAACGCCATGCTTCCTTCATTGAGATCCTTGGAAACGGAGCCATTTGTTGGCCACTTTTCCCCACTCATGCGACCCAGGCTCTATGCAACCCGCAGATCCAACAACTACCCAAGATACCGGCCCGATAGAGAAATCCCCATCAAAAACATGTGCAAAGCAGGCACAGTCTCACTCAAGATATCCCATAGATTGGTAACCACCAGAACCATGTTTCTATGCTTGTCAGGGAAGTATAGTCCCTTGGATTGCAACCAAGGAGCTCAACGAAGTAATCAAGGCGGCTGGACAGAGGATTCAGTTCTGCGCGACTAAGCACAACTGTATGTCATTGTACGCATCCTAACTTTCATTTTCACCTCGCAACTGGAGTAACTCATGCAGCATAGCTGATTCACATCAATCGGCTCTATGACTTAGATCAGGATTCATAATAGGAATTATACAGAATGATATACAGTTATACAGTTTCAATTCAGCAAGGTATTATGTTCATTCATTTACCAAATGCAATAAACTAACAGATACTAAACCACATTTAACATTATACGGAAAGAAACTAGTAATCAATCACATAAACATTCACCACAACAATCATTCATTTAGACACAAGAAGTAATGTGGAAACCCATCTCGGAAAAAAAACTAAGGTGCTCTTCATCTGGCATGAGAAAGGATATAGCACCTTGCAGTCCGCGAGATGCAGACTGATCTTGACATATGTATTTAATTTTAGACTCATAGTTCTCATGCTCTCTGGTTCTCTCTCCTACTCTACTCCTACTCCTGGTGGTATGCTCACACTGAAGTCAGATCCGTGGCTCAACAACCCCTCTAATGCTACCATACTCTTCCTGAGTCTACTCCTCTTCTGATCGCTATAACATTACAACATAACTGACATCCCCCTCCATGGATTACCATTGAACAGAAAACTAATAGTGAAAACTGAACGGGGATCAACGAAAACTTACAGACCAACCCTCAACTAACCATTGCATCCCTCCTATTTATACCAATTTATATGGCCACGCAAGGCCAACTGCATCCCGACAGTCTATTAGTCATCACCATCAGTCACCCCTCTGGTTATAGTTGTGGTGATCATGACTTGACACGAGGCACTATTGGCCTGACTTACAAATATCTTCTCATACATGCATAGCTGCAAGCTTACATCACCTTATATGGCCATTCTCTGGATTCTACATCTGTCACTTTCTGACCATTTTCCCCTTGTGCACTTCCGTGCTTTCCTTTTCTTTGCCACACACTTCTATGTTCTTCCTTCATCGGCCCTTTTTGTCCTTCGTGATATTCCTTTGCTTCTATCGCGTACACAGCGCATTTTCCTTGGTTGCATGCATGAACTTCCTTCTTATGCCCCTTTCCAGCGACAACAGATGTATCAAATTCTAGGTTGAGATTGAAAGTAAAAGTACCATCAAAACCCAACTCTAAACATAAATAGCAGTAAAAATCATCTAAACTCTAAGTCTAGCTAGTTTTGAGTTTTATAGTAGGGTGAATCCGCGGACCTAGGTAACACTTTTTGGCAAGCGCATTTCGGCAAAAACAGAAAAACGCACCTCGGTCGAGGGCTTCTTAAACCCTCGACCGAGGTCTTAATATCTCGACCGAGGTTTTATCAAGCCCTCGACCGAGGTTTTGTTCATCCCTCGACCGAGGTATTTCTTAACCCTCGGTCGAGGTATTAAAACCTCGACCGAGGGTTAAGAAATACCTCAATCGAGGTATTAACTCGGTCGAGGTATGGACCTCGGTCGAGGTACATACCTCGACCGAGGTGCCTGTGTCGAAAAAATTATAAAAAGAGGCCGCGGGGGCCGCGGCCGTTTTTTTGGCAAAATTTCATTGTGGAAGCTCGACCGAGAAACGACGGAACAGCGGCGTAGGGATTGTCACCCCGAAGCAACCCAAGCACCTGGAAGCAACCCAACCTCGTCACGATGGAGTCAGAGCCAAGAGGTAACAGTTTAAATAATTGTTTTTCAATTTAAATGGAATTTAAATTTTTTTTTTAGAAATTTATAAAATTTATTTTAAAATTTGGTAAATGTATGTTTTTATAATTTTCATGTTTAAAATGTGTACCGATAAGC
>LPNX010949716.1:25082-51130 GCA_001517045.1 Pseudotsuga menziesii | reverse complement strand
ATCATTGCTCTGTCCAACTCTCTGTTTTCATCACAATGTGGAGGAACAAGTTCACTCTGGGCATTTGAAGGTATGCACTCTATTTTGGTTTCCAATGTTTCTTTTGTTATTGCTTCAGGTGGAGGTTTTACATACTTTTGATATTTCCTTGTTTCATATTGCAGGTGACAAAGACTCCCTTTCATGGGTCATGGGTATTTGCACTTGTCCATGACACCCTTCCATGGTTAATCCTTGTGACAACTTAGGATTATTACCTCTACGTGTTACTATTTAACAGATCTTTAGCTTTGTTTTTGAAAGGTTTTAAATTTGTGAAGTTTTGGTTATGGGTTCGACTGTATGGTTCTTTTGTGTTAATGGGCATCAAGAGATGCATATGTAAATGTGAATTTGATGAAGGTTTAAGTGTGGTGCCCTCAGTCCATAACTATCAAAGATCAGCTCTATAATATTTTTTCAATTTTGAATAAAGTATTTATACTTATGGCAGTGCCATGTCTTGCAATGGCACCCTTGTCGATTCGTGGCTGTGTATAGTTTTACTTGTAAATGTTTATTACTGTTATATAAGTGGTTTATTGAACATGCTTGGGCTTATTTATTGTGATGGCTGTAAGATTGGATTACTATTGCGTATTTGTAATGTCGTGGTCATGATAGCATAGACAATAGGGTTTTAAATGGATTCTTTTCAATTTTAAATGATTTGGGTTCTGTTTTTAATGGATAATATAGTGGGGTTTTACCTCTTGGCCATGAGGCTTGATAATGAAATGCAATGTGTATATTTCGTATGATTTAATGTGGAACATTGACAGAGCAGTGATTTCGATTACGATTTAAAGTTGGGGTTTTAGGTTCGATCTTGATAGGTGCAATTTCAACCCTTATGTGAAATACACAGCCTATGTAAAGATTCAATGGTTAATCCTTCATGTATTTTAGTTTCGTTAGCATAGCTTGCATTTGAATGATGTGGAAATTTGTATGGCTTTACAACGTTATCATTTTTACGAATTGAATCCTACAGGATTCAATTCCTGGAATGTTTTGATATAGCTTATGTTTTGTAATTTAAAACACAAAGCTATAGGATTCGATCCTGGGCCTTTGAATATGTGGGTTGGGTTTTCAATATAGTGTGTGTCTGGATTTTGTTCATTAATGGGTTTGTATTATGTACAAGTCATTTCTTACTTGTTAGTATATATGATAGATAATTGATATGGTAATCGTGCCTACGGTCGGACCTCGACAGGTCTCAATGGATTGCATAATATGTAGACAATTTTATTTAGTGGAAATTATTGTTTGGGGTTTGTTTAGGTCATTTAGTTGGTTTAAATGTTAACTCAGTTTATCTTATGTTTTGTTATAATGGTTAAAGCTTCAACAATAATAGTTAATTTATATTTTTATCCATAGATTTTATGCTATGGCTATACCTAATTGTTTCGATGGTTAAAATTAATATAAACGTGCTCGAAATATCAAATCTGCCATAAGAGAAAAGATATAGAGTCGGTTTTTAAATATTTCATTGGTTGATAAATTATTTGGTTAGGGTTAATAAGATTTATCTACCATGATCTCTTATGTTACCTTTTTGTTGATGTATTTGTAAGTTTGGAATGTATTCTTCTATGTATCTTATATATTGTAACCCGATGTTTATTCCGGGATGTTTCTATTATGTATTTGAGTCATGTTGTCATGCCCCGATGTTCCAATCAGGAGGATTAATAATGTAAACAAGTCTTGTCAAGTCATTGTGTAAGTCCCCATAGTTTCAGGGCAGTAGGGTTATTATACACTAATTAAGGTGTAGGCTCTAGTAAGTAATTGTTAGTTGGGCCGACATGATTTAGTGCAATTCAAGTGAATGAAAGAATATAAATAGAAAGTGATAGTCTCTCTATTTATCACTTGTACTGCACATCACTCACTCACTCAAGTGAGGCGCATTAGTGATGAAGGAAATACTGGGACTAGACAGAAGAAGAAGACTACTACTGTCGGGAGTGCATCTTACTGTTCTTGTGTCTTACATCTTGTGGTGATTCTATCTTGAGGAAGTTGCGGGGTTTTCTCCTTTATGGTTTCCCTGAGGAAAACTCTTTGTCTCTTGTCTCTTGTGATGTGCTTATGTTTTATTGTTGTGCTTGTTATTCTCTTAGTGAAAAGATCCTAAGATCATAATGCTAGCTTATATGATGAAAAAATAACATGGTATCAGAGCTAACCTGAGAAGAAGACACTGTGCAGCTGTGGGAACTAGGGATTCCTAGTTTGTGGACCTTCCTCCACATATTTTCAGCAAAAGTAAGGTGGAACAACTCTCCTCTTTAGGGCGCATCTTTCTATCGAAGCGGAATTCGATTCTAAGCATTTTTAGTTTTCGATGCGAAAATTAGGGCTTTCTACAGAAGAGGAATGTTTGAGTGATACCAGCATAGGATTTTTTTCCTCATCCAAACTGAAGTTTAGAGACCTAGATCAAGAAATTTGGTTGGGTGAAACTCTGGGAAAGTCAAACCCTAGTTTGACCTCGAGCTAGGAAAAACCCTAAATACTAAAACTGATAAGTTTTGGTACAGTCACTATATTTCAAGGTTGGCGAAGTCTCAGAAGCTAAAAAATTCAGGGGCCTAAGATAAAATACTTATGAACATTTTTTCCAAAACTTAGCCTCATAGTCACTATATTCTGTGCAATACGATCCCTCCAAGTTAGGGTTCCATCCTCTTCTAGAATTCATCCTTAAACAGGATACCTGGGGATAATCGCAATATCTTGGGCTACAGAGGTCCAAATGGAATTACTGAAGATGTTCCAGAAAGGGCATGGACCGTACTTGCAGTGGTCTGAATATCAGACTCATAATATGAACCAATGACACGTGTCATTCCATACAACTTTTCTGTTCTGAATAATCCTGTAACAAGTCACCTTGGGAAAAGGATCATAAATACCATATGGTGGAACCAATTCTAATGAAAACTATGGTGTTAGATCATGGACATGCGAGGTTACCTTAGTACAAAATTTCAGAGGCAGAGGAGCTAAAATTGCGGAGATATCACAGAAACAGTAACAGGCATTTCTGTAGAAGAAATTGGAAAATTAGGGCTTCCTGTTCCGAGAGCTTCCCTCCACTGTTTTCAAAAAAGGAGTACATTGGAAAAATACATTTGAAGAGATATATCTGTCTATCCAATCAGATCTGAAAGATTCCAAGTTTTGAAAATTAGGGTTTCTGTGACAAACCCTAGATCAACGAGCTCCGGAACCAAGACGGACATCTCAAATCGGTAAGATCTAATCCTTTGCTATTTTCATTTGAGGTTCTCATTTCAAAGTGATCTATCACAATAGCTTGATGATAAGCTTGGTGAAGTTGACAACTTCCAAGCATAGAAGTATTTGATCTCTTTGAAGAAAATGGATTGGACACCTACATGAGTATAGAGGTTCCAGTTTCAGAGGGAGACAAGGTTAGAATCCTTTCACAAGAAGAACTTGGTCAAGGCCAAAGAAGACATCATGCTCATGCTGCAGAGGATGATGAACCATCCAGAAAGAGATCCAGATATGAATGTAAAGATTCTTCAAGTGAGGATGAATATGTTCTGATATCAGCTCTCACAGGTAACGTTACTCATGGAAGTGATGATCGGCTTATAGACAGTGGGGCTTCCAAACATATGACGGGATTCAAGGAATCCTTTGTAAGACAGTTAGAACATGAATCACCTCACAAGGTGAAACTAGGAGATGACTACCAATATCCAATAAAAGGTAGTGGGGAATCTTCATACAAGCTAGACTCTGGTAAGTCTCTAACAATGAAAGAAGTGTTGTTTGTTCCAGGACTCAAGAATAACATTCTCTCCATTTCAGCATTGATGCAAAAGGAATGCGGGTTGCATTCATAGATGGTCAAGTCATCATGTGGCCAAAAGGAAAGACTATCAATGATGCGGTAGTAATTGGAGAACAAGAAGGAGGCTTGTACAAATTGAAGGGCCATCCAGAACAAGCCTTGATCCATGAAACAGTAGATCCAAATGAGATTTGGCATAGAAGGCTTGCACATGTGCATTACAGAGCACTACCTATTGCAAGCAAAGCTATTGAAGGTCTTCCAGAATTTCAAGCTATTTGAAGGGAAGAACAAAACTCAGAATATGACCTAAAGAAACCAGTTGAAGAATGTGAAGATCCAGAATGCAGAGACCATGCAATCATAAGAGTCTTTCAAATCAAGAACAACTTGAAGTAGTAAAAGAAGAAGTGAAGAATGCAGAAGTGGTGATAGCCACCTTGAATAGCCTCCCAGGATCGTGGGATTCATTCATGCAAGGAATGTGTGCCAGAAGGAAGTGATTACTTTCAGCAGAATCTAGGAGGAAGAAGAATATCGACTCATAAGAAGAGAAGAGAAGATGGGAGCAATTGAAGATCGAGTTCTCGCCATCCAAAGAAGATCCCTCAAGAAATGAGAGAATACAAAGGACTCTACTCTAGAAGAACCTCTTATCCATACTAACATTTGGATAAGAAACGATGCTATCATGAATGAAGAAGACGATGAAGCTGAAGGCTCAAGAAGCAGTCTACCCACGAAACAAATATAGTTGGCTTGTAGGAAAGATCATATACATAATCACCTACAAGCAAAGAAGAATGAAGACTTATTCCAAAGAACAAGTGACGGCAGTTCAAAGACAAAGAATAAATATGACGAATGCAGTGACATCATTGATACAAAACCTTTCATCCATGGAGAAGTCACCCAGAAGAAAGGGAAGACCAGTTCAAGAAGAATGATGTCTAGGATGCAGTATCGACACATAAAGAGAAGTTCGTAGTTCCATCATGCAGTAGATGGAAACATCGTGGGATACAAAGCAAGATTCATAGCACAAGGCTTCTCACGAAAAGAAGGCCTAGACTATGAAGAGACATTTGCAGCCAATAAGAGTTGAAACACATACATGATGAGATTTATGAATATCTTAACCTTTGCTACAAGGTTGAAGATGCAAGTCTATACACTAGATGATCACATAGAATATTAGTAGCATAGGAAGCTACTTGTCACTCCGGTACAGAATGTTTTTAGTGCATAGAGCACAGAAGACAGAGGGAGTATGATGCTTCACTTCAGAGGGAGTGACTACAGAAGATCTAAGGTTCGACATGGTACGACAGGATGGGCAGATTACTGATGAATCTAGGCTTTACTGAGAGTAAAGAGGATTCCAACCTTTTCTTCAAGGTTGAATATAGAAGACCAGTGATGCTCTTGTTATGTGTCGATGCACTATTGTTCTAGGCATGGAGGTGTGGCAGAGTACATATGGGATCTTCCTTGGACAAGGGAAGTATGCAGTAGAGATCCTGAAGAGGTTCAGGATGATGGACTGCATGACCACACCTATGGCATCAAACATGAAGATATTAAGTGATTCTTCATCAGAGATGGTTGATGCTACGATGTATCATCAGATGATTGGGTCCTTGATGTACCTGAGACTAGATACTTGCCTTGCTTTGAACACATTGAGACATGTTCACCTGGTGGTTGCAAAGCATGTAGGGGTACAATTGATTATGGACTCAAGTACGATGCGAATCAAAAGATTAACCTGGAGGGTTACGTTGATTCAAATCGGGCAGGCAGTGCCATCGACAGGAAGAGTACTTCTCAATGTTGCTTCAGTATGGGATCAGGTGTGATATCTTGGTTTAGTAGGAAGCAATCCTATGTGGCACTGAGTACAGCTAAAGCAGAGTATGTCGCAGCTTGTTCAGCTAGTTGTGAGGCAGTATGGCTGCGGAAGCTATTGTCTGATATATTTGATCTGCAGTTAGATGCTACTTGTATACATTGTGACAACCAGAGTTGCATGAAGTTGTCAGAGAATCCAGTGTTCCATGACAAGTCGAAGCATATCGAGATCAAGTATCACTATATCAGGGATATGGTGCAGAGAGGAGCAGTGAAGCTCCTGTATGTTGCGATGGAGGAACAGATAGCTGATGTATTGACGAAGCCATTGGCTAGGCTGAAGTTTGAGTACATCAAAGAGAGACTTGGTGTTCTCCAGATCGAGGTTCCCTCCAAGAGAAAGTGATGAGATCCAGAGCAATTCTGATGAGTAGGTCAGATGTAAGGGCTGAGCCATTCTGTCATGGTGTGTTATAGAGGATTTCACTACACTAGGTGAATCACACATTTTATGGCCTTCCCCTCTCCCGCTGCAGACTCATTATCCCCTATGGACCATTTCATGTCTTTTGATGTATCATTGACCATCCCTGAAAACATTAGAAAAATGATATACGCGGCCTTTTCCCTGATAACCGCGTACATACACGGATATTCCCTCTATAGTCGCGTACATCGGGATGTGTGCATAATCCAAACCCATTGGAGCGTTCCTTGACTTGAATCCGACTCATATGACTCCTGGCCTTCCATATGCCTTGAGATTGCACGGTTTTGACCTTTCAGTATCCATTTGAAAAGCTATATAAGGAACCATTGAGACATTGAAAGCATAAGAGACAATTGAGAGTATCGAAACTATAGTCCATTGTTTCCAAAACTATACTTGACTCTGCATCCCTTTGTCCCTTTGGAGCACTATTGTGTTCTTCCCAAGCTTGCCTTTTGCTAGTAAGCTTGCTATCGGAGTGATGGAGGATTGAGGTGGTGGAGGCCCAAGTGGGGGATTTAGTTTCTCCGGTTCACAGACGTGCCATCAGAGGTTGTCACTTGTAATCTCTGATTCATATTAATAGAAATATCTTTTCCTGTCCAGTAATGTGCGTTTGAATGAATGTTGCATCCATTGGAATATGTCAAATGCTTATACATTATTGATTATATATGCTAGAATAGATATAACACCATGAAATATAGTATGCTTGTATTGTTTACTTGTTGTTGAGGACGTGCTATAACAATTCAAGATGAAGACTGGAAAGCTCAACGGGGATCTACTTCAACCATCCGGAATAAGGTACGAGGTTCAATCCTTTAGTGTTAGATTGTTTTATTTCTATTGCATATTGGGAAAGATTGATTTTTGGAGTCTAGCTTTCTGTTGTGGTACCCCAAGCCATAGGAATTTCTCTCCGTAACAAAATTGGCGACTCCGCTGGGGAGTTCCTAGTAATTGTCCTTTGGGGGTTGATCTCTTGGCATTCAATGTATTTGAATTTCTCTCTCTCTCTCTTGTTTCTGTGTCGGGTATGGGGGCATGTATGACTGGTAGAGCCTGATTGGTGTGAATTTAGTCTCAGCCTCTCTGTTTTCCTGGAATTTTTGCATCTTTTTCTTCCTGTACGCGGGTTTGTTACTTACAGTCACGTATACACGCGGTTTCCCCTGGGATTTCTGCGTATACATGCGGGTTCACTACGCACAGTCGCGTATACCATGGCTTTTTACCTTTTTGTGGAAGATAGTGGATTGCTGGGTGAATGCTGTTAGTTGTTGAGTCTCCTTTGGCACTACCTGAGTCTGTTAATACCTGTGTTCTTGACCAGAAACGTTTTTTTTTTTTAACCTAAATTGTTTCTTTTAGGAAAGTTCTTGTCATGGCATCTTTGATTTTTTGTTTGAGATTAGTGCATTAGAGTCCTTTTGCCTTAGTGCTTTGTTGGAATGCTGTTTATGTGTGCTTGCAGAGTCTGGGGTGGTTAGAGTCATTCTTTTGCTTTTTGTATCTCTTTATTTTCAAAAAATCCAAAAAATATTTGCTTATCATCATGCATTGCATTATGCATTTTGCATTGTACTTGCATTAGATCTAGATTTGCTTTGGAGTAATAGTTAGGTGTTCATATAGGAAATTTGCATTTAGCATTTGAAGAAGAAATTGTGCGTTCACGTAGTACGTATACCCTGTTTTCATGGACACAATGTATTTGCATTGATTGTTAGGTGTGAATTTTGCTTATTGTTGCGTCATAACACCATTAGTTGCATGGCCATATCCTATTTTTGAGTAATAAAGCCAACTAAAATCAACGCTAAATAAAATGAATTACACTCTTTTCTTTTCTAGGGTGCACCAACAAGCTTAGGTTTTAGGATCTTGGAATAGTTCATTGTAAGTTACTTCTCCAAGATCACTAAACTACAACAACTAGGTGTCTGTCAGGGAGTGTGTGAAATCCTTGGTATAACCAGCATTCTCAGGAAGCTCCTCTCAAAAGGGAGTCAAGCACTAGGCAGTGTGAGCGGTTGTTGATTGGGATAACCCCTGGTCGAGAACTGTGTAGCACTGGCGATATAGCCAGGATTGTATTCGTATCTGGGGGCTCTTTCATGAGTTTCGGGCTTTGCTACCCTACCCATACGGTCAATCCCGCCTGCGACTGTCCACCTGAGCGTTGATTATATTGAGGTGACCTTAGTGAACTTACCTAGGATATCGAGGGGGTACGTGTAGAGGTTATTCTGCATGTGTCCCGGCCAGGTTGGGGCGGACAGCACAGTCGCTTTACGCGTTGAAGCTGAGGGCTACAATAATTGGTTTCGAACCTCTGCTTTTGGTGACAATGGCCTCTCAAGCCTCTCCTAGGCGAGACATACCAGCCACATTCGAGACCTCACTTATCCAGCCCTTGTTTGCTTGCTTTTGGCTTTAGTTTTTATAGTGATTGCTCTGTGCACGCTAGTTGGCCTAGGGTTGACATAGTTAGAGAGTCTTTGCTTTTTTGTTGAGTCATTGTGGATTAGGGTACGGTTCTGCGTCGTTCTCGTTGGTTAACACGACTTTCGCCTTCCATTTATCCTCCTCCTTTGGGAGAGGGGCCTAGATTGTCCAGGCGGACTATGTCACACAATGATTCACAAACCATGGAGGATCATTCAGAGACTATTCCTGAGCCACCTCCTCCCATTTGTATTGACGATGGGGACCTTACTCCTACATACGATCCCTCACCTGACCTAGCTGAGTTTGGTCCCATAATTTCCCAGATAGGATCTTTGCATGATAGACCTACTTACACTAGGCCGGATTCCCCATTGACACACTACCAGTATGGAATGCCGGAAGACGCCGAGACTCACTTTGACCCTCCTAGCACCAGCTATGGCAGTTATGCTACGACTGGTTTTCCTATGCACGATTTGGCATTTCATGTTGAATCCGATTTTGACCCTAACACTATGCCTGGGGGAAATCCCATGCCTTACCTTGCGGAGAGGTTTGGGAGCACTAGTCACATTGCACCTTCCATCCCAGTGGTGGAAGCTCCATCTTATATACCTCCTAGGGCTAGAGTTAGTGATCCCATAGCGATACCAGGTTCTAGACGAGTGATGATAGGCACTAGTACATATCTTCTTACAGAGATTCCTTCATCCTCGCTTCCGAGTTCTTCAAATGCAAACCCTCCACCTTACTCTCATGGTCCTTCGAGTTGGCACGTAGCTACAAGTCAGATCCGTACTGCGGTTACTAGACCAGTTGTGTCTCAAGCCTACATACCACCCGTGGTTTCAGGAGGTTATGTTCATGTTTCTAGAGGTCAGATTGCTACTTCTTCGACATATATCCCTACTTCCGGTATGTATATTCCTACTTCCGGAATGTATATCCCTACCTATGGAGTCTCTCATGGGACATCGCAAGCGGTGACCTATGGACCCTATTATGGGGCGCAGTATGGATAGGTTACTTCACCTTACGGAGGTGGGTATTCACAACCTGCTTACTCTCCTAACTATGGCTTTATAGCTGCTACTAGTCAAGGTCCACCTCATTATGCTACTTCCACGCCACCCTATACGGGTCATACGGGTCACTATGGCCAAGGTCATGGTGGTAATCAATCCTATGTGAACCAGGGAGCGATCCCTAAACCTCATCATGCTAATCTCCCTTTCCTCGCGACACTCAATTTACCTGACTTATCGAGACTTACGAACGATCCTGTGGCTCATGACCCGGCTTGGCCGGCTGTCCCTACCAAGCTTCCTTCGGACATTCCTAAGTTCGAAGGCAAACCAGGAGAGGATCCGAGTGAACACGTTATGGAATTCCACCTATGGTGCTCTTCCAATTCATTGCATCGGGACTCAGTCCGTTTGAGACTATTTCAACGCACCCTTACAGGGCCTGCGACGAAATGGTACATAGAGTTACCTAGGGGTGCCTTTACTTTGTTCGACGACCTTGCGATGACTTTCCTTAATCACTTCCAGCTACCGGTACGATATGATGTTGGTATTGAACTCTTGTCGACATTTAGGCAAGATAAATCCACCCATATTTCTGATCATATTCAGGAGTGGCGTAGATGGAAGAGATTAATCAAAGCCTTTATACCGCTGGAATTCCCCCTTGAGTGGTTTCTCAAATCTTTATTTCCATATATCGCACAGGATTTTTCCACATCCGGAGTGCAGAATGAGGAATAGGACATCTTTAGGGAGCAGGAACTAGACTTGATCTATGCTCAGTCTAGTTTGTTATATGAGATTATACCTAATGCCCCTCGTTCTAGTTTCGATCCAAAGGTCAAACTTGGACCACATGCCGATGGCATTGTGGGTAGTGGAAGTAAGAAACCTGCAGGTTCGGTTGTGAAACAAGTTTCTCAGTTGTCAATCAACCAATCTGCCTCGGGACAAGCTACGGCTTCGTCTCAACCCACCCAAACGGCGAATGTACTTGCTGTGCAATCATCCGACCAGAAGGGTAACCAGCAACCTGGACGGAATAGAAAAAAGGGTAAAAACAATAACAAGAAGGGTGGGAATAAAAATGAGAATGCCAACAATAATGAAAAGAACAATAAAAATGCTAGGGGGGACAAGCAGAATAAGCGTAAGGTTAAGTTTCCTTGCAAGATTTGTAAGGACGATCACCTCACTTACTTGTGCCCTAGGATGGACGAAGCTTCGAAGTTCATAGTATAGGGCCCAGCTGTGTTAACGAACCCTTTACCGCATAACCAAAATATGAACTCGAAGTCCCATGATCAATCTAGTGATGAAGATCCACCTGAAACTAGTGGTCGTGGGTGCATTAATATGGTCCGTGCCACGAAAGTTGTGGCGCGTGCGAAAGATTATTCTTTGTCACAACCCAACCCAGGAAAAGAAGTTGATCCACCAGGAACCCCTTTACGTATTGAGAAACCTGCGTATAAGCCTAAAGCTGCACCTCGCATTCCTAAGGGGGTACTTAAGCGTTCGGGGCATAATCCAAATGCCCGAGCCGCCCAAAACTATTCAGTTGTCGAGGACTTGGGTCATACTCCTTGTGCGATGTCTGCATTGGAAGTGCTTCAGAGTTGTCTGTCGCAAAGGAAGGCTTTGCTTTCCGCTCTTGGTGTAAATGGTGGTGATTCTTCCTTAGTGATCAAGTTTGAAACCGTAGGACATCAGCCTCGCTTGCCCTACTATGTGTCCCTTTTGGTGCATGTAGAATGTCTTAATATGATCATCAAGCGTACTGTGATTGACGAGGGCGTTGCTGCTTCTGTGATGTCTTTGTCTTGTTTGAAGGGTCTTGGTTCTCCTGAGTTGTCAAAGTATATGACCATGTTAACTGCTTTTGATGGGAGGTCGTTTAGGCCGCACGGGATCCTTCCTTCCCTTAAAGTCCATTTGGGAGGGAAGACCGTTACGATAGAGGTTGAGGTGGTTGATGTGCCCCTTGACTACAATCTCTTACTGGGAAGGAATTGGATGTATAGTATGCAAGCCGTTGCATCTTCCGTATATCGCGTTGTATGCTTTCCTCATAATGGGAAGATTGTGATGATTGACAAGATGTCATTCAAGAATCCGCCTGTTAGTGCATCTTTAGAAGCTTCGGTTCCGAAAGTTGAACATTCCCAGCCGGCAAATGGGAGTGTCGGTGTAGGTATGTACCCTTCCCTCATGGGAACCTTTAGTTGTCCTGCACCCGTCCTCATGATAGGAGCTAGTTTCAATGGTGCTTCCATGTCTACGAGATCGGTGCCTTTTCGCACAAATCATATGGGAGATCCTTGGATTCTTCCTTCACCGAGTCCTTCGAGTGAGGCCATTGAGACGAGTGTTCCGTTGCCTGCAGCCATGATAGCTTACCAAGCTAATCTTCAATCTGCTACAGAGCCTTGTTCTTCTTCTTCACGGATAGAGGAGGAAGACCCCTATGTGCTGCCCGCATGGGCAGTACAGTCTTCTCATGCCCATGATTTCCTTGATATGGCTTTCCCTTCAGATGAAGCGATATCGAGGCTATGTCGAGAGTTGAGCCACCATGGGAGGAACTCCATCATAGATCATATTTCCTTCCAGAGCTTGACCTTTTGGAGCATGAGGATTATAGGGAGATTCTTAGACAGAAAGTTGGTAGGCCCATGATTCCATTAAGCTCTCCTGGTCAGATGGCTGATGGAAACATGGCAAACATATCATCAACTATGCCTATAAACATTTCTCGCAACCCTGGTACGGTTGAGAATGTTTACATTGGGGCAGATTGTTCCCAAGATGAGATTCGTGAGTATACCAAGCTATTCAAGGAATTCCGCGATGTTTTTGCTTGGTATTATGATGAGATTCTAGGGATTGACCCTCGGATTGTCAAACATGAAATTAAGACTTACCCCAACGTGAAGCCTGTTCGACAGCGTTTACGCGCGGTAAATCCTAGGAAAGCACCCGCCATAAAGGCAGAGATAGAGAAACTATTGAAAGTTGGTTTCATCTATCCCGTTCCCTTGACGGAGTGGGTTTCAAACCCCGTTCCGGTGGATAAGAAGCAAGGAACGATCCGTATATGCACTGATTTCCGTGATTTAAATCGTGCCTGTCCTAAGGATAACTTCCCCACACCGTTTATAGATCAGATTTTGGATGAGTGTGCGGGTAGCGAGGTGTTCTCCTTTATGGATGGCTTTTTCGGATATAATTAGATTCAAATTAAACCTGAGGACCAACATAAGACCGCATTTATTTGTCCTTGGGGAACATTTGCATATCGAAAAATGCCTTTCGGCCTTAAAAACGCCAGGTCTACCTTTCAGCGGGTGATGACCTTGATTTTCCATGATCTCAAGTCCATTATCGAAGTATTTTTGGATGACCTCGCTGCTCATTCTCGCATGATGATGCGTCATTCTTATCACTTGAGATTGGTGTTCGAAAGATGTCGGCATTATGCTGTTAGATTGAACCCTCATAAGTGCATCTTTTGTGTGAAATTAGGTCGTCTTTTAGGGTTTATCGTTTCGAAAGAGGGTATAAGAGTCGACACCTTGAAAGTGGAGGCAATACTTCAGTTGTCTCCCTCGCGAAATATTCGTCATATTCAGTGTTTGCAAGGCATGGAAAACTTCCTACGAATATTTGTTGTCAATTTCGCCAATTTGACTAGAGGTTTCATGCGTCTCCTGAAGAAGGATACTCCCTTTGAATGGGATGAGCAAGCCCAGGAGTCCTTCGATGCCCTTAAGAGAGCCCTAGCATCGGCCCCAGTTATTAGTCCTTCGGATTATAGCCGTGATTTCCTATTATATGTGGCCACGTCTTTAGAGATGATTGGGATGGTTTTGGTTCAAGAGGATGAGGAGCTCCAGGAGCATGTCATATATTATTTAAGCCGAAACCTTATTGATGCAGAGATTTGGTATTCTCATGTAGAGAAGCTTGCTTTAGCCACCGTACATGCGGTGCAGCATTTGAGACATTATATTCTCCTTCGCCAAACTTTGGTTGTTGCCCATGTCAATCCATTTCAGTTCGTCCTCACACATAGGATGATTGGGGGAAAATACAATAAATGGATTGTCATTCTGTAAGAGTTTGATCTCGAGTTTGTTTCGGCAAAATCAAAGAAATATTTAATCTTTGCAGAGCTCATATCATATTTTCCGAGCGAGGCTGAGGAGTCGGCATGTGAAGATACGTTCGTTGATGAACACATTTTCTTGATCTCAATGGCTGACCCATGGTATAGTGATATCATAGTATATTTGTAAACGCAGAGGACCCCTACGCACCTCTCGCGAGATGAGCGATGTCAATTACGTCACGTTTCCAAGAACTACCTCATAGTGGACAATAATTTGTACCGTCGTGGAGTAGATTCCCTTTTACGACGTTGTTTAACTCACGATGAGGCTGAGGTAGTGCTTAATGATTGCCACGGAGGGGCGTGTGGTGGTCATTTATCTGGGCTTGATACAGCCAAAAATATTTTGAGAGCAGGATATTTCTGGTCGTCGATCTTCAAGGATTGTATTGAAGCGCTCAAGAGGTGCCACCCTTGCCAGGTGTTTGCACGTAACATGCACTCGAAGCCTACCCCGTTACACCCTATTATCACCACCGGTCCCTTCACCAAGTGGGGGCTAGATTTTATGGATTGCAACCAAGCTTCGGCTGGGGGGCACCATCATATCATTGTGGCTGTCGATTACTTCACGAAATGGGATGAGGCAATGCCTACAGTGATATCCGATGGTGAGACAGCCGCGCATTTCGTATTCAACCAAATCATCTCTAGATTCAGGATTTCAAGAGAGCTTGTCACTGACCATGGCTCGCACTTTCAGAATCGTATGATGGAAGAGTTGGCTTCCAATTTAGGATATAAGCAAGATCACTCCTCTTCTTACTATCCTCAAGTGAATGGATAGGTTGAAGCAGTGAATAAATCACTTAAGTCCATTCTCCAACGAACCATCGCACAAAGCAAGACGAATTGGCATATTATGTTGTACCCTGCTTTGTGGGCATATCGAACCGCGGTAAAGACTGCCACTGGTTTTTCTCCATATCAGCTTGTTCATGGAGTGGAGTCAATTTTGCCAGTTGAATGCGAAATTCCTTCGTTGAAGTTAGCCGTAGAACTCTTACCAAATACTTCGCCTTTGGAGGAGCGTTTGGTTCACCTTGAGCAACTCGATGAGCAGCGTAGAGATGCCTTGGTGACTCTAGAGGTTAATAAGCATCGCGTGAAGGCCCAATACGATAAGTCGGTTCGTCTGAGAGTGTTTAGTGAGGGAGATTTGGTCCTTTTGTGGGATCAATCGAAAGAACCCTTAAGGGAAGGGAAGTTCAATCCTATGTGGCGTGGTCCTTACGTGGTCAAGCGTGTATTAGAGAAGGGTGCCTACGATTTAGTGGATTACGAAGGGACAGCCTTGACGGAGCCTAGAAATGGGCTCTATCTTAAAAAATACTATGCATGATCTTTAGCCAAGGTTGTTTGTTTTATATTATTGTACAACTTTTTTGCATAGTTAGGTCTTGTTTTTCGTGATCGGGTTTGTGATTAGTTTCCATTTTTTGTGGCAGATGTCAATGGAATATTCCACCTACATAGGATTCACGGATGGTGCAAGCTGTCACACTCAACACTCAGCCTCAGCTGCTTGGGTGATTTTTACTCCTATGGGTCATGTACTGTCTTCAGGAGGTGTATGTCTACGGCCATCTTCCAACAATGTTGCTGAATATAGTGCTGTTATCGAGCTTCTACGGGATGCCATTTCGCATGGTGTTCTCTTTCTTGAGGTACGTCTTGATTCAGAGTTAGTAGTGTCACAGCTAAATGGTTTGTACCATGTTAGAGATCCGACGTTATTTAGGAGATTCTTACGTGTGAGATTGATAGAACGGAAATTTGAGAACATAACATATATACACATTCCAAGAAATTTTAATCAAATTGTTGACTCATATGCTAACTATGTGTTAGATTGGCATTTGTTTCATTCATTATAAATTAATCATAAACATAATTTTTACACATGTAAATAAATAAACCGATCACCATAAAAAAAATTTATATACATAAAAAATGTGGTAATACATAGTGTCATAATACAAAATTGGGGCTTTGAAAGCCACCATCATATACACGGTAGTACAAAATAGATACACTCCCAGGTGTCTAGTCCTGTGGAGGTGGATGAGGGTTGCGATCATGATATGTCACCACGGCTCTAGATAGCTGCCGGAATAAATGCACCCATGCGCGTGGTACACCAACCACCTGTCTCCGCATAGCCTCAGGAAAGTCCTCGACTTGCACCATGGGAATCCTGTGAGTCAGTCACACAAAATTGGTATGGATGCTTTGGAGCATTCGCTCTGCATCCACACCGGTGATATCGTCTCCTCTTCCCCTCCGTCTATGACGTGGGAAGCCCTCTGGTCGCCGTGGTCCCACATCTGCACATCAATGGTAGATGTCACTATGTATTGTCACCCAAAAACATGTCTTTTTGATTCCATTAATCAAGAAAACACAAAAAAATTAAATAATTCAAAAATTTTAAAAAGAGTAAGGGTCGAGATTCGTCACCTATGTCTCCATATGCTGATCCTGGTGGTAATGGCATGTTCGGGTCTCCCCGAAAATCTATCCCTGCATAAGGGTAGTCCTCTATGGCAACAATCTATCATCGCCACCATGGACAGAATCCAGGAGGAGCCTAAACTTTGTTCAAGGAGAAAGAACTCATGGGATCTTCTACAAAGAAAAATATGATCATGATTTGATTGGATTTACTGACAATGATTGGACAGGTGACAACATAAATCGAAATTGTACATCAGGATATCTGCTTATGCTTGCAGAAGGACCAATTAGCTAGTCAAGCAAGAAGCAGAGTGCCATAGAACTCTCATCTACAAAGGCAGAGTATAGAGGAGTTGTAAATGCAATAACTCAATGTTTGTGGTTGCAGGGGATACTTGGATAATGTCACTTCGAATTAGAGTTTTCAACTATTATCTACTATTATAATCAGAGCACCATTTGAAGTTGCAATGATTAAGTTCATAAACAACAAACCAAGCACATTGAGATCCATATACACTACATCAGACAGCTTGTGCATGATGGTACCATTGTTCTACTCTTTTGTGCATATTCAGAACAAGTAGAAGACATCTTCACCAAAGTATTTTGTGAGAATACCTTCAGCAATCTCGAATCACTGCTACAGATTGCTGATCATGCTCTGAATCATTATTGATGACAATATTTCCAAATTTTGTTTTTCATGTCCATGTTTAAGGGAGGATTTTGACACTCAGTTTTTGCCTCTTTCCTTAGTTGTATGGACAAGCAGTATGTAAAGGGTGGGTGACTAAGCCTTGTTTCTAGGCCCTATAGTTTTATGATATTTACTCATAAATTCAGGCTTAAGGGGGGGTGTTAGAATAATCAACCCATAGTTACCTGCATTAGACATTAATTTAATCATTTTTGTCTTATTACTTAGATTCCTAGATTCCATTCTATGCTAGTTGTCTTCTAATTCACGGAGCACTTGTGAAACATACTTGAAACCAATTTTAGCATGTCTTCTTTATTCCAGATTCTCTAAAGCACATATCTGTTTTTTTTGAAAAGCTGCCTTGCTTTATAGCTGATTTAAGGAAAAAGGAAAAGCTAGTCTAGATGTAACTGCCTTGTTTTTTTCCCACATGATACTCCCTCCATTTCTCTAAATAAAATCATGTATGATTTTTCTTTCCATCCCTCTTTATCTTTCCCACTTGACTTATCAAATTCCTGAGCATCTTCATAGATTTGGAAATTGCTTTATGCACCTATGGGGGATTTGACTAGATTTGGTAAGCCTTCTTTTTGACTATTTCTAATGGTATCCTTTTTCATTCAAACCTCTCATGTAATTATATATTAAAATATCCTATTAATTCACAAGTTTTCCTATTGTAGACTTACTCAATACAAATTAGTGTTTTGGTCCAATTTCAGCCTCCTTTGGTATGAATTTTGCATGTTTGATTAGAAATTTTGTGAGTGTTATTGTTCTATATACTGGGTTCAATTTCCACACTAAGAATCCCATACTCAACACTAATAAGCATGGATTTACAAAATTAGTGCAATTCTAGATCTCCTCCCTCAACACTAATGCTATGATGTATTTGTAGAATACACCTAGTGGTACGATGGCCAAGGATCCGATGTTCCAGATATTATGATAAAAATGGACTTGGAATTCTCCAGAGATTATGCCCAACACTTACAATTATTATATTTTCATGTTCTTGAGAACTTCCTACTCAACACAAATGTTTCATAACTCATCTGCTCCAGAGCCTCTCACTCAACAAAAAAATTAAACACATGTTTTCCAGAGCTTCTCGCTCAACACAAAACATCAAATACGTATGTGCTCCAGAGCTTCTTATTCAATACAAAACATCAAATACTCATGTGCTCTAGATATTATTTCTCAACAGAAAACATCAAATCAATTATGTTCTCCAAGGTCCAGGCCCAACACATGAAATCATATGTATATCACCTATGAAATTGGCTTACGCCCAATATATCAAACAAAACAACAGGTTCATGTCCAGTGGGGTCTTATGGCCAATATACAAAATAAAACATCAAAGAAACATCATAAACAATGGTACTTATTCCCATAAGTGCTAGTTCCAAAAATTCAGGATATTACATCCCTCCTCGCTTAGAACAACATCGTCCTTGGTGTTCCAGGGACTCGAAATGAAATCATGAAACAAGGTGGGGTAAGCCTTTCTCATGGTGGCTTCATTCTCCCAAGTATCCTCATCTACCTCGAAGTGCTTTTATTACACTTTCAATTGGAATATTGTGTGCTTCCTGAGATGCACCACTCTCTTGTCCAGTACATGAAGAGGTTCAGGTGAAAACTCCCCTTCAAGTTCCACCTATAACAAGGACCAATCAATCACATGTTTTGTATTATAAACATATTTCTTTAATAAGGATGTGTGGAAAACATTATGAACTCTTATGTGAGCAGGTAAATCTAGTTCATATTCCATTTTCCCTCTCTTGGTTAGTATCTCAATGGGTCCACAAAATCTAGGTACTAACTTACCACACCTTCCCTAGCTCAATGAGCTTCTTTTTTCTTTTACATTCAAGTAAACATGTCACCTATCTGATAATATTTATCCTTTATTTTATTATCTGCATAACTCTTATGGTGGTCATGTTATTCTTTAAGTTTAATCTTGTTATAATAATCAACCCATAGTTACCTACCTTAGACATTAATTAAATCATTTTTGTCTTATTACCTAGTCTCCTAGATACCACTCTATGCTAGTTGCCTTCTACATGTCCTATAAGTCAACACATGCCAAAAATGAGTCATGAAGTGCTTGGGAAACTTCCTGGAAACCCATTTTAGCATGTCTTGTTTATTCCAAATCCTCCAAAGCGCATATCTACTTTTTTTGAAAAGATGCCTGTTTTATTGAGAATTAAGGAAAAAGGAAAAGCTAGACTAGGTGTAGTTGACTTGTTTTTTTCCCACATCCTCCTCCCTCATTTTCTCCTAATAAAAGAATGTATGAGTTGTCCTTCCATCCCTCATTATATTTCCTACTTGACTTAGCCAATTCGTGAGCATCTTGGTGGATTTGGAAACTGCTTTATGCACCTATGGGGGATTTGACTAGATTTAGTAAGCCTACTTTTTGACCTTTTTGAATGGTATCCTTATGCATTCAAATCTCTCATGTAATTATATATTGTATCAGCCTATTAATTCACAAGTTTGGCTATTGTACACTTATTCAATACAGATTAGTGTTATGCTCCAATTCCAGTCTCCTTTCATGTCAATTTTGCATGTTTGATTAATAATTTTGTGAGTGTAATTGTTCTATCTCTTGGGTTAAATTTACACATGGTATCAGAGCCTTTGTATATCAATTTCGCTCCTTCCATATTTCTATTGTAGTTTTGACATCTTGACTAGGAGCATATTCTGCTGACTAAAGGGCACAGTTTCTGGGCTCTAGACTAATCTCCGAAGATCATCTTGACTCCATTCAATTTATTTGAGTGGAAAGCTGAGGTGGAGATATTGTTGAGAGAGAAATATCTCTACAAGGTTACTGTGGCAACTAAGGAAAATCCTGATGCAGTTGCAGAGAAAATCAAATGGCACAACAGGAGGGATGAGGCCTATGGTCTTTTGTGTCTAAGCATTTCAAGAGACCTCCTCTTCCATCTTGATGGATTGAAATCACCTAATTAAGTGTGGGAGAATCTTGATTCCCAGTAGTTTCGAATCCCTGCAACTCTATTTTTCTAAGTTTAAAGCCCTTGTTTTGCAGCTAAAACAGTTTGGGATCGAAAAGAAGGAAGAGGAACTAGTTTTGGCTATACTCTTGAAGCTTGTCCCTAACTATTTAGCTTTTTGTTCAACCTTCGATGCCACCAAGTTGACAGCTCGAGCCTAGAAGATGCCTAAGCTTGTAGAGTTCATGTAATCCCTCACACAGGAACAAGATAAGTTGGTGACGATGGGCACCATCAAACCTTCCAAAGACCAAGATTTGGTTGCTGGAGATTCAAGGGTGGATTCAAAAAAGAAAGAAAAAAGATAAAAATCCACTTGAGCAAAAGAGAGACAAGAACAAGTCGCAATAGGATCCCCAAGGTTCCAAGAAGAACTTCCAAAAGAAGAATAACAAAGGAGAAATGAGCAAGTTCGCATACTGCAGTAATGGCTACCATCTTGAGAGATCTTGTATGAAGAATCAAATTGACATGTTGACCCAAATCTTGGAGAAGAATAACATCTCCCTTCCTAATTGCTCAAAGAAGAGGGAAGGAGGATCAAATTTAGAGGATAGAGAGAGAGTACATGCCTTGGTTGCTGGCACATCAAGCTCACCTAGCTTCATCATAGACTCTGATGCTTCTAGACATATGGTTTCAACAAAAGAGGCATTCTCCTCTCTTGACATGTTGAAAGGTCCACCGATAGTTTTGGGAGATGACTCTCTCACTGATAGTTTGGGGAAAGGAAGGATTGATATTAACCATGTTAAGTTCAATAATGTGTTTTATGTTCTAGGTCTTGCCTCTAATGTCTTGTCAGTGTATCAAATGACTCACACTAGGTCTCCAAAGAAGGTCTTCTTCTCCCCTGATGATGTTTAAATCACTGAGATTTTGAAAGGTAAAGTCATAGAAAAAGGTGTTGTTGATCACACTTCGAAGGTATACTTGTTTTCACATTTTCTACCCTACTCAAACCCCTCTGCTCTTCTGATTCATGATAATGAGGCAAGCAAGATTTGCCATGAAATATTTGGCCATCTTAAATACAAGTATCTTTATGATTTGAGTGAAAAAGATATGGTCATAGGGTTACCAAAGATCAAGTTTTCCAAGGGAGTCTGTCAAGGTTGTATCCTAGGAAAACACCCAGAGCACAAATTTGAGAGAGCTAGTCATGGGAGAACCTCTGCACCTCTTGAGTTGATCCATAGTGAAATTGTTGGTTCATTTCCTCATATGTCCATGAGTCAAGCCAAATATGCACTGACCTTCATAGATGACTTTTCTAGGTATTGTTGGGTTTACTTCCTAAAGCATAAGTTTGATGTTTTGCACCTATTCAAAGTCTTTAAAGCCTTGGTTGAAAACCAGTATGGGAGGAAACTCAATATCCTCAGATATGACAATGGCGGTGAGTATGTCAAGTCCAAGTTCATTAAGTATTGTAAATATACAGATATTCAGATGCAACATTCGATCCCTTACACACCATAGAAAAATCGTGTTGCTGAGAGAAAGAACAGGTCACTGAAGGAGATGGCGACCTACATGATGGAGGCTAAGACTTTGCCACCAAAGTTTTGGGCCGAGGCTATAAACTATGCATCCTACATCCATAATAGGGTTCCTCATAAGCAGTTTTATGGTATGACTCCTTTCGAATCTTGGAGTGGACACAAGCCATATGTGACCCATTTCAGGATTTTTGGCTCAAAGGCTTGGGCTAGAATTCCAACTGAAAAGAGAAAGGATTCGTAGCCTCAAAGCCAACAGTGCCTATTTGTTGGGTATTATAAAGATTAAAAAGGGTACAAGCTTATCAACTTCAGCACTAACAAAGATTTCATTGAAAGAAGTGTTCAGTTCCAAGAAGAGCCTTTATTAGCACTTGAAGTTCGAGGGTCTTCTTCACCACCATATCCATTGATTGTAAGTGTAGAGACTAATGAGTTTGTTGATTATGATATGTCTGATAATGATGATTTGATTGCAGATCCTGATATTCCTACAAGACCAAAATTGGCAGCAAATACCATTCATGCAGCTGGGGAACTAGCAAGAAATCCTAGTCACACTCGAAGGACTAGATCTCAATTTGAGAGTGCCCATTGTATGAAAGATCCTTTATTTGTTGAGAAGTGCTATCTGATGGTTGAATCATATCCACAAAAATATGAAGATGCAGCACATGATCCAAGATGGAAAACTGCCATGAAAGAAGAATTCAACTTGCTCCAAAAGAACAACACTTGGGAACTGGTTGATCTTCCCCCAGGGAGGAAGCTAGTTCAATGTAAGTGGGTTTTCAAGACTAAGTTTGATACTGATGGTTCACCTTTGAAATATAAGGAAATATTGGTATCCAAGGGCTACTCACAACTACATGGTATTGACTACAATGAAACCTTTGCACCAGTGGCAAAGATGGACTCCATACGGCTAGCTTTATCCATTGCAACTTCGAAGCAATGGGAGGTACATCACATAGATATGAAGTGTGCTTTCCTAAATGGAGATCTCACTGAAGATATTTACATGCAGAAACCTGAAGGGTTTGTTTCTAATACATCTTTAGTGTGTAGGTTAAAGAAATCATTGTATGGGCTCAAGCAAGCCCCTAGGGCTTGGTATGCCAAGATTGATGGCTTTCTGTTGTCATTGAGTTTTGTTTGATGAAAGTATCATCCTAATGTATATTTTAAGCTGATCCATGGTTCTTTGATGATTATTGTATTGTATGTGGATGACCTTCTGATTACAGGGAGTTCAAAGAAAGAGATTTCCTCTTTGAAGGATGCAATGAACCATGCATTTTCTATGACAGATTTGGGATTGTTGGGACAATTTTTGGGTGTCGAAATTGCTCAATACCAACATGGAATCAAAGTAAAGTGATTGGGCCAATCAAGACTCCCTTCCTTTTAGGGGTTAAGCTTGAAGAAGTAGGTTCTTCTCCTATGGTAAATAATACAATGTATAGGCAGTTCATTGGGTGTTTTCTTTATCTTACACACACTTGACCTGATATATCTTATGCAGTTAGTGTGGCTTCAAGAAACATGGATCAGCCTCATGAGATCCACTAGAGAGCAGCCAAAAGGATCCTAAAATTTGTTCAAGGAACAAGAACTCATGGGATCTTCTACAAATCAAAATTTGATCTTGATTTGATTGGATTTACTGACAGTGATTGGTTAGGTGACAACACAGATCGAAAGTCAACATCACGATAGGTGTTCATGCTTACATAAGGACCAATCAACTGGTCAACCAAGGAGCAGAGTGCCATATCACTCTCATCTACAAAAGTAGAGTATAGAGGATTTGTAAATGCATCAACTCAATGTTTGTGGTTGTAGGGAATACTTGTAGAATGTGGCTTCGAATCAAAGTTTTCAACTATTATCTACTGTGATAATTAGAGAAACATTCAACTCTACAATGATCCATTTCAGAGATAGTGAACCAAGCACATTGAGATCCATATGCACTACATCAGACATCTTGTGCATGAAGGCACCATTCATCTACTCTTCTGTGCATCTTCACAACAAGTAGAAGACATCTTCACCAATGTTTTTTGTGAGAAGACATTCAACAATCTCAAATCACTGTTGGGTAATGCTGATCATGCTGTGAAGCATGATTGATGACTAGATTTCCAAATTTTGTTTTCTTGTCAATGTTTAAGGGACTATTTTCCCACTCGGTTTTTGCCTCTTTCCTTGGTTGTATGGACAAGAATTATGTAAAGGGTGACTAAGCCTTGTTTATAGGCTGTATAGTTTTTTTATATTTACTCATAAAGTCAGGATTGGGGGGGTGTTAGAATAATCAACCCATAGTTACCTACCTTAGACATTAATTAAATCATTTTTGTCTTATTACCTAGTCTTGTAGATTCCACTCTATGCTAGTTGCCTTCTACATGTCCTAGAAGTCAACACATGCCAAAACTGAGTTATGGAGCACTTGAGAAACTTCCTCGAAACCCATTTTACCATGTCTTCTTTATTCCAAGTCCTCCAAAGAGCATATCTACTTTTTCTGAAAAGCTGCTTGTTTTATTAAGAATTAAGGGAAAAGGAAAAGCTAGACTAGGTGTAGTTGACTTGTTTTTTTCCCACATCCTCCTCCCTCATTTTCTCCTAATAAAAGAATGTATGAGTTGTCTTTCCATCCCTCATTATATTTCCTACTTGACTTAGCCAATTCATGAGCATCTTGGTGGATTTGGAAACTGCTCACCTATGGGGGATTTGACTAGATTTAGTAAGCCTACTTTTTGACCTTTTCGAATGGCATCCTTATGCATTCGAATATCTCATGTAATTATATATTGCAAAAACCTATTACTTCACAAGGTTGGATATTGTACACTTATTCAATACAGATTAGTGTTATGCTCCAATTTCAGTCTCCTTCGGCATTAATTTTGCATGTTTGATTAAAAATTTTGTGAGTGTAATTGTTCTATCTCTTGGGTTGAATTTCCACAAAGCTGAAACTTGGTAACTAATTGTTCCAAGTCCTTTAGTAATTCAGGCCCTAACATGAGTCGATCTACTAGGCTATCCCAAGTAACTGGTGTTCTACACTTACGTCGATAGAGTACCTTAGAGGGACTCATCTTGGAGGTATGGTATCCGTTTTTATATGAAAAATATGCAAGACGCAGGTAATCTTCCCAATTAGTGGTTTTTTTTATGACATACATCCTAAGCATGCCCTCTACAATCTAGTATACCCATTCTTCCTTCGCGTCAATCTATGGGTGGTAAGAAGTACTAAATTTCAAGTGTGTCTCTAATATGGAGAATAAGGATCCCAAAAAGTTCCTCGTAAACTTCGTATCTTGATATGAGATGATTTCCTTGGGTATCCCAAGCAATCTAAATATTAGTAAATATTTCCTTTAAGAAGAGGTTGGCAATGTGTACCACCTTGTAGGTCGACTTCACTGAAATGAAGTGTGCTGCTTTTGACAACTTGTCAACTACTAAAAAGATAGTCATTTTTCTTCTTAATATTTGGTAGAACCATGATAAAATATATACTAATGACCTCCCACTTCCATTGTGAAATGGGTAATGGCTACAGAAACCCTCAAGTATGGTGGTGCTCACCTTTGACTAGCTGACATTCTTGAGATTTTGCGATAAAACCCATCTTCATTTGTGCATCATTGAATCAATTGTCTCAATTTTTGTCCAGACTATATGCATAAAATAACTTAGACACAACAATACAAAGTTACATCAAGATATTTATTTGTGGGAGTAAATATCACAATCTTTGAATATTTGTGGGAGTAAAGAACTCTTGGTTTTAAAAAAGGTCATTGAATATCAATTGCTTCTTGAATAGTTTATATTATATGATTCAACTCCACAAATTCAGTAGACAATGTTCTGTAATAGACAATATTTCTCATTGAAGATTTGATTGTAAAGTTGTTTTTAATGTATAAGATGGCCTCCATAAACTAAAACAAACCGTATTTACAAACTGTTTATGATATTGAACCCTAAGACAGAACTTAAACTAGTTAATATGAAATTGAAAGTCAGGTTAGAGTCCTAACACTAGAATGTCTGTGTACATATCTATAATTAATGTTAATTGCACTATGTTTTGTCTCGGTATATATAAATACATATTTTCCTAGATGAAATAACTGTAACATTCAATTCAGTGCGTTGCAAAGAGAACAAAATAAATTGATTTCATCACTGTTTTCAGGATTCACAAACATGCAAGGATTCACTTTCCTAAACATATCAGTTTAACATTTTTTTTTTCTTACACATGTACTGTATTGCAATCCTTAACTCGTAGTTTTT
Organism: Pseudotsuga menziesii; assembly: GCA_001517045.1. Lineage (NCBI taxonomy): Eukaryota > Viridiplantae > Streptophyta > Pinopsida > Pinales > Pinaceae > Pseudotsuga > Pseudotsuga menziesii. The sequence continues at coordinate 25,200 of LPNX010949716.1, read as the reverse complement.
CCAGCAAGGTTAAACTATTATATCTTCTGCGAGAAACCCAGTAAAAGTGCCTATTACTTGCACGTGCACACAGCTTCTTCCAAGCTGCAATTAGCATAGATTTTTGGAAGTTTATTGT
>LPNX010949716.1:0-21414 GCA_001517045.1 Pseudotsuga menziesii | reverse complement strand
TTTTACCACGGTGATGATATATCACCTCTCAACCATAGAAAATGCAACACTATTGTCTCCCCCGAGCTTAGACCTTCCAATATAGACTGGCGTACATCTAGATAGCGGTAGCACAAAGCCCAAGAAAATAAGAGCTAATCTCATCCAAGGTGAAAACCTCAAAAAATCAATCTCCTACTTGTAGGAGGGAGCCTTCCTATACTAGTGTGAACTTTCGTTCAATGACTTGCCAAATGAGAGGTTTTATTTCTCTATTTATACACATAAAAAATGACGTTTTCCCTTACTAGGTTGGCCTAATTGGTCTTAACTAGGTCGACATGACTCGGGTAGTTTTTCCCACATTTTGGGGCAAACTTCCCAATGCTTTGGTGGAGTTTGACTCACTAGGCCAACTTGTCTTAAAGGAAGATAAAATAAGGTTTATAATTTTTTTTGTGTGTGATTCTTCCTCAAGGTTTAAATTAATTATTTCAAGGGTTTACACGATTAATTAAATCAATATAATATCTTGGAGGAGGTACAAAACATTACAATAAGAATAACTTTCAAAGTTGCAAAAAATACAACAATGAAATTATGTTTTGATTATTGTTGTTGGTTTTGAACTGTCTTAATTGCATGTAAAAACATTATAGGATTTACAATAGTAATTTCAAATTTACCAAGACCAAGGTACCTATGCCAATATTTTTTGTAGATAATTAGTAGAGCTAGTGAAAAAAATTTGTGTAGTGTTACACGGAGATGCGTCCTCAAGGGTTGGGCACACACCCCCCTCACTCCCTGCACCATGACGAATTTCAGGGTCTTGAAAAAAAAATTCTCCTCCTCTCCAATTTTGTGAGACTTGAGGAAACATGGGAGGTATCTTGGCCCGTTATTTTGAAGCACACAACGATAAGTGGGGGGATCCTAGGCATTCCAGTAGTAATGATAATATTAAATTGTGAAAGTAAAATTAATATTTTTTTTATATTTCATTTCCATCCTTTTACTTAAATTTTTAATGGTACCATTAATTATTTCAGGATGTTTGAGGGTGCTCCAACCTCATTGGATTTCATATGCAAAACGTAGAATTTTATATCTCATTCAAAATTTAACATACTTAAAAGTTTTAAGGATTTTAGGGTTGCAACGTATCCACTAGATTGTATCATGTATGAGGTTAAGGAATTATCATTTAATCAAGCACATCAACCTCTCTATGTACCTCGATGTTGTTGGCGTTGATTGTTGAACTCCTCTATCATGAACTTAATCAAAATGTACCCTTTAGTTAAGAAAAATCACTAATTATGCGGCGAAGAGGACGCTACCAAACCATTATCTATCTGGGCAACTAGCCCGATCAACATACACACATAAAAACTGAAATGCTTTGAACTAAACATACATACATTATTACCATACAGCGGAAGAAAAACCATACATTCAAGCATTCGGCATGTTCATTGTCAATCATTAAAAAGTGAATGCAATTGCAGAGATGAAATAGATAAGAATACTTATCTTTGAATGAATCTCCCCACAACCAGCTATGTCGCTGCAACATTCCACCCAACCATAGGCCAGTGTGCTCCTTAATATATCAGCAACACTTCCACCCCCGAGATAGGAATGATTCCACAAGGAATAAGGAAACTAAGCAGGCTCACACAAAGCCAAAGATACACAACTTAGCCAAGCCAGCATAGTTGAGTTTATCAGGCCATCAGGGAGCTGGGAAAATCTGACTTCTAAGCTAGCGGGCTCACTGAAGAGCTAAGGACACTTGCACCAAAACTAGCATGACTTCTAGGACACCCACACACACCCAAAACAAGGAATCAGTCCCTTCTTTGCTGCACAATCCCTTAGGCCCTAACTTCCCTTCCAGTGCTATTCAGGGGTTGTGGAGAAGAAAGCCAGCCCTCTAGCTCTGTTTATGAGGCTCCCAAACACACCAATTTTATCAAGCATACCAAACCTTCATTCCCACTCCAATACAGTCCAAATACCAACCGCTGCATACACACAACAAAATCAATCAATTCACAGCTCTGTGAAAGAAAAAGGGAAACCTTACAGCAACCAAATGGTGATACACAGCTCAGACTGAGCTAAACAATCTCAGAGTTGTTCTTGGCCCTAACGTGGCCAAAACAACTCAGCAACAACCCACACTCATGGGAAAACAACATTGATTTCTTAGATGCGCGAGGAAGGAAAATGCCACCTACGTGAAGGTGAAATTCGCATGCCCAGAACCACAACGTGAAGAGAAATATACACAACAAAATCACAAAAACAAAAATTAACCCACAGTAACTTCCATCAATTTGAGAGAGAGACCACGTGGATTTCTGAAGAGGAGGAAAAAATGTCCAGGGCCCAAAATCAGGATTGAAAACTTCATACAGCAAAATCATGAAGGTAAGGCCTCACACACAGGGAAAATCGTGAATGCCCAAAAATGGTTCTCCCAGCTCTTTGCGTGAATGAAAAAATGGAAGAATGGGGGGGTTGTGGTGGATTCTCCTACCCACGTGAGGGTTAATCAGCTTCTTGGTGTTGTGTGCATGTGGGAAAGGACTCACAGTCCTACCACACCACTGTCCATGCCATAATTGCCCAACTAACATCAGAGGATTTTAATTTGGTAGTTGGATGAGACAAGGAAAGGTGAGTAAGACAAAAAAGTTGGGTGGCAGCTAAATAGGTTCATCTATTGACACTTGGATTTTCCCCAATGGCCCCAAAGGTCAAATAATTTCCCTCCCTATCCTTAGGAAAATAATTCCCTTTTCATTATGGTTGCATTGACATAGCTGGTTGTGGGTATTTTTAATTAAAATCCATATTTACATGATGCCAAAATTATAATCTACCGGATATCATGATATACCATCGGCAACAATTTTAATTGCCGAAACATTAAACGCTAAATCGATGGTGGGGTTTTGGCCTTTAGCTCCACACCACGATTAATTACATTATATACATAATATTCATTTAATGCAAAAAGGGTCAAAACTGGGGTGTTACATTGTCTCCACCAAATTTCTGTAAAATTTGTGAGTGGTATTCACACATTCCCAATGTGCATTTCCTTGCTCCCATTCTCCTACATCCTATAAATTTTAGTGGACATTAGTTTTTTGAGAAAACCTAGCGAATATCCTCTGCATTATAGTATTTTCCATTGTAATTTCAAATTTACCAAGACTAAGGTACCTTTGCCAATATTTTTGGTAGATAATTACAAAGTTGGTGAATAGTCTTTGGAGATGACCTAACATATATCCTCTACTCTTAGTAGATTGTATTTTTATATAACATTAGATATTGAGATAAAAATGACAGACAAAGTTTATTAAATGATATTTTCTCCCAACATTTGTTATGCTTAGGGTTGTGCCTTCTAACGAGCACTACCCTATTTTTCAAAGATTCATTAGTTCTCCTCGTATTATACACATACATCATGGTTCTAGTGTCATTCATGTGTGATTTTAGGGTTTATATGTTACAAAATATAGGGTTTAGATAAAAAATAAAAAAATAAAAAAATCCTCCAAAAGAGTGCCACACTGTTGGAGGCAACTAAATGGTATCAACTCGACCAAATATTTATGGTATGGATTGTTCAAAAAGCTTGGGAACCATCCCTTAGAGGCTTCCTCTCTCTCCATCCAGCCTCTAAATACAACTTTCTTACTGTATTTCATGCAATTTCTTTTGAATTGTTAATCAAAGTTTGAAAAACATGTGAAGTCAATATAAAACAATTTGATTCCCCAATCTTTCTCTATGGTGGTGAGTGAATAGATATTGTGGCATAGATAAATTCTAGTTTTGTATTCATTGAGACTTGAGAGTTTGTTGTGATTGTGTTATACATCTTGCTTCTTACATTGATTAGGAATGTGGGGTAGTTTGATTATCATTCTAAATTGTCATGTTCAAATTAGGCTCAAGTAAAATCGATTTTATTTGATACACTACCCATCTCTTTGAAACTCAGACTCGGGGTCGGAATTGGACAAGGGTCTGCTTGGCCTCATATCAGAATTGGACTAGTTTGAATTTTATAGTTCATTTAATTAAAAAACATAAAATATTAAAATGTTGATGAAATTTTTTTATTTAAAGCTCCACACCATTAGAGACAATATATGCAAAGTTTTCACATGTATATGGGCACTCCCACGAAGTTGGTTCCACTTTTTAGTGCCACTTTAGAAATCTAAAATGCAAGCTCAAAATGTAAATATATAATGCATATGCGTTATTGTGGCTAGGTTCGGAAAACCCGAGCTGAAAACTGAAGCTAAGCTTAGTTAGCCTATATCGCACATGCATTTTGTAAGAGTTGCAAATCGCAAGTGTGATATATCGCAAGCACAATATAACGTACTTGCAATTTGTAATACCAAAACAAAAAAATAAAATAGGGTTGCGGCATCAATTTCTCATTTGATAGTCAAGGCATCGAGGAATGGGATTGCAAAAAATCGGTAGAGTGATTTGAGTTTGAGTGAATTTGGAGGATAATTTGGAAGGGACGATTCACATGTTGGATACAATGTAAGGTAAGTGGTCATTTCCTTCAAAATTGCTTTCAATTTTCAGTTGCATTTGTTAATTTTAAAACAAATTTAATAAAAAAAAATTGAATTAAATCAAATAATGATTTTTTTTTTTTTGAATTTTGTGTTTTAATATTAAGAAAGAACACAAATGTTGAAGAAAATGTGCAAAATGAAACCACTGATAAACAAGAACCAAACACAAACCCAAACATGGAGGGGGAACAATACCGTAATTAAGAAATTTTGGCTTGTTTGGGTGTATTGAGGTGCCTTAGCTCACTGTAAATATAGTGGAATTATTTATTTTCATTTACATGTCTGTACCAACATATCCGATATAATGATTTCGATCTTAAGTCATATTATTATTTAGATATTCTTATAGACAAGAGGATTATTACTTTACATTTTTCCTCAACTATATTTATGTAGATATTTACTACTATTTTCATGTTTCATATTAGCTCCATGTTTAATGGACGCTATCAAACACATACTGATTTAATAACTACATAGGCATCGGTTTATTTCTTTAAGTTTTTTATTTAACATAGTTATCTATGTTAGATGCCAGTTGTTAAACCATGAATACACGGTGGTTTAAATAGTTTGTTTTCTTCAATTCATTGTCCTTTATATTTTTTCCCTCGTGAAGGTTTGAACTATAACGTTGATCAATCCCAATTTTGAAAACTATGGAGAGTGTGCTCATTTATACTATTAGTTTTTCTAGATCTTATTGGCTTAGTTAATATTTTTATCTGAAAGAATAGCAAGCACATCAATATGCATAACATAGAAAATATACACAAGACACAAAGACTTTCACTGGGGAAACCAGAAAGGAGAAAACCCCGCAAACTTCCTCAAAATAGTACAGTCACAGAGACTATATCATAAGATGAACAAAGCTAGTAATAAGAAGTATTCGGAAACTATCTATCTCTTCTCCTTCTCCCTCTCTCATGTGAAATTGATTGAGTGTGAGGTCTGTATAAATGAGAGAGGGAACCTCCCAATTTATACCTTTCAAGTGACTGACCTATTACATGACTGGGGTTGACCTCTTACCCTAACAAGGTCAAATTATCCTAGAGATACTCCAAAACTACATTACATAATCTTACACTTGGGAATATTTCCTCGACTTACAATGAAGGTTGTACCTCAAGGTCCATACACAATAATGGCATCCCTAAAGGAGGTAAACACATCCCTGATGGGGGTACAACAACATACACTAATCTTACATTAGAATATATTTCTGAAGTTACAAATACATCAACACTCCCTCGTAACTAGGAAGGTATTCTCTCTCTTCCATAGTCATCAACAAATCTGTACCAATCATCATCACGAATTCATCATCATAGTTGTTTCCATCATCATAGTTGCTTATGAAATGAATGGCTCTATCATCTATGGGATCTAGGTTTAAAGCAATATTTTTTTTTTATGTTATGTGGTTATGTTTGAACCTTTGTCTGCACTTTTTATTTATATGGATGTTTTCTATATGAATTCCTATGTTGGAAAATGAATGTTATTCCAGAAATATGTTTGAAATGTATTTTTGAACACCTGAACTTTATATGATGCAGTGAATGTAAATTGTTTGTTTCCTCTTTGTATCATTTACGATTTGAACCTATATTAGATCCTTGAACATATATTCGTTCTTTATATCTTTTCCGTGTACATACATCATCTAATGTTTATATATCTTCTTACCGGACCCTTCATGATCTTCTATGATTTTATTTTTTGATCCCTCTAGTTATCCAAAATTAACAAAACAATATCCTTTGAACTTAGAGGTTCCTAAACTCTGCTACCCAGTAGTATAGCTAGAAGACTTTAGTGAAAACATATTTTGGTGACTTCACTGGGGAGCAAAGGAACGAAGTTAATGATGAAACACGTCAGTAGAAAAACCCATGTGATCGATTAGACCTCAAACTCCCATCACATGATGACTACAGGACACATAAGTGAGTATAAAAATAGGGCTTCACCATCAAGCAGTATTTTATGCACATAGAGAGAGCATGAGAGCATTCTAGAACCCACCAACTGCACCTACACAACCTATCAGAAATACCATACAGGCTAGAGAGAGAGCGGGTGGAGAGCTATCTAGGCCAGGAATGACAAGAAAATGCAAGTCCAAGGTCGTCGCAGACAACGCTGGAAAAGATCCGATGGAGGAAGACTTGCTGGAGGAAGAAATCATGGATTAGGAATCCCCACCTCGTAGAGGTCTAGATGATGCGGAGGAAGATACAAAATTTCTGCATTATTTTCGTCCGAGGATACCCGAGGTGAATCCAGTGGCGCTTCTCATGAAATCCAACACATTCTTAGTAGCACCTCCGATCCCTGAGCACATGCCCCTGCAAATGGACATAATTCTAAATGTCGCCAAGTTGAAATTTGAGGATTTTGACACTCAACAGCAGGAGGGTTTGGAAAGAACAAACTACATGGTCATGTTTCAAACCGGGCAAACTGGTCCCGAGGTTCTCAAGCCAATGAAGTGGGTTGTTGGCATCAGACATGTAGGACTGATTAACTTGTTGTTCATGCTGCATTTTGGCCACAGCATGTAGGCCAATACATATGTGAAATGAATCTTAGTATGTTTCCACAGAGGGTGTCTATGGCTCAATCGACCATACCTGATCGGCGTTGAGCTAATCGAGGAAATCACAGGACTTCCAAAGAAAGGACACGACCCCGTGTCGTATTTGCACTAGAACAAGCATACCACTAAGCAGGGATGATTTTAAGGAACCGTATTTTTTTAAAAGTGTATAAATGTTGGCGAATATTACCAATTCTTAAAATGCCAATATAAAATCATTGGCGATATTTTTCAAAAAATATTTTAATTTACAAGGATTTTATATCGTTTATATAATAATTTTGCGATTTTTAGGGTGAAAAATTTTTACCCCATCAAAATTGGGCGAAACAGGGCTTCAAAAAATGCAAAATGGCAAATCTTTTTTGGGAGAAAAACATGGAAAAATAGCCCACTGGGATAAAATTCGCCCCTAAAATTATCCTTGCCACTAAGATGAAAATTAAGTATAAGATTAAGCGCGTGGGTAGGGGATTCTTGATTCCCCTTATCAAATACGCCGATGTGCAGTTCACCGCAAGGATTCTGTCGTTCAAGTTGTTGCACAAGATGAGGGCAAATGAATGCACTACTGGAGCAATAGAGATCGCAGAGAAATGCACACAAGGTGTGACTTTCAACTGGTCGCATTTTTTGCTAAATGAGCTTATAGATGACATAGTGTAGGCCCAAGAGGATTCTAAGTTACAAATTTCACTACTCCTGGTTTCTCATCTTGATCTCATTCACCTTGTGGGCTAACCCATCAGAATATGAACAAATGGATGTCCCACTACCTTTCCATGGCACAAAGTATTAGAACCCGTGGGAGGATAAGAAAAACAAGATCCACCAAAAGGATAGTAACATTGATTTTTTTGCATGCTGAGGCACTACGCAATGTAATCATGCAATCCAGTAGAGTTTGGGCTACGACGATGCATAGATATGTGACCTTCATCAATTTCCATGATGGTGCATGTAACATGATTTTGGAGCTGAAGAATGACCCGACCAAGCAAGCGTACCAGGAAGTGTTCATGATCAATGACGATTTTGTGGACACAATTTTTAAGGAGTGGCTTGATGAATGGTGTGGGACACTAGCAGAGATGCTACCAGAAGGAGAATACTAGGAAGACCCAACAGCTAATGAAGGTGGAAACGTTGGTGCAGGCAGCGATGTTGGAAATGGTTAAGGTAATGATAGTGGTGACAATCAAGAAAATAAGTCGCAAGAAGAAAAAGATAATAACAATGGTGATGGTGGCTCCCATCGAAGCAATGAACAACAGATGCCTACTGATGAAGACATCTGCAACTACCATCAAACACAACAGCCAGAGCATGGGCCATTGTAGAAGAAGAGAAAATCCAGTAAATAGGCTAACACAAACACTAAAGAAGCAGATCGAGGACTTGGAGGAAAGGTAGGTACCAAGCACACCTCCTGAGGTGCTTGAGGAGCGAAGCAGAGTAGTGTATGAGGCTGTTACAAAGATAAGTGAATGGTAAAAACTCCGTGCTAAGGTAGTTGAATCCATTTCCACGATATGGGAACTGCTTCTAGAGGAATAGACTGAAGAAAAGATCAAAGACAATGTGCAACAAGCTGAGGCATTAGAGGAAATTTCAAATCAAAATGGGTCTTTTAACTCTAAATCAAATTCTAGGTCATGATGTGTTAGCCAATGAAATTGGTTTAAATTTTAAATACCATATAGGTCTTAAACACTTTTTTAATATAAATTTGGGGATAGGTATCATAAAAAAAACTACCTTTTTATTTGTATTTTTGACATATCTCCCCGTGTTTTTACTCAAATTTTGATCTGGAGAGCTCGTTGGATGCAAACTTAAATTCCACATCCAACAAGTACTTGCTAGGAATACTTTCGATGGATCTAGCTACCCCAAAAACAAAAAATACCTGAAAAAATGTGATGATGACATCATCATCACGTTTTTAAGGTATTTCTTGTTTTTGGGGTATCGAGGTCCATTAAAAGTATGCCGAGTGGGTACTTGTTGGATGCAGAATTTACTTTTGCATCCAACGAGATCTCCAGATTGAAATTTGCGTAAAAAAATGGTGAGATATGTCGAAAACATAAACAAAAAAGTAGTTTTTTTCTTTTCTTCCCCACAAATTAATAAATATTATTTTATTATTTTAACTATTGTTTTATTATTTTTTTTACGAGGCCCATTTTGAGTTGAAATTTCCTCTAATATGAAGACCACTGTGGCGAATGAACAGATTAAGAAGCTTCAAAAGGAAGTGCAAGCTCTCCGCGAGAAAGAGCAGACTAGGGAAGTAAAGGTGGAGGCACGCCAGTCTGAAGTAGTGCGGACCACGAACCTTATTCATCATGTGCAGCAAAAAATTCAGCTTATGGCATAGGAGATGGAAGCAATACCATCGAAAAATATCCGTTCTGATCACGTGGAGTGTTATAGCGGATTTCACCACACTAGGTGAATCACACATTGTATGGCCTTCCCCTGTCTCGCTGCAGACTCATTAGCCCCTATGGACCACTTTTTTTCTTTTGATGTATCATTGACCATCCCTAAAAACATTAGAAAAATGATATACGCGGCCTTTTCCCCGATAACTGTGTACATACGCGGATATTCCCTCTATAGTCATGTACATCGGGATGTGTACATAATCCAAAATCCTTTGGAGTGTTCCTCGACTTGGGTCCGACTCATATGACTCTTGGCCTTCCATATGCCTTGAGATCACACGGACTCGACCTTGCAATATCAATTTGAAAAGCTATATAAGGAACCCATTGAGACATTGAAAGCATAAGACAGAATTGAGAGTAACGAAACTATAGTCCATTGTTGCCAGAACTTATTCTTGAGTCTGCATCCCTTTGTCCCTTGGAGCACTGTTGCGTTCTTCCCAAGCTTTCCTTTTGCTAGTAAGCTTGCTATCGAAGTGATGGAGGATTGAGGTGGTGGAGGCCCAAGTGGGGGATTCAGTTTCTCTGGTTCGCAGACGTGCCGTCAGAGGTTGTCACTTGTAATCTCTGATTCATATTAATAGAAATATCTTTTCCTGTCCAGTAATGTGTATTTGAATGAATATTGTATCCATTGGAATATGTCAAATGCTTATACATTATTGATTATATATGCTAGAATAGATCTAACACCATGAAATATAGTATGCTTGTATTGTTTAATTGTTGTTGAGGACGTGCTATAACAATTCAAGCTGAAGATTGGCAAGCTCAACGGGGATCTACTTCAACCGTCCGGAATAAGGTACAAGGTTCGATCCTTTAGTGTTAGATGTTTTTATTTCTATTGCATATTGGGAAAGATTGATTTTTGGAGTCTAGCTGTCTGTTGTGGTACCCCAAGCCATAGGAATTTCTCTCCGTAATAGAATTGGCGACTCCGCTGGGGAGTTCCTAGTAATTGTCCTTTGGGGGTTGATCTCTTGGCATTCAATGTATTTGAATTGATCTCTCTCTCTCTTATTTTTGTGTCGGGTATGGGGGCATGTATGCCTGGTAGAGCCTGATTGGTGTGAATTTAGTCTCATCCTGTCTGTTTGCCTTGAATTTGTGCATATTTTTCTTCCTGTACGCGGGTTTGTCACTTACAGTCGCGTATACACGCGGTTTCCCGTGGGATTTCCGCGTATACATGCGGGTTTACTACGCACAGTCGCGTATACCCTGGTTTTTACCTTTTCGTGGAAGATAGTGGATTGTTGGGTGAATGTTGTTAGTTGCTGAGTCTCCTTTGGCACTGCCTGAGTCTCTTAATACCTTTGTTTCTTACCAGAAACGTTTTTTTTAGCCTAAATTTTTTCTTTTAGGAAAGTTTTTGTCATGGCATCTTTGATTTTTTGTTTGAGATTAGTGCATTAGAGGCCTTTTGCCTTAGTGCTTTGCTGGAATGCTGTTTATGTGTGCTTGCAGAGTCTGGGGTGGGTAGAGTCATTCTTTTGCTTTTCGTATTTCTTTATTTTCAAAAAATCCAAAATATTTGCTTATCATCATGCATTGCATTATGCATTTTGCATTGTACTTGCATTAGATCTAGATTTGCTTTGGAGTAATAGTTAGGACTTCATATAGGGAAATTTGCATTCAGCGTTTGAAGAAGAAATTGTGCGTTCACGTAGTACGCATACCCTGTTTTCATGGACACAATGCATTTGCATTGATTGTTAGGTGTGCATTTTACTCTTGTTGCGTCATAACACCATTAGTTGCACGACCATATCCTATTTTTGAGTAATAAAGCCGAACTAAAATCAACGCTAAATAAAATGAATTACACTCTTTTCTCTTTTAGGGTTCACCAAGAAGCTTAGGTTTTAGGATCTTGGAATAGTTCATTGAAAGTTAATTCTCCAAGATCACTAAACAACAAAAACTAGGTGTCTGTCCAGGGAGTGTGTGAAATCCTTGGTATAACCAGCGTTCTCAGGAAGCTCCTCTCAAAAGGGAGTCAAGCACTAGGCAGTGTGAACGGTTCTGGATTGGGATAACCCCTGGTCGAGAACTGTGTAGCACCGGCAATATAGCCAGGATTGTATTTGTATCTAGGGGCTCTTTCGGGAGTTTCGGGCTTTGCTACCCTGCCCATATGGTCAATCCCGCCTGCGACTATCCACTTGAGCGTTGATTATATTGAGGTGACCTTAGTGACCGGCGTCGAACCTCCGCTTGTGGTGAAAAGGGCCTCTCAAGCCTCTCCTAGGCGAGACATACCAGCCACATTCGGGAGCTCACTTATCCAGCCCTTGTTTGCTTGCTTTTGGCTTTAGATTTTATAGTGATTGCTCTGTGCACGCTAGTTGGCCTAGGGTTGACGTAAATAGAGAGTCTTTGCTTTTTTTGTTGAGTCATTGTGGATTCGGGTACGGTTCCGCGCCATTCTCGTCGGTTAGGAGGACTTCCGCCTTCCACTTCTCCTCCTCCTTTGGGAGAGGGGCCTAGACTGTCCAGGCGGACTATGTCACACACTGATTCACACACCATGGAGGATCATTCAGGGACTATTCCTGAGCCACCTCCTCCTATTCGTATTGACAATGGGGAACTTACTCCTGCATACGATCCCTCACTTGACCTAGCTGAGATCGGTCCTGTTATTTCCCAGATAGGATCTTTGCATGATAGACCTACTCACACTAGGGCAGATTCCCCATTGACCCGTTACTGGTATGGAATGCTGGATTATGCCGAGACTCACTTTGACCCTCCTAGCACTAGCTACGGTAGTTATGTTACGACTGGTTTTCCTATCCACGATTTGACATTTCATGTTGAATCCGATTTTGAGCCTAGCACTATGCCTGGGGGCAATCCCATGCCTTACCTTGCGGAGAGGTTTGGGAGTACTAGTCACATTGCACCTTCCATCCCAGCGGTGGAAGCTCCATCTTATATACCTTCTAGGTCTAGAGTTAGTGATCCGATGGGGATTCCAGGTTCTAGACGAGTGACGATAGGCACTAGTACATTTCTTCTTACAGAGATTCCTTCGTCCTCACTTACGAGTTCTTCAAATGTAAACCCTCCACCTTATTCACGTGGTCCTTCGAGTCAGCACATAGCTACGATTCAGATCCGTACTGCGATTACTAGACCAATTGTGTCTCAATCCTACATACCACCCGTGATTTCGGGAGGTTATGTTCATGTTTCTAGAGGTCAGATTGCTACTTCCATGACATATATCCCTACTTCCGGTATGTATATTCCTACTTCCGAAATGTATCTTCCTACCTATGGAGTGTCTCATGGGGCATCGCAAGCGATGACCTATGGACCCTACTATGGGGTGCAGTATGGACAGGTCTCTCCACCTTATGGAGCCGGGTATTCACAACCTGCTTACTCTCCTAACTATGGCTTTGTAGCTCCTACTAGTCAAGGTCCACCTCATTATGCTACTTCCACGCCACCCTATATGGGTCATACAGGAGGAGGTCACTATGGCCAAGGTCATGGTGGTAATCAATCCTATATGAACTAGGGAGCGGTCCATAGACGTCATCATCCTAGGCTCCCTTTCCTCATGACACTCAATTTACCTGACTTATTGAGACTTACAAACGATCCTGTGGCTCATGACCTAGCTTGGCCGGCTGTCCCTACCAAGCTTCCTTCGGACATACCTAAGTTCGAAGGAAAACCAGGAGAGGATCCGAGTGAAAACGTTACGACATTCCACCTATGGTGCTCTTCCAATTCGTTGCATCAGGACTCAGTTCGTTTGAGACTATTTCAACGCACCCTTACAGGGCCTGCGGCGAAATGGTACATAGAGTTACCTAGGGGTGCCTTTATTTTGTTCAACGATATTGCGATGGCTTTCCTTAATCACTTCCAGCTACCAGTGCGCTATGATGTTGGTACTGAACTCTTGTCGACATTTCGGCAAGATAAAGCCACCCATATTTCTGATCATATTTAGGAGTGGCGTAGACAGAAGAGATTAATCAAAGCCTTTATACCACCGGAGTTCCTCCTTGAGTGGTTCCTCAAGTTTTTATTGCCATATATCGCGAAGGATGTTTCCACATTCGGAGTGCAGAATGAGGAACAAGCCATCTTTAGGGCGCAGGAACTAGACTTGATCTATGCTCAGTCTGGTTTGCTATATGAGATTATACCTAACGCTCCTCGTTCTAGTTTCGATCCCAAGTTCAAACTTGGACCACATGCCGATGGCATTGTGGGTAGTGCAAGTAAGAAACCTGCAGGTTCGGTTGTGAAACAAGTTGCTCAGTTGTCTATCAACCAATCTGCCTCAGGACAAGCTACGGCTTCGTCTCAACCTGCCCAAGCGGTGAATGTACTTGCTGTGCAATCGTTCGACCAGAAGGGTAACCAGCAACCCAGACGGAATCGAAAAAAGGGTAAAAACAACAATAATAAGAAGGGTGGGAATAAAAATGAGAATGCCAATAATAATGTCAAGAACAATAAAAATGCTGGGGGGGACAAGCAGAATAAACGTAAGGTTAAGTTTCCTTGCAAGATTTGTAAGGACGATCACCTCACTTACTTGTGCCCTAGGATGGATGAAGATTCAAAGTTCATAGCACAGGGCCCAGCTGTGTTAACGAACCCTTTACCGCATAACCAGAATATGAACTCGAAGTCCCATGATCAATCTAGTGATGAATATCCACCTGAAACTAGTGGTCGTGGGTGCATTAATATGGTTCGTGCCGCGAAAGTTGTGACGCGTGCGAAATATTATACTTCGTCACAACCCAACCCAGGAAAAGAACCTGATGCACCAGGAACCCCTTTTCCCATTGAGAAACCTGTGGATAAACCTGAGGCTACACCTTGCATTCCTAAGGGGGTACTTAAGTGTTCGAGTCATAACCCAAATGCCCGAGCCACCCAGAATTATTCAGTTGTCGAGGATTTGGGTCATACTCCTTGTGCGATGTCTGCATTGGAAGTGCTTCAGAGTTGTCCGTCGCAAAGGAAGGCTTTACTTTCCACTCTTGGTGTGAATGGTGATGATTCTTCCTCAGTGATCAAATTTGAAACCGCAGGACATCAGCCTCGCTTGCCCTACTATATGTCCCTTTTGGTGCATGTAGAATGTCTTAATATGATCGTCAAGCGTACTTTGATTGACGAGGGCACTGCTGCTTCTGTGATGTCTTTGTCTTGTTGGAAGGGTCTTAGTTATCCTGAGTTGTCAAAGTCTATGACCATGTTAACTGATTTTGATGGGAGATCGTTTAGGCCACACGGTATCCTTCCTTCTCTTAAAGTCTGTTTGGGAGGGAAGACCGTTGCGATAGAGGTCGAGGTGGTTGATGCGCCCCTTGACTACAATCTCTTACTGGGAAGGAATTGGATGTATAGCATGCAAGCCGTTGCGTCTTCCGTGTTTCGTGTTGTATGCTTTCCTCATAATGGGAAGATTGTAACGATCGATCATATGGCATTCAAGAATCCACCTATTAGTGCATCTTCGGAAGCTTCAGTTCCGAAATTCGAACATTCCCAGCCGGCAAATGGGAGTGTGGGTGTAGGTATGTATCTGTCCCTCATGGGAACCTTTAGTTGTCCTGCACCCGTCCTCATGATAGGATCTAGTTTCTATGGTGCTTTCACATCTGCGAGATCGGTGCCTTTTCACACAAGTCATATGGGAGATCCTTGGATTCTTCCTTCATCGAGTCCTTCGAGTGAGGCCATTGAGACGAGTGTGTCGTTGCCTGCAGTCATGATAGCTTACCAAGCTAATCTCCAGTCTGCTGCAGAGCCTTGTTCTTCTTCTTCACGGATAGAGGAGGAAGACCCCTATGTGCTGCCGGCATGGGCAGTACAGTCTTCTCATGCCCACGACTGCCTTGATATGGTTTTCCCTTCAGATGAAGCGATCATCGAGGCTATGTCGGGAGTTGAGCCACCATGGGAGGAACTTCATCATAGATCATATTTCCTTCTAGAGCTTGACCTTTTGGAGCATGAGGATTATAGGGAGATTCTTAGATAGAAAGTTGGTAGACCCATGATACCATTAAGCTCTCCTGGTCAGATGGCTGATGGAAACATGGTGAACATATCGTCAACTATGCCTATCAACATTTCTCGCAACCCTGGTACAATTGAGAATGTCTACATTGGGGCGGATTGTTCCCAAGATGAGATTCGCAAGTATACCGAGCTGTTCAAGGAATTCCATGATGTTTTTGCTTGGTCTTACGATGAGATGCCAGGGATTGACCCTCGGATTGTCGAACACAAAATTAAGACTTACCCCAACGCTAAGCCTGTTCGACAGCGTTTACGCGCGGTAAATCCTAGGAAAGCACCCGCTATAAAGGCAGAGATACAAAAGCTATTGAAAGCTGGTTTCATCTATCCCGTTCCCTTGACGGAGTGGGTTTCAAGACCCATTCCGGTGGATAAGAAGGAAGGAGCGATCCGTATATGCACTGATTTCCGTGATTTAAATCGTGCCTGTCCTAAGGATAACTTCCCCACACAGTTTATAGATCAGATTTTGGATGAGTGTGCGGGTAGCGAGGTGTTCTCCTTTATGGACGGCTTTTCCGGGTATAATCAGATTCAAATTAAACCCGAGGACCAACATAAGACCACATTTATTTGTCCTTGGGGAACATTTGCGTATTGCAAAATGCCTTTCGGCCTTAAAAACGACGGAGCTACCTTTCAGCGGGCGATGACCTTGATTTTCCATGATCTCAAGTCCATTATTGAAGTAAGTTTTGGATGACCTCGCTGCTCATTCTCGCATGAGGATGCGTCATTCTTATTAGTTGAGATTGGTGTTCGAAAGATGTCAGCACTATGCTGTTAGATTAAACCCTCATAAGTGCATTTTTTGCGTGAAATCGAGTCGTTTGTTAGGATTTATCGTTTCGAAAGAGGGTATAAAAGTCGACCCTTTGAAGGTTGAGGAAATACTTCAGTTGTCTCCCTCGCAAAATATTCGTCATCTTCAGTGTTTGCAAGGCATGGCAAACTTCCTACGAATATTTGCTGTCAATTTCGCCAATTTGACTAGAGGTTTCATGCGTCTCCTGAAGAAGGATACTCCCTCTGAATGGGATGAGCGAGCCCAGGAGTCCTTCGATGCACTTAAGCAAGCCCTAGCATTGGCCCCGGTGATTAGTCCTCCGGATTATAGCCGTGATTTCCTATTATATGTGTCCGCGTCTTTAGAGACAATTGGGATGGTTTTGGTTCAGGAGGATGAGGAGCTCCAGGAGCATGTCATATATTATCTGAGCTGAAACCTTATTGACGCAGAGATTCGGTATTCTCATGTCGAGAAGCTTTCCTTAGCTACCGTACATGTGGTGCAGCGTTTGAGACATTATATTCTCCTTCGCCAGACCTTGGTTGTTTCCCATGTCAATCCATTTTAGTTCGTCCTCACACGTAGGATGATTGGGGGGAAATATAATAAATGGATTGTCATCCTGCAAGAGTTTGATCTCGAGTTTGTTTCGGCAAAATCAAAGAAATATTTAATATTTGCAGAGCTCATATCGGATTTTCCGAGAGAGGCTGAGGAGTCGGTATGTGAAGATACGTTTGTTGATGAACACATTTTCTTGATCTCAACGGCTGACCCATGGTACGGTGATATCATAGTATATTTGCAAATGCAGAGGACCCCTACTCACCTCTCGCGAGATGAGCGACGTTGATTACGTCACGTTTCCAAGAACTACCTCATGGTGGACAATACTTTGTACCGCCGTGGAGTAGATTCCCTTTTACGACGTTGTTTAACTCATGATGAGGTTGAGGTAGTGCTTAATGATTGCCACGGAGGGGCGTGTGGTGGTCATTTATCTTGGCTTTCTACAGCTCAAAAGATTTTGAGAGTAGGATATTTCTGGCTGTTGATCTTCAAGGATTGTATTGAAGCGGTCAAGAGGTGCCACCCTTACCAGGTGTTCATGTGTAACATGCGCTCGAAGCCTGCCCCGTTACACCCTATTATCACCACTGATCCCTTCACCAAATGGGGGCTATATTTTATGGATTGCAACCTAGCTTCGGCTGGCGGGCACCATCATATCATAGTGGCTGTCGATTACTTCACGAAATGGGCTGAGACAATGCCTACAGTAAAATCCGATGGTGAGACAGCCGCTCACTTCGTATTCAACCAAATCATCTCTAGGTTCAGGATTCCAAGAGAGATTGTCACTCACCATGGCTCACACTTTCAGAACTGTATGATGGAAGAGTTGGCATCCAAGTTAGGATATAAGCAAGAGCACTCCTCTTCTTACTATCCTCAAGCAAATGGACAGGTTGAAGCAGTGAATAAATCACTTAAGTCCATTCTCCAACGAACCATCGCATAAAGCAAGACGAATTGGCATATTATGTTGTACCCTGCTTTGTGGGCATATCGAACTGCGGTAAAGACTGCCACTGGTTTTTCTCCATATCAGCTTGTTCATGGAGTGGAGTCGATATTGCCGGTTGAATGTGAGATTCCTTCGTTGAAGTTAGCCGTGGAACTCTTACCAGACACTTCACATTTGGAGGAGCGTTTTGTTCACCTTGAGCAACTCGATGAGCAGCGTAGAGATGCCTTGGTGACTCTAGAGGTTAATAAGTGTCGCGTGAAGGCCCAATATGATAAGTCTGTCCGTCCGAGAGTGTTTAGTGAGGGAGACCTGGTCCTTTTGTGGGATCAATCGAAAGAACGCTTGGGAGCAGGGAAGTTCAATCCTATGTGGCGTGGTCCTTACGTGGTCAAGCGTGTATTAGAGAACGGTGCCTACGAGTTAGTGGACTACGAAGGGACAGTCTTGGCGAAGCCTAGAAATGGGCTCTATCTTACAAAATACTATGCATGATCTTTAGCCAAGGCTGTTTGTTGTATATTATTGTACAACTTTTTTGCATAGTTAGGTCTTGTTTATCGTGATCGGGTTTGTGATTAGTTTCCATTTCTTGTGGCAGATGTCAATGGAATCTTCCACCTACATAGCATTCACGGATGGTGCAAGCCGTCACACTCAACACTCAGCCTCAGCTGCTTGGGTGATTTATAATCCTATGGGTCATGTACTGTCTTAAGGAGGTGTATGTCTATGGCCATCTTCCAACAATGTTGCTGAATATAGCGTCGTTATCGAGCTTCTACGGGATTCCATTTCGCATGGTGTTCTCTCTCTTGAGGTACGTCTTGATTCAGAGTTAGTAGTGTCACAGCTCAATGGTTTGTACCATGTTAGAGATCCGATGTTATTGAGGAGATTCTTACGTGTGAGATTGCTAGAACAGCAATTTGAGAACATAACATATATACACATTCCAAGAAATTATAATCAAATTGCTGACTCATATGCTAACTATGTGTTAGATTGGCATTTGTTTCATTCATTATAAATTAATCATAAACACAATTTTTACACATGTAAATAAATAAACCGATCACCATAAAACTTTTTTATATACATCAAAAATGTGGTAATACATAATGTATACAAAATTGGGGCTTTGAAAGCCACCATCATATACATGGTAGTACAAAATAGATACACTCCCAAGTATCTAGTCCTGTGGAAGTGGATGAGGGTTGTGATCATGATATGTCACCACGGCTCTAGCTAGCCACTGGAATAAATGCACCCATGTGCGTGGTACACCCACCACCTGTCTCTGCATAGCCTCAGGCAAGTCCTCGACTTGCGCCATGGGAATCCTGTGAGTCAGTCGCATGAAGTTGGTATGGATGCTTTGGAGCGTTCGCT
Source organism: Pseudotsuga menziesii (assembly GCA_001517045.1). NCBI lineage: Eukaryota > Viridiplantae > Streptophyta > Pinopsida > Pinales > Pinaceae > Pseudotsuga > Pseudotsuga menziesii. The sequence continues at coordinate 1,949 of LPNX010949716.1, read as the reverse complement.
CCGCATCCACACCGGTGATATCGTCTCCTCTTCCCCTCTATCTATGACGTGGGAAGCGCTCTGGTCGCCGTGGTCCCACATCTGCACATGAATGGTAGATGTCATTATGTATTGTTACCCAAAACCATGTCTTTTTTATTCCATTAATCAAGAAAACACAAAAAATTAAATAATTCAAAAATTTTAAAAAGAGTAAGGGTCGAGATTCGTCACCTATGTCTCCATATGCTGACCCTGGTGGTAATGGCATGTCTGGGTCTCCCCAGAAATCTATCCCTGCATAAGGGTAGTCCTCTATGGCAACAATCTGTCGTCGCCACCATGGAAAAAAGTTTGCTGGATAAGGGTTGGCCACCCTACCGCCCCCCAGTCTGCGCATTGCGTCTTCCCAACGTCGTTGGGCCGGAGCTCGAACCCCGTGGAGAGGAACATCCACTCTAGGGCTCAATCCTGGAACACGCTCGAAGAAAAACGTGCTCAAGATACTGCTGAACTCGAAGTTCCGTATCCTACCTGCCTTGCACTCATTGAGCTGATGTTTCATGTTGCTCAGTAGGGAAGTGCTCCAGTCATAGATGGTCGGTGTCATGCAATCCACCACATAGAACATCAGTGGTCGAGAGGCCTGATGGAGTGATGCTAAGCCTGCTATCCTGCCCAGCGTCAGTAGTATGGCCTTTAGGCCCAGCACCTGTATAGCGTTGGTGGGAACTTGGCTCCCCACCTTCTCCATCTCTGGGTAGCAGTACACAGCTATGTACTCGTCGATAGTCAGCCCATGACCTGGCCCTCCTCGGGCACGAAGGTTCACCATCTCACCTCGCCATGATAGACCTGTGATAAAGTAGATATCCTCCACCTCAATGGTGAGGGACATGCCGTCTAGCCGAAAGGAATTTGAGTCCGGATCCCAATAGTCTACAAGCATCTATAGTAGTCCTGGTTTGGCCCTCAAGCCACCTAGGCACCAAAACTTGTAGAGTCTGCATCTTCTTAGAGTCTCTTGAGACATTCTGTCAGCCCTTACTGCTTCCTCTACGTCACCGTGCTCGCGTTCTCGCCACTCTAGCACCATCCTGCATGAGAATTTGACCAAAATGACCATTAGATTCTTGTAAATCCTTATGCGCTGCGTCATACGTGGCTGTTTTGAAAACAGTCACGTATGTGCGCGGTTTCTGGTCCCTTTTCCGTGTATAGCCAGCCCTATACGCAGAAAAAGCCTCGATACCCGCGTGGGCCGTAGCTCTCATGTAAGTTTGGCCTTTAAAAATTCATTTGACCATGAAAAATTATAAAAATTGTATTGAAATGCAAGCAGAGAACATGAGTAAATACCTGGAAGAATCGGTTGTGAATTCTGCCAGCTGGATCTCCTGGAATTTGCAGTTGAATATCAGAGCTCAAATGGGTAAAAGTTTCAAATGATTTCTATTTTTTACTATTTATAGAAAAATTTTCAAATATTTGAAAATTTTTACCCCCTTTCCTATAGTTTTGACCGTTTCTAACCATTTTGGACCGTTTTTGACCTAATTGGTGATGTAGAAGACCGTTTTCAGCGCAGTTTCAGCCTTTGGATTGACCTGTTCATACCGATCTCAAGTATAACGTCTATACTAACATATAGGTTAAGTTCACTACCGTTTTCATTTTGCATGACCTTATGACCATGTCACTATATCCTTAGGTACAAACCCACTCTATTATGTCACGAAACCTTCTTGCTGCTATAGTATTGCCATGACATTTAGTAAGATCCTCATACTCCTCTTGATCTTATGCAGGCCGTGATCCCCCGGACTCCCTTATATCAAGTTTTGAATGCATTATCATGAGCTTTGCATGTATTATTGAGCTTTATGCCGGCTCCCCTGACATTGCGTTTTAGCCATATAGCCCGAGCTTGTCTCATGTCTAGCCATGCAGAGCCTTTATTTATATCCTTC
>LPNX010949685.1:37720-53266 GCA_001517045.1 Pseudotsuga menziesii | reverse complement strand
TATTATATATTATAGAATTATATATACAATATAATAAGAAAAAAGTAAAAGTATTTCAAATAAATAAGATATACAATAATAAGTATTAATACTTAATAACGCTAAATGTTGATAGAAACAAATAAGCAATCAAAAACATAATCAAAGAAACCTTAAACTAAAGTAAGCCCTACCTGGAGGAATCATAAGATGGGGGAAGAAGGTATCTCAAAAAGATTGGATCATTTTCTGTTATCAGAGCAACTTGTTAGCTTTCTTCTTAAGTATCGGGTTTGGACTCATAGGTGTGGGATTTCTGACCACATCTCGATCTTATTTGAGTGGGTAGACCATCAGAGAAACTGTGCTTATCCATTCAAATTCAATCAAGCCTAGTTAGATAATGTGGACTTTATTAAAATGATATGATATGAATGGCCCCTCATTCGATCTGATCCTGGGAAGGATCCTATGTCTAAACTTGCCTACAAACTTCGTAGCCTAAAAGAGAAGGTCAAATGATGGTCTAAATAAGAAAATCAGAGAATGAAGGATAAATCTGCTGTCTTGGAGAGTGAGATAAATGCCCTTCTATCTTCCACTCCTTCGGATATCCTAAAGAAAGAACAGCATGAGAAACTACTCTTACTCAAGAATGGTCTTCACAAGTTCTTAGACCATGAAATATATTCTACTAAACTCCAAAGTAGGGTTACATGGGATTCTAAGGGTGATGCAAACACCAAATATTTTCATGTTGTAGCCTCAGCTTGAAAAAATCATAATGCAATCTGGATTTTACAAGATGAGAGGGGCACTTGGGTTTCTGATGATCTTAGTCTAAAAGCTCTTGGGACTAGTTACTTCAGAAAGATCTTTGAAGAAGACAACCAGACCAATATTGCTGCTCAGCTTAAAATTCTTCGCCTCTTCCCCTCATTTATCAGTGCATCTGAGGCTGAGACTTTCACCAAACCGATTACTATTCTGGAAGTTGAAAAGGCACTTAAAACCTTTAAAAAAGACAAGGTCCCTGGCCCGGATGGGTGGCCTGTGGAGTTCTATTTGACCTTTCCCAATCTCCTGGGTCCCCTACTTATTAACCTAGTAGAATCTTCTAGAATTCAAGGTAGAGTTTCCCGTGTTATTAATTCCACATTTCTAGCTTTGATACCTAAATTAGATCTGCATGCTACTTTTGTGGATTTTCATCCAATTTCTCTTTGTATTCTCTGCTACAAGCTGATCTCGAAGATAGATGCCTTGAGGATCAAACCCTTCCTAGACTCTTCCATATCCTTTCAGCAGTTTGGATTTCTAAATAATCATCAAATCATTGAGCCCATAGCCATAGTGCAGGATGTCATACATTCTGTGAAAATTCATAAGAGATCTGCTCTTATCCTCAAATTGGACCTATCAAGAGATTTTGATAGAGTAAACTAGACCTTTGTTCATCTTATTATTATCCAGATTGGGGTTCCCCTTGTTGGTGTTAATTGGATCATGGGATGCATCTCATCAGCTAATTTTTCCATACTTGTCAATGGCATCACCTCTTCCTTCTTCCCAACAACTCATGGTATCACACAAGTTTGTCACTTGTCTCCTCTAGTATTCATTCTGGTTATTGAAGGTCTCAACCTCTTGATTGCGGAAGCCAGAAGGATTAGTAAATTAAAGGGTATCAAGATTTCACCCCAACTCTTTCTCACACATTTACATTTTGTAGATGATGTGCTATTATTTGGAATGGGTTCTTATGATGATTGGTTGGCCTTCAAGGAAATTCTGGATACTTTCTGTGAAGCTTCAGACATGTGTATCAGTTCAAATAAATCATGTTTTCTTCACAATGATCTGGATGAGGATCTACTCAGAAGCGTTTCTAGCATCTTACCATATAAATTTAATTTTCTTAATAAAGGGTTTGTTTATCTTGGATATTTCCTCAAACCTTCGGGGTATCTGATAAAAGATTAGCATTGGCTGGTCAAAAAATTTGAGAAAAGGATTTCTAATTGGACGAACAGGTTTCTGTCTTTAGGGGGCGCCAAGTACGCATCAGATAAATACTTACAGGTATACCTGTTTTTTGGTTGTCCCTTGTGCCCATCCCCATTTCCATCTTGGATAAGCTCAGAAAATTCATTTTCTCTTTTCCTTGGGGCACTACATCAAATTATAAAAAGTTTCATCTAGCTGATTGGCAGCTTCTGGCTCATCCGACTTCCCTTGGGGGATGGGGGATTAAACATTTGCCTAGCTTTATTCTTTCACTTAGAATGAAATGTTTTTGGTTGGCCATTAACAGTGATGGAATTTGGAATCATCTCATCTCAGCTAAATATCTAAAAAATAGGCCATTATCTTCTTGGCTTAGGGAAATTTTTTTCAAAAACTGGGTTTCTTGGGTTTGTTTTGGCCCACTAAGACTGTGAATTTTAAAATAAATAAATTATCAATAGCAATGATATTTGTGGCGAGTATCAGTTTTCAAGAAGGAATTAAAACTTTTAACATATTTCAACAGAGTTATGGAAAGTAATTAAAAGAAGACATTAGAGGAAATTTCAACTCAAAATGGGCCTTTTAACGTTTATTCAAATTCCATGTCATCATGTGTTAGCCAATGAAATTTCTTTAAATTTGAAATATCGTATAGGTCTTAAACACTTTTTTAATATAAATTTGGGGATAGGTATCATAAAAAAAACTACTTTTTTTGTTTGTATTTTTGACATATCTCCCTGTGTTTTTACTCAAATTTCAATCGGGAGAGCACGTTGGATGTGGAATTAAATCCCGCATCCAACGAGTACCCACTTGGCATACTTTTGATGGACCCTGCTACCCCAAAAATAAGAAATACATGAAAAAATGGAATGATGACATCATCATTTCATTATTTTATTATTTTCATGAAAAAAGAAAAAAGTAGTTTTTTTATTTTCTTCCTCCAAAATTAATAAATATTATTTTATTATTTTCACTATTATTTTATGAGTTCATTTTAGGAGGCCCATTTTGAGTTGAAATTTCCTCTAATGACAAAAAATACTACCTCTCAAAGTCTTCGCTATCGATGTTATTATTGAAGATGGCTCTGGCGTCAATGTGTATGTGACAACGACCACTGCACCTACCCTGGCTTCCAGACAAAGGATGAATCCTAGAAAATCCAGATCATGGACCTACGAAGGGATGTGATGCATTTTCCGGACCAGAATTGTGCTCCAACTGGATAAACGATTGTCCGAACCAGAATTGTGGTCGACCCACAAGATTGTCCGATCCAGAATATCCTTTAAACTTGCCCGAACAACAAGAACCAGAATTCTAATCAACCGGACCCGGTCTTGAAGAAGAGTCAGTTCAATCGTTGAAAGAATCCACAAGGCGTTTAAACTCGGTCGACCCTATTTTGAAGAAGAGCTTTTTCAATCACACAGTTGGGATGGAGATCAAAATGGTAACTGGTTTCAACTCAAATTCTCGCGGAGAAGATGACGCAGAGGACGGCCACTGATGGATGCAAAACCCTGGAAACGTAGGAGGATTGAAATCTCTAAAAAATACATTACTACCTCAAACTTGAAAGGCATAGAGGCGGATTCAAAAGTATTGTAAACCTTGGAGCATACAAAACTCTTGGATACATAAATGCCAATGTAGACGTGACAAAAGCCTCTGTAGTTGCCATGGATTCAAAGCAGAGGATAAATCCCAGAAAATCCAGATCACGTACATAAGAAGAAGGATGTGATGGATACATAATCTGTATTCTTCTATGTCCGTTGTGCTCGACCCACAAGATTGTGCAAACCAGAATTCAATTTATTAAAATCCAGGAAGAAAACACTGTTCAATTACACAATTGGGAAAACGATGACAAGGGGGAGCCGTCATGGTCGAATACAAAAAGCATGAAGACATAGCATGATACCCACAAGATTGTGCAAACCAGAATTTAATTTATTAAAATCTGGGAGGAAAACACTGTTCAATTATGCAATTGAACAGTGGGGGCCGTCATGGTCAAATACAAAAAGCTTGAAAACATGGCACGATACAGCATACAAAAATCCTGAAAACCTAGCATGATACAAAAGCAATATACAAAAAGCCTTAATGACACAAAACGCATGAAAACATAGAAGGATACAAAAAGCCATATATAAAAGCCGTAAAACCTAGAACTATATAAAAAGCCTAGTATCGCAGAGAAAACCGATAGTTTCCTATTAGATATAGTCGTTGAATGTTCTAAAACGATATAAAGAAAGTGTCACCATATACAAAAAGCCCTAAAACCTAGCAATATACGAAAAGGCTGGTATCACTGCAAAAAGGGATAGTTTCCTCTTAGATATATTCTTTGAATGTTCTAGAAAGATATAAAAAAAGTGTCCTTTATTTATGGATTTCATTTTTTTACTTCATCTGTAACAACCTAAAAACATACTTGGAAAATCCATCATATAGGTTTTGCTAAGAGGTTGACCTCCATGGACCATGATGGGACATGGGATCCACTTTTTTACACTAGCCTTTGGGATAGATTTGAAGTAGTTATATACATTAATAACTTCATTTATATATAGAAAACTTTATTATCAATCATAATAAATATTAAATTTTCTAGAGTTTGCAATATTTTTTATTAAATGTAACTAAAATAAATACAATTATTTGAATGTTGACTAGTGTTTGGTTGCTTAGGTTAGCATCTTGATCTTTATCTCCCACATTGAAGGTTGGGCTATGTAGGGTAGGCCTAGAATTTTAGCCAACACCTAATGCCTTCATGTCAATTCAAATTAAAACCAACTTATTTACCTATCATCATTGTTACCCACCGCCAAGGTCTTTGTGTTAATTCAAAAAACCTAAATCTAAACCTATGTCATCATCCTTGCAGTGCATGGAAACCAAGTTTTTCTATACATTTATGTGTACCAAATCCACCTTGACATTGTGCAGGATGTATCACTATTCATAGCTTCAGATTCAACTAATGATCCACATTATCATTGAAACTGAAGCACTTTCAGGCATAATGTAGGTTTCATCTAGCAACAACATTCAAAAGCAATCGAAACCACAACGTCTAGTTGGTAAACGATAAATTAAATTAAATTAAATGAGACTAGGAAATAAAGAATTTTGTTAAATTAAAATGAATATATAAATGGTAAATACACAGAAAAAATAGAAAAATCTTAGAAAGTGGCAAGAACATAACATTTGCGTTAGACTTTGGTAAACGACATGGAATGGAACAGAAAATTTAGAGGAAAAGTAAAAGCACAGGGATCGAACCCATGACGTTAATGCTGGAAATATTGTAATTAAACTACATTCGTAAGGATTTAGAAGATTATGAAACCGAGAGCAACAAATAGAACCTATAAGGGAATCGAGCTACCAACGACTTTATTATCCAACACAACAGAACCTATAAGGGAATCGAGCCACCAAGACCTATTCTAGGCGTAATTTAAGTTTCAGCTTTCCATACATGTTCAATGCCATGGCATAATTCGGTAGGTGCCTTTTGAAATTTCATTGTTCCTTACCTCAAAAGATGTGGAAAGATTTCAAGGTCACTCGCTAAAAGTTGATGGCTTATATGTGAAGTTGTTTTATAGAGTGCCTTATATGGGAAATCATTAAGAGTTGCTGTCGTATATGAAACGTCGTTTTTTCTAGTAGCATCAATGATTTGGATTCGAACCTCGGACATTGAGGGTGAAAAAATTTAATTTAAATTACACTAGATTTATCCAATGATTTTTTATATATAAACAACCGACCATCATGTCATATGGCAAACCATTATAAGATAGATTTAAGGAGCACGGTAGATTTTGGCCAATGGCACCATTAATCGAACAAGTAGCGAAGTTTACATGATCGTGACGGTTTTATTCAATGTTGTAATTCTATGGGAATTGAACATGTAATGTTCAAATTCAAATATGAAGGAATATCCATCTTGAGAAGACCTTGTAGAAATTGGAAAACAACCATAAGCAGTTTCATTTTGGGGAAGTCAAGCTCATTACCTTTTGATAATAAAAGGTAAAAGAGATTGATTAATTTAAAATGTCACAAACTAAGAAAATAATTATCAAGTGAATTTGAATGTTATTATGAGAAAGCATTAATGGATAGTTTTTCTTTAAACTCTAAAAAATGGTAGAGTGCTTTATTAGCCTTAATTGAATTGCTTAGAAATAATAAAATAACTAATAATTTGATGATGTTTATAATGAATTCTAAATTAGGATGCAAAGATAAACCAAACAGCCCAAATTAAGTCATTCATAACAAAAATAAATACCTTATTCCCTCATATGGTAATTTAATGTTAATGGACATTAATTTAAATACAATGACACCACATTTTCTCATTCCATATAATATGAGATACCAAAAGCCTTGTTTATGTTTTTCTAGTTTATAAATATCAACTTTATCAAAATATAAATTAATTTCTAAAAAAATCCACATTTAAGTTAAAAAACGAATTCTAAAATATCTAATATTAATGATCAAAATATAGACAATCCACTATACAAAGTATTGTTAATTTCTATTTAATTATAAATGATAGTAAAGATGTCTCAATATCCGAAAATCATGCTATAAATCTATAGTTTAAAACACACACACCATAATTTTTCACCTTTTTTGAGAAAATAAACTTAAAAATCTCTAAAGGAAATTATGCAAATGTAAATCTTTAAATTATGTAAATGTAAATTAAAAACAAAACATAAACAAACAAATGGTTAAAAATTGGAATTTAACAAAGCAAGATATGATTTACTACATTTTTAAATGTATAATTAGTAATGGATTGAAAACCAATGGTTTAACAATAGTATAGAGAATATCCCAAAACAACATATGATTTGTGGTATTTTAAGATGTATACCAAATAATCAATTGAAAACTTAAATAAACTAACATGGCAATCAATTACTTATAAATGGTTAGACAATTAAAAAAATTTGGAAATAAATAAAGAAAGAAATAGGTTCTCAAAAACCTACCTATATTGAGAGTAATTATTTTTCATCTATTCATCCATATGTCATACTTAAAAAAATAAAAACATCCAAATAATTACTTTTATTTAACTATATTACTAGAAAACACTTTTAAACCTCATACTTTATAGAATTATAAATGTTGAAATAACCCAACCTAACTTTAAAATTCAGCAATATCTAATTATAGATGTGATATTGTTGATTAACAAGATCTAAATAATAAATTACCAAGAAGCTATGCATCTATCTTATGATTAATACTAATAAAAAGATGTAGCAAACCAATAGGTAGTTATAAATTTAAGGATACTTGGATATTGGCAAATTAAACAACTTATTATTTAAAATTTTGTGATTTAATATCAGTTTACAATCTGAATTACTTAATATTATGTCACATTTACAATTATGATTTTCAAGTTGTAAATTATATAAGAAATGACTATAAATCAAAACTGGAACAATGCCCTCGTTTATAAGATTTACTCAACAACATAAATGATGTTAAAATCTTGTTCTTCCTACAAATGTTTAAATACCAAAAACACAAGTCTTTCATTAAAAAGAATCAGGTTTGAATACGTCAGTTACAGGATCAGTTTATTATTTAAATAAAAACTATAATATTACTTTATAACTGACAACAACATATTCGATATACATCAAGATTTTACATCCATTGAAGGATTATTTTTGGATTTGTCTAGACACTTGTGGGGGCCTTTCAAACAATTTTTACAAATATTAATAATAATATTAAATGTACTATAAAATATCTAAATATTAAATAAATTTATTTTAAAATATCTAAATATTAAATTAAATAATAAATTTAATAAAAAACTAATTGAATATGAAATAAAAAACACTTATGAAAATAGTTATCATTATGGACTGAATTTACAACCCGTATTTCATTTTTATCCAAAAGTAAAATAAAGTAAAACGAATATCTAAATGCTAAATGTCCAAAAAATAAATATAGATATGTGAACTTTCATATAAGAAACGGTGGGGAAATGGTGGACCGGCGAAAGATGAGTGACACTATGATGACTCACATCGGAAAATTAAGTTTAAAAAAGACTAAAGATAAAGTGCAGGAGTCGAACCCGAGGTGTTGAGGGATGCAAAGATTATAATATTTAAAGATTTATCTAGAGACTTCAGTCTACATGAATCTAAATCGGGATTACAAGCCATTACAAGATTAATATGTAATCGAGAGCAAGAAACAGTTAGCTTGATGTGATTTAATTGACCCAATAGAACCTATAAGGAAATCGAAGTCCCATGATTTTCAGATGTTCTAAAGAAAAAAACGGATAGTCAGTACCGCATCAAGAATTTATGCTTTATTTAAATGATCAAAATACTTTGGGCATAATTTTTTTTTCGCTACATGTTCAATCGTGTGGCTTAATTGAGTACATGTATTTTGGAATTTTAAGATACCTTATGTCAAAAAGATATGGAAAGATTTCAAAGTTTCTCGCCAACATGGGAAATCATTATAACTCAAATTGGAGCACTGGTGGGATTGAACCGGCGACGACGATGATGATGTTATATTGAAGTCTAACCCATGGGATTTCAGGCCTTCTAAGGATAATATGAAATAAATTGCCATTCATGCTAATAACAGGTTCGAATAATTAGGAAAGAACAACAATAGCGGAAAGTTAGCCACTCTTTTCACATATTTAAAGCATATAAACAGGGTTTTACTCCGCGATGTTATTCTATTGCAAATTGAACCCGCTACCTTTTCGGCCATAAACAGCAAACAAATATTTTCACATCAAAAAGCTTGATATCAAATTGAATGCAATCAACAAATAAACGAAAAACAAGAAGTCGGAATCATTATGAATTGAGTTTTGACATGATTTATCCTAAGATATGATTTACTACATTTTTAAATGTACAATTAGTAATGGATTGAAAATCAATGGTTTAACAATAGTATAGGGAATATCCCAAAACAACATATGATTTGTGGTATTTTAAGATGTATACCAAATAATCAATTGAAAACTTAAATAAACTAACATGGCCATCAATTACTTATAAATGTTTAGACAATTAAAAAAAATTGGAAATAAATAAAGAAAGAAATAGGTTCTCAAAAACCTAGCTATATTGAGAGTAATTATTTTTCATCTATTCATCCATATATCATATTTAAAAAAATAAAAACATCCAAATAATTACTTTTATTTAACTAAATTACTAGAAAAAACTTTTAAACCTCATACTTTATAACATTATAAATGTTGAAATAACCAAACCTAACTTTAAAATTCAGCAATATCTAATTATAGATGTGATATTGTTCATTGACAGGATCTAAATAATAAATTACCAAGAAGCTATGCATCTATCTTATGATTAATACTAATAGAAAGATGTAACAAACAAATAGGTAGTTATAAATTTAAGGATACTTGGATATTGGCAAATTAAACAACTTATTAAAAATTTTGTGATTTAATATCAGTTTACAATCTAAATTACTTAATATTATGTCACATTTACAATTATGATTTTCAAGTTGTAAATTATATAAGAAATTACTATAAATCAAAATGGGAACAAAGAATTGTCATTTCAACAATTCTAACAACTTAACATCGGGATACGAGGAGCGAGCTCACGGCGTTTGAAGCTCGCGTCTAGGTTTTGCTGAGGGCTTCGGCCTCCTGCCGCCCCTCCAGCACTCTCCCGGCCTCCAGTCCACCCTCGCGGCACATCTCAGCGTTGCCTCTGCCATGGCGGCCTCCAAATCGCCCTCCAGTTCGCCATCCGCCTCCAGATCGCCCTCCAGATCGCCCTTGCGGCCTCCAGCTCGCCCTCCGATTGTTGTTGCATCCTCCATGAACTCAGTGGCTGTCCCGATCAGCGCCGGCCCTCCTCCTTCAGATCCGGTTTTCTCTCTTGGCAACTCTCAGGCCTCTCAATGAAGGGTCTGCCCTTCTTTCAAAGAAGTGGCCTCTAGTCGGGGGAAGTCCTCTGTTTTGCCCGCTGCCATTCCGGAAGCCCCAGCGATATCCATCCAAATGCCGGATGAAGCCCTGGAGTTTGCTTCTGAGTTAAGCAAGACTTCTTTGGTTTGCAGATTCAATGGCTTCTGGCCTAGCCTGGCAGATCTCCGATCCTGGATCTCTTCTGCTTGGTCTCCTCTTGTTGATGGTGAGATTGTTGCTTGCCCTTGTGCCAAGGGTTTCTTCGTGGCTATTTTTGATTCCAATGCTGATAGATTCAAGGTTTCTAGCTCCGAGCCGTGGTTCTGGGGCAGAGCAGGGCTGTCCATGAAGCCATGGACCCCTGACTTTAACCCATCCACGGCCTCCATCTCCACCGCTCCGGTCTGGGTGAGACTCCCTTCTCTTCCCCTGCATTTCTGGGAGGGAAAATCTCTTGAGTCTATTGGAAACGGTCTCGGGAAATTTCTTTGCAATTGTCCAGATGAGAGTATAGACCGAACCACGTTTGCAAGGATCTGTGTAGAAATGGACTTCAAAAATGGATTCCCAGCAGAAATCAATCTCCTCGGAAAGGGCTACTCTTGGACCCAGAAGATCGATTACGAGAATCTCTGCTTCAGATGCAGGGTCTGCTTTGAAACATGGCATATAGCCCGTAACTGCGAGAAATCATCAGGAAAAAGAAGATTTCCCCGAAGCCAAAGGCCCACTTGGTGGAAAGAAGCACCTCCGGAGAAGCAAGTTGAAAGGAAGACCCCAGCACCAGAAGAGGAAGCCGATTCCGTCCCCAAAGAACTTGCTCAGAGAACAGACCCAGTAGAAATACCTCTACCCACGTCGCCAAAGCCAACCCAGGGAGTCTCAAACTGGGCTGATATTGCCGATGCTGAAGAAACACAAGGTCATACGGGAAACCACGAGCAAGGCCAAAGCAGCGAATGGCAGACCGTATCAAAAAAAAAAAAAAGACCCATCCAACATCGGACAGATATAATGACACGAAGCCGATCTGGCTCGGCATATTTGTAGCTGAATATCTATGTATCAAGCTTTCGGTAGCTAAATACCGGCACTAATATAATCTACCCCTATGCTTCTGTCAAAAAAAAATGGGAACAATGTCCTCATTTATAAGATTTACTCAACAACATAAATGATGTTAAAATCTTGTTCTAAATAACAAAAACACAAGTCTTTCATTAAAAAGAATCAGGTTTGAATCCGTCAGTTACAGAACCAGTTTATTATTTAAATAAAAACTATAATATTACTTTATAGCTGACAACAACATATTCGATATACATCAAGATTTTACATCCATTAAAGGAATATTTTTGAATTTGTCTAGACACTTGTGGGGGCCTTTCAAACAATTTTTACAAATATTAAATGTACTATAAAATATCCAAATATTAAATAAATTTATCTTAAAATATCTAAATATTAAATTAAATAATAAATTTAATAAAAAACCAATTGAATATGAAATAAAAAATACTTATGAAAATAGTTATCATTATGGACTAAATTTACAACCCGTATTTCATTTTTATCCAAAAGTAAAATAAAATAAAATGAATATCTAAATGCTAAATGTCTAAAAAATAAATATAGATATGTGAACTTTCATATAAGAAACAGTGGGGAAATGGTGGACCCGCGAAAGATGAGTGACACTATGACGACTGACATCGGAAAATTAAGTTTAAAAAAGACTAAAGACAAAGTGCAGGAGTCGAACCCGAGGTGTTGAGGGATGCAAAGATTATAATATTTAAAGATTTATCCAGAGACTTCAGTCTACATGAATCTAAATCGGGATTAGAAGCCATTACAAGATTAATATGTAATCAAGAGCAAGAAACAGTTAGCCTGATGTGATTTAATTGACCCAACAGAACCTATAAGGAAATCGAAGTCCCATGATTTTCAGATGTTCTAAAGAAAAAAAACGGATAGTCAGTACCTCATCAAGAATTTATGCTTTATTTAAATGATCATAATACTTTGGGCATAATTTTTTTTCGCTACATGTTCAATCCCGTGGCTTAATTGAGTAGATGTATTTGGGAATTTTAAGATACCTTAGGTCAAATAAATATGGAAAGATTTCAACGTTTCTCGCCAACATGTGAAATCATTATAACTCAAATTGGAGCACTGGTGGAATTGAACCGGCGACAACGATGATGATGTTATATTGAAGTCAAACCCATGGTATTTCAGGCCTTCTAAGGATAATATGAAAGAAATTGCCATTCATGCTAATAACAGGTTCGAATAATTAGGAAACAACAACAATAGCGGAAAGTTAGACACTCTTTTTACATATTTAAAGCATATAAAGAGGGTTTTACTCCGCGATGTTATTCTATTGCAAATTTAACCCATTACCTTTTCGGCCATAAACATCAAACAAATAATTTCACATCAAAAAGGTTGATATCAAATTGAATGCAATCAACAAATAAACGGAAAACAAGAAGTCAGAATCATTATGAACTGATTTTTGACATGATTTATCCTATGAATGGTGCTAATTGAGGCTTTTGAGATAGAGGGTTTTGTGGAAAAAATAAGTTCTATGAATTCAAGCAGTGAAATCAAATTACCTTTAGATAAACAAAAACCGACAATCAGGTATTAATGGACAGGCAAGAAAGATGATAAAGAGGCATTGTAATATTTAAACAAAGATGATTAAGCGGTATTGTGGCATTGCAATATTCAAGCAAAGATCACTCAGCTCCCTCTACGGAATTAGAGAATCAAACATCTTAAATCTATTGTAAATTCCATATAATTTAAGTAAGGTAAACGAAATTAGAGAAGAAAAACTGAGACTAACTGTTTAAAAAAACAACGAAAGAAAATGCTTATCTGTGCAAAGATCACTAAGTTCCCTTCTACGCCATTTTCATATGATCTTCATTACCTACAAATATAAACGAAACCAAAAATCCTAAATTTAAATGAATTGAAATTGTATCAAATCACTCATAGATTGAAAGATTTGTAACGAAGCTGAGTTTACAAACAAAGGAAGGAGGAATTAAATTGCTTACCTCAGCATCACTTATTTGAGAGGTCGATGTGAAAGCCGTTCCTTAGATTCTATCTCCCTTCATCTTAGTTATCACAGGTAGTAATAGATTAACAGTGACTCATTAAAAAACACAGACAGAAAATAAACATAACATATAACACAAACATAACTTGCTCAAGAAAGCCAAACATAACATACATCATGCTCAAACATAACAGAGACCACACACAAGCAAAGAATAAAAGATGACACCAAACAGCACTGGAGAGGAGAAGCAAAAGCAAAAATCACATGGGGGAGATAAAACTCAACCAGAAATAAGCACAAGGAGAATGTTTAAACAAGGATTCATTTATTATTTTATAGGTCATTCTAGGCTTCCATGGCCCAACCGTAAATAAAAATCCCCATTTATAGCCGTTGGGCGTATCATTGGATGTATCAAGTTTGTTGGGATGAAATTTAATTGCTAGCCTCCCATGTCCCAAGGGTAAAATATTTCCTCATTTATGGCCGTTGAAGGTATAAGCTTGTATTGTATGATGGAAAGATCGTAAGGACTTTGAAATATATATTTATGTTAAAACTCTTAAAAAATTTAATTTATATTTATGTTTAAATAGGCTATTAAAATTTATTATAAATTATATAAATCAAATTAGATTCATTTTTAAATTGGCTATTAAAGTTTATTTTAAATAGTATACATTTTTAATTTATATTCATGTTAAAATTATTTATGAAATTTTGTTTTAATTAATAAAATTATGTTATCCTTTTCTTCAAGAAAAAGTTATGTAGCAAAATTTTTATATCAGACAATTATATAAATATATAAACCGAAGATAATGATGGATCTCTTTCCATGTCATCATTATGCTATGAAATGGCTCTTAATATTTAATGATAAGTTTAAGGTTTAGCAAAACATTTGCATCCATCATTTGCCCCTTTAAAGGTTAAATAGCAAAAATTTCACATTAGGAAATTATATAAATGTATAAAGTGAAGATTGTAATATACCACTAATAACATAATGCTACAAACCATTCAATTAGGCCTGCAAAATAAGAAGTTTAGAATTCTTTTCGCCAATTAAAACATTTATACTGCATTCATAAGATCATCATGAAAAAGGAAAATAAGCAGGCATACTGATACAAAAATGAGACAACCATATTCACGTGGTTCACCTCGTCCACGAGGCTACATCCACCAATTTTATTTGTTCTTTTATTTCTTTATCTGAAAAGAGTGCTTAAAAAAATTCACGGCTCATTCATGGCCGGTTTCATCTTTTCCCCAAGGCTCTACGCAGAGAGACCCTTCTAACTCAACAGCCTTACCTAGAACCCTTATAATCAGTTCATAGGAGAAATTGTTAACAGCCCCTTCGGGCACATGATGAACAACATTTAACTACCCCAATAGGTGGGTTCTTCAAAATTTTCTTACCTTATACTCGGTCAAGTAACATTAGCTTTATTATTCAGTTAACCCTTCAAGGGTACCTTTTCTCCTGAAGTACTCATTATATACCTTTTATATTATTCTACCCATTTCCATGATTCGTATTAAATAAGTTAAGCCCCATATCTAAGTATCTGTTGGAGATTTTATTAAGATTCTTACATTTTCTTAAAGGATTAGGCACAGAGACGTAAAATCCCAAACATAACAATCTGTGTTATATCAGGTCGCTAACCATCAGTCTCTACAAAACTGGGAGGTTTCCCTACTGAAGCTCCAACGACAACACTGCATTTTGGTGCAAAGGTTTAACAAAACCCTACAATCCTCATATTTCAAGTCACGAACAACTCAACACAGAGAGAACCGAACAAAAATACTCTTTGGATATTTCGTACCAAATCTATTTAACATACCTAGGTTAAATCATAGGTTTGATAAGTAAACGCAGGTGAACTCTTGCAGATAGATCCGACTGTAACCAATACCCATACAGTACGCTTCCCTTTCATCCCCAGCAGCCCGGTTAAGGTCCATTATAAGATAGGGGATTAAATTTTGGTCAGACAAAAACTAGGCGCGCTCATCAATGACTCGCACCAGACCCGATAATTAACAGGTAAAAGAAAGGACAAACAAAAGCTCAGGTTAGAAATGATAGGACCAACATGGCCAAAGCCTTTGCAGAGGTCTGAGTTCTGCTGGCTCCAAAAAAAAATGGGTACGACTGTGCATCAATAGGCACTTAGATCTCCTCGGATCCAAGCCAAACCAGAAGGTGGAAAATCATAGATATACAAAAGGGTCTCTTGGAAACTTGTCGAAGCAGTCGGCTAAGATAAAACACCAACTAAATCAACGATCTAACTCACACAATGATCTCTGATCAAAGCGTGATCAGGAGAGGGAACGCTTACCCAGGACTTGGTCTAAAAATAAATGTGGATCACGTTAAGTATTACAATTTAACCACAGCTTGAAACAAAAAGAAAAGTTACGTGTA
>LPNX010949685.1:0-24401 GCA_001517045.1 Pseudotsuga menziesii | reverse complement strand
AACCTTCTAAGTTTTCATATTTTGTTAGTAAAAATATTATATCCATTGTTTTGAGAAAATAAACTATTTGGATATTCTAAGTTTTCACATCTTTTTAAGTCAAAATATGAGATACATTTTTTTGTTAATATTAATATTTTTTTAAAGAGCATAGAAACCAAAACTTAAAAAAGCATAAAAATCAAAACATTTGAAAAAAAATAAAAATAAAAATAAACACAAAAAAAGATAAACCATGAAACAGTTTTTTTTAAAAGCATCCCAACATTGTTTTGTTAAGGTTGATATATTTTTAAAAGCACGAAAACCAAAACATTTGAAAAATAAAAAAAAAATTAAAAACCATTAAAAGCAAAACATTTGAAAAAAAACATAAAACCAAACCAAAGCATTTGAAAAACATAAAAAAACCAAACAAAAACGTTTGAAAAAGCATGAAAAAAATAAAAAATAAATAACAGCATGAAACCGCTTTTTTTGAAAAGCATCCTATCGTTGTGTTTTGGAATCACACCCCTATATAAACCTCCGATTTTGAATTTCCTTTGCTCCTGTACCTCTCCTCTGTCACAGTTTTGGAGTCCTTAAAGAGTTTCAGAGTCTCTGTGTGGTCGGTCTGTGGTCTATATGTGTTTATGGTGGTCTGTATTGGTTTGTGGTGGTGTGTATGTGTATGCGGTGGTCTGCCTTTGTGGTGGTCTGTATTTGTTTTTGGTGGTCTGTGGTGACAAAGTAGGAGGTTAAACTTTTCTGTGATTGAATTCCTCTTCCAGGAAGAACCAGAACCAGAGGCAACTCCAAGCGCTGCAAAGCTCAACCTGCAACAAATGGTCACCTGTTACATCGTAGGCACCAGGTACTTTTCCAATGTCAGGCACTTTTAAACTAAGAATGACAAATGTCTAACTCTTTCTTTCGTGTTTTGGTTCTTTGATTTTTTTAATTAGAATTCACCGGTTAGGGTTACATATAGCCTATTTATTTTCTTTTACTGTTCTTCTCCTTGGATTCATGAGTAACAATCCTCCGCCCACCATCGTTCCTTTCCATATGTCCACCGACAGAAGGCTCTTCCCTTCCTCCACAGATCTGGGACTTTCATTTTCAATGGAGATTGCTGTTACCTGAATCCTCTGTGCGCGTACTCCTCATCGATGCGCAACAGCAGCTCCTCTGGAAAGCTCTGATCCCCTTCAGAATCCCATAATTCATAGTCAGAATAAGTAATTAATAGGAAATAAATTATGTAATGGGAAAATTAACATACAGATGTCACTAATATATGCAGCATACCTTCGAATTCCATCTATCTGCCTGCAATTTCGACCAAACGAATCACTCGTCCACTCTGATAAAGAAAGAAGAAAGAATCACTGGTAGCTTCGCTTGGTGCTGTTCATATGTCTTTGTTTCGTTTCTTCCTTGGCTTCGAAATGGGTTTGTTTCATATGACTTATTTAAACCCTAAATTCGCCAGGCCGCTGTGCTCTAGCTTTACATTAATTTACGAAAAATTAAAGCAGAGCAGCTTCCTCCGCGTCCTCCTCCTAATCCGTGCTCCTCATCCATGTGCAGCAGCATCTCTTAGACTTTTAAACGACCCTCCTTTATGTTTTGGTTATTCAATCTTATAAACTTATTCTAATTCAAATTCATTAATCTGGGTTGGATATAGCCTGTTTGATCTTTTCATCTCGGGTGAGCAAGTTCCTTGGACTTCTTCACACGCCTATTGATCACGACTTATTCAACATGAATTAGATCAATGTGGAGGACTTCGTCGTTGTAGATTTATGTGTGGAAGCAGGGCGTGGAGGAAGGTCCATGTCTGAATCAGACGGTAGAGTGGACCCATGGTTGAATGTTATCGCAGATCCGGATCCCTGAAAGGGAATATTTATTTTGAGTGGAAGGGTTCGGTAATGATGACGACTTATTCAACATGAATTAGATCAATGTGGAGGACTTCGTCGTTGTAGATTTATGTGTGGAACCAGGGCGTGGAGGAATGTCCATGTCTGAATCAGAGGGTAGAGTGGACCCATGGTTGAATGTTATCGCAGATCCAGATCCCTGAAAGGGACTATTTATTTTGAGTGGAAGGGTTCGGTAATGATGAATACAATGTATCCTGGCATGGAAGAGATGCCTTGAGCGTGAGCCTGAGCCTGTGCCTATACCTGTACCTACTAGTATAGGGTGGGGTGGGGTGGGGTGGGGTGGGGTGGGGTGGCCTGGCCTTGACCTTTCGTTATAGCATTTGTTACAAGACTGTGAAGAGATCTAATCTCTTTTGGCAATGTCCACTGTTAGAATTCCATGGAGTTAAAAGATCGAATTTAGTTTCCTCCTTCCATTCTCGGTTGCCTCCCACCTGAAGCCGATCTCCATATCTTAATGTGGCCTTTTTAGCGAGATCTCCACTTCCACTTGTCAAACCTGCAACAAAATTTCTTGTATATTTACTTCTTCTCTTCAAAACTTGAGATTTAACACAGTTCAAACTCAACCTTGAATTACTTTATGCGCACCAGGATCTCGTCAATGATACAGCGTAGAAAGGAAATCTCATTCTTGGTTTCTCTGCTCCTCGCCCAAGATACTTTTGATTCTGTACTGATTGTTTGTGGGGAATATCTCCCAATAATTATCATACTCGACACTTCTAAAACAGCTAGTAATACTGTTTAGGTTTGTAAGTTCATTCCCATTCCACAGGGGAGACATAATCTTAGCCTTATATTTTCACTAATAATTCCTCCTGCAGAGTGACAGTTATACCACAGCATAAGATGGTAGTAGGGAGTTTGGATTATGAAAATTGAAGAAACTGAGGCTAATATTGAATCCCATTCATTGGCAGGAAGTGCATTCCCCTATAATCGAACAAAGAAGGGCCAATATTCCTAGGCGCTCTGACTTTTTTGAGATTAATACTTATTATATATAAAACTTCTATGCAAATGAGTGAACACTAAAAAAAAATGAATGGCAACAACTAGAATGAAATATTTGTCCCATTTTAAGGTCACTTCTTTAGTGTTTTTATGCATTGTTGTGTTATCAAGATTGTTGTATATTCATAGAGAATATTTTCAATTGTTGTGTTATCAGATTTGTTGTTATTCAATCGATGTCAGACTGTTCATAACTTGATATGCATTTCTGCTTTTTGAGGCTTGTTTAATATAACTTCATGTCTAACGAAACTACAGTGAATATTATAATAGGAGCCCATGTCTAGGTTGAAGATCGAGATACATCCTTGGTTGATGGCTAGGTTACAAAAGACTAAGGCAATAAAGTTGAAGTTCATACTACAACGGAAAAGAAGATAAGGATTCCAGTAGCAGTAGCAGAAAGTTGAAGTTCATACTACAATGGGAAAGAAGGTAAGGATTCTAGTAGCAGTAGCGGTGACTAATGTCTTCTTCTTTGAATCTGCATATTAGAACAATATAAAATAAGATTCTAGAAAAATAAGCAAAAGAGCTCTCCATGTCTTAATGTGGCCTTTTAGCGACATCTCCACTTCCACTTGTCAAACATGCAACCAAAATTTTTTGTTGGCGTCCTTTTTTATGAGATTCTAGTGATGTGGTGACAATCTGTAAGTTTAATGAGGTTAATAAGTCAATTTCTTCTTACTTCTTTCTTTATGAGTTAATGAATGGTCCATTTGATCTAACTTTTGGAATCGTGCTTGCATCTCCATAATCATATCGTAGCCTTATTTACTTTGGTGATTACTGAAAGCATGTTTATATCGATAAATGTCCCATAATCTCATGATCCAAAACTATCTTTTCAATTCAACAATTAAAATACAATTTCAACAAAATGCAAATCAATCATGTTTCTTAAAACTTTGCTAGCTAGTCACACAATAAGTATATATAGATAGTTTTGGAAATAACCTCATACCTAAAATTTTAATTATATTATTAAAATATTACTATTTAAATATTGCAAACTTACCCATCTTTAATTAAAGACATGATTGATTTGTATTTTGATGAAATTGTACTTTAATTGTTGAATTGAAAATATATTATCTTGGAAATAAACTTGAAGAACCACAAATAAATAAAAAACCATGTGTATATGTATATATATATATATAATTGATTTGTGGAGCAAATTCTCAATGCGATCTGAAGGCTATTTGGATTATTTTCAAGCTTATGTATTACACATATATATCAAGAATTGAATTCTGAAGCAGACAGACTATCCAAACTGGCCCTTCTATTGGAGCCACGCAAGATAGAAACAGAGGATTTTGTAGGTAATTAAAATGTAACATACAAAAATGAAAAGAACACCTATTATAGACAGCTGAAGAGCATTGTGAATTTTTTAAGGTTGCAATTTTTTCTAAATATGGAACTTATTACGAGATGTTTGATGAAGAAAGGATTATGGTTCTTCTTTAATGAAAGTTCATCTGGAACAGTTTAAAATCCATCCTTTATTTAGAAGGGCACGCATTTTCCTATTGAAAAACATATACACGCTTGATTTACATTTTGTCTTGGAAATAAACTTGAAGAACCACAAATAATTAAAAACAATTAAAAAACCATATAGATGTATAGTAAAAGCAACTGCGACTTCAAAAAGATCCGATCTTGATAAGCAACTACGACTTCTTAAGGATTTCTGCTCTAACATGGGTATGAATATCAACACTCACAAAATGAAATTTATGATTATCAAATCCAAGAAGGACACCTACGCTAATTTTTTGTCTAACAATAACAACTTGGAGGAAGTGTCTTCTTACAAGTACCTAGTAATTGATATTCATCACAAGCTCAACTGGAACTATAGTGTTAAGAAAAGGATTAACGGAGGGTGGAAAGCTTATTTTGGTCTTCAAAATAATTGTAAAGCAGCAAACCTTGTGATGTGGGATAAAAAGAAGCTCATATTTGCAACTTTACTCACTCATGTTATCTTGTATGGTTATGAGGTTTGGGGTTGTAGCATCTCTTGGGAATCCTCGAGAAAGATTGAGAAAATTCAAAAGTGCTTTATAATGTGTAACCTAAAAATTAAAAGCAATACACCATATCCTATTCTCCTTATAGAAGTGTGGATTTCCCCTATCGAGTGCTTAGCTATGACTAGGGTCTTGTTGTACAAACACAAAATCAATAACATGGGAAACCATATACTTCCTAAGCTAGCTTTTAATTCCACCCAAAACCGCATAAGGCTTAAGTGAGGTTGGTATAAAGATACCAGGGCCTCGTTAAACCACTGGGAGATCGACGAAAATGTTGCATTGCAAAACATTAATAACATTGAAAATATTGTTACTTCTAAGTTTAAAGAGAAATTGTGGTGTGAGAAAGATTTAGAGGCTAAAATAAAATTAAGATATTATAAGGAGGTGATCAACCATACTCTAGAAGATCAAATGTATCTCTCTGTTTTAACAAGTTCAAAGAAAAAAATTAATTTAGCCAAGATAAGAACGAACTCCAATGACCTTCATAGCGAAACAGGTCGTTGGACTGTTCCTAAAACATGAGATACCATAGACTTCCTAAGCCAACTTTTAATTCCAACCAAAACCACCTAAGGCTCAAGCGAGGTTGGTATAAAGATACGACGGCCTCATTAAACCACTATGAGATCGATGATAATGTAGCATTGCAAAATATTAATAACATTATAAACATTGTTACTTCTAAGTTTAAAGATAAATTGTGGTGTGACAAAGATTTAGGGGCTAAAATAAAATTAACATATTATAAGGAGGTAATCAACCATATGCTAGAAGATCAAAAGTATCTCTCTGTTTTTACAAGTCCAAAGAAAAAAAATTAATATAGCCAAGATAAGAACAAACTTCCATGAGCTCCATAGCAAAATAGGTCGTTGGACTCCTAAAACACCATGGGTCGAAAGGATCTATCATCTTTATGAGAATAAGAACATTGAATATGAAAATCACTTCCTCTTAGAGTGCCCTATGTACACCCATGTTAGATCTCAGTTTCATAATCTTTGTCACAATACTGACCTTCATAGCTTATTAACTTGTCAAATTTATAGTGAGCTTGGGACGCTTCTCACCAACCTCTTTGAGCATAGGAATATAATTTTAAAATGAATTAATTGATTCATCCCTTTAGGTTCGATAGACCAAATTTTGGTCTCAGTGAATGTTAACCATCATATATATATTGTGTGAGTCACTAACAAAATTTTAAGAAACATGATTGATTTGCATTTTGATGAAATTATATGCTTTTAAGATACATCTATATGGCTTTTTAATGTTTTATAATTATTTGTGGTTCTTCAAGTTTATTTCCAAGATAAGACTTTTTCAATGCAACAATTAAAATACAATTTTATCAAAATACAAATCAAGCAGGTTTATTAAACATTTAACATATACTATTTCAATTTCAAAAGTTTGCAATATTTAAATAATATTATTAAGATTATGTGTAATCAAATTTTAAGCTTCTTTAAAATATTGTGTAATCAAATTTGAAATTTTAAAATATTTTGTGTAATAAAATTTCAAATTATTTTGGAGATGATTGGTAAGTTTGCAATATTTAAATAATATAATTTTTATTTTTTTTTATGTATAATCAAATTTTAAGTAATTATCTCTATTATATGATATAATGACTTTTATAAAATTCTAAATCTATGTATCTCTTTAATTTACTAAAATACACAAATTCAAAACTATATCATTTTTAATAGTTTTTACAAAAATGCAAATACAAATTCAAAATGTAAATTATGTCTATTATATCTACCATTTCAATTTCAAGATTTGAAATGGTTATGGACAATAAGGAAAGTCATAAGTAACTAAAAATAATTATTGTCACCAATATAAACATTTTGAATATAACCCAAAAGTATTAGTAATGATAAAACATTTCCAGATTTGAAATAGTTATGGACAATTAGGAGGGTGAGAAGTAACTAAAAATAATTATTGCCAATATAAAAAATTTTAATATGACCCAAAAATACTAGTAATCAATACAAAATTTTAAGTAATTTAAATTGTTAAGTGATATAATGATTTTTATAAAATTCTAAATTTATGTCTCTTTAACTTACTAAAATACACAAATTCAAAACTATATTATTTTTAATATTATTTACCAAAATGAAAATGCAAATCAATCATGTCTATTATATCCAAGATTAAACATAGACTATTGCAATCAAAATTAAATATTTACCATTTCAATTTTAAAATTTGAAATTGAAATTGAAATGGTTATGGAGAATAAGGAAAGTAAGAAATAACTAAAAATAATTATTGACAACGATATAAACCTTTGTGAATATGACCCAAATATACTAGTAATGAATACAAAACCTTGTAAACTTTGTGAATATGACTTTGAGTTTTAAAAATATGGTTACATATTCCCAAAAATACAAAAACCTTGTGAATATGACTTTGAATTTGAAAAATATGGTTACATATTCCCAAAAATACTATGACTTTGAGTTTTAAAAATATGGTTACATATTCCTAAAAATACTAGTAATGCAAAAATACAAAAACATTTTTGTATTTTTAATTATTAAAATAAAAACAGCTTAAATAAAAAAAACATGGTTCGAACATTTATATAATTGAAAATACGGTGTAACAAATGTATTATTTCAATCAAATTAAGCATATACCATTTCCATTTTGAGATTGAAGAAGATTGAACATATATCATTTCAATTTCAAGATTTGAAATGGATATGGACAATAAGAAAGTGAGAAGTAACTAAAAATAATTATTCTCAACAATAAGCTTATGAATATGACCCAACTAGTAACGAATACAAACCAAACCTTGTGAATATGACCTTGAGTTAAAAATATAGTTCCATATTCCCAAAAATAGGGGTCAGTTTATAGTTAATCATTAAAACAAAAGTGACTTATGTTTAAAAAACATGGTTCCATTTTCAATATTCTATTAACATTTATATACTTGAAAATAGTGTGTACGAAATGTATATTATTTGAAGTGAAAAGTTAAATCAGCCATCAAATAGTTCTCTCTATGAAAACAAATCTTTTGAGATGTTCTACTAATATTCATAGAAGGCTGAACATTTATTGAAGAAGATTGAACATGTAATGGTTCCTCATGACGCCAATTCGAAAATGCAAAGCTTAGTAAAAGGCACCATACGTTAAAAGAAAAATGAAAGAGAAACATGCATTGGTAATGAAATGAGAAACATGGTAAGAAGGTTGGGAGTATAATAAACATCACCATTCTGCCTCCATAATATGAATATAAGAATTGATTTAGCGGATACATTTCAACACTTAAAAGATACAATGCATCAAAGTTTAAGTCAAAATAGGTCCACATCGTAATTTGGCTCAAAACCTCAATATGAGTAATACAATTTGCATTCATATCAAATAGATTTTAGAACAAGGGGTTTATTATAATATTGTTCTGTGCATTGTTTTGTGGATTGCATCCAAAATTTGGCAAAAATCTAATTTAGAAGTAAATAGTGATAAGCTAAAACATAAAACTAGATCCTAGGGACTTTTAATTAGATCCAATGGGACATGTAATTGAATTCAGAGTGAAGGATGGGTAAGAATGCTCCTTTTTTTTAAGGGTTTATTTTTGTTTCTTTTTGAAAATTTTATGTCGGGGTTTTTAAAAGTCCACCCGGTGTAGAGAAAAAAACCCAATAAATTATTGACAAATGACCAAGAAATTCTGAGCAAAATAGAATGTTTTAATAATACAATTTTATTATATAGATTTTGACTATAATGTTAAGGGATCACATCTTTTATTAAAACTCATTAAAAATTACTTTAAAATAATAATTTTTAATATAATATTTAATTTATTTTTATTTAAATAATAAATAATAAATAATAAATATATTTATTTATTAATAATTAATAATATTAAATAAAATATCATTTATTAATATTTAAATATTTTATAATAAATTTAATAATATTAAAATTTTCATTTAATGGTTTGAAAATGATCACAACTACCGAAAACAACCTAAAAGCATAAAGCATAAACCTTAATGGACGTTTTTATGCATGTAAGAGAAACCTCCAAGATTTTATGGATATTTTTTGTTCAATGTGTACATTTAATGAGGTACTCTAAGCATAAACGACCCTTCATTTTTTTTTCTTTAATTATCCTTGGTTTCATAAATGTTTTAAGTTTTGAGGAAATTTCCTTTTTCTTTTAAATAATTTTAAATATAAATGTGACTCCATAGAAAGGTGTTTTATTTCTTAATGGCCAAAGTTATTGAATAAAATGTAGAAAGGCGCTCGTTAGAATTGAGCTTGTCATCCAAAATGCCAAGAGAAAAGTTGAAAATGTAACAAACCCAATTTCTCCTTTATTATTTTGAGAGATGGCATAATAATTTATTTTATTTTATTTTGAAGTAATGTGAAAACACATCTAAATTTTAATAATCTTTTATCATGGAGAGTTTGAATATTCTTAATTTAAATACGACATGAAAAACTTTTATCATGGAAGGTTGTATGATTTTTAACTTAAATAGAACATGAAAAATTTCTGGATTAATCTTAATAAGTTTAAAGTTTTCTAATTATAACAGGATTTCATTTAAATTAGTTATTTGTATAAGTTATTTAGGTATTTTAGGAGTGTGGCTATTCCATGATTAATACACCTCTTTACAGTAAATACAAGTCAGCTAAATTGACACAAAGACTAAATATATATTTCTTATGAAATTACTCCTTGTATATAAAGATAGTCACCATTAAATATTGGTGTAACATGACTTCAACTTAAATAGTCATAGATATCCTATGTCAATCATCTAAGCATGACACAAAGACTAAATATATATTTGTTGTGAAATTACTCCTTGTATATAAAGATAGTCACCATTAAATATTGGTGTAACACGACTTCAACTTAAATAGTCATAGATATCCTAATTCAATCATCTACACATGACACAAAGACTAAATATATATTTGTTGTGAAATTACTTCTTGTATATAAAGATAGTCAACATTAAATAAGAGAGACTAAATATATATTTATTATGAAATTACTCGTGTATATAAACATAGTCACCATTAAATATTGGTGTAACACGAATTCAACTTAAATAGTCATAGATATCCTAAGTCAATCATCTAAGCATGACACAAAGACTAAATATATATTTGTTGTGAAATTACTCCTTGTATATAAAGATAGTCACCATTAAATAAGAGAGACTAAATATATATTTATTATGAAATTACTCCTGTATATAAATATAGTCACCATTAAATATTGGTGTAACACGAATTCAACTTAAATAGTCATATATATCCTAAGTCAATCATCTAAGCATAACTACGTACTTATACATTGGAAAAAT
Organism: Pseudotsuga menziesii; assembly: GCA_001517045.1. Classification (NCBI taxonomy): domain Eukaryota; kingdom Viridiplantae; phylum Streptophyta; class Pinopsida; order Pinales; family Pinaceae; genus Pseudotsuga; species Pseudotsuga menziesii. Next base: position 13,991 of record LPNX010949685.1, on the reverse strand, counting down.
GCTGCCATACAAGATATTAAATCTCCCCCTTCAAAGGAATTCCTTAAGCAACATAGTGTAATACTATTACGAATCCTTACATGATTTTCATGGCTCATATAAACATGTGAAAAGTAAAGATACAATTCATTGGGACCACTTAAATTTCCATAAAATGTATCTTATTATAATTAGGACGTATTTATCCAACATTTCTTTTGTTATTTAGAATAACTAGATATTACATTTTTTTTTACATAATACACTTTAATCCAAGTAAAGCTAAACCCAATAATACTTAAAATGGGATTTACACAATGCATATTTTAATCACTTTTAACACTTTCAATATTCTCATCATTTCATTTTTAATTGGAATCTACTTTGTTACTAGTTTAAATAACATACCTTTTATTTAGCTTCCTTTACATATAGTATGCCCAAACAAATAACTTTCCCCATCATGGAACATACACCATTAATATTATCTCTCTAAATTTGTATGGACACAATTAAATTGAAAAGGTTATTTAATAAACAACCCTTCTACCTATAGTGAAATTGGAGATTTTTTATGAGTGGAAGACATCTTATTACTTTTAAGAAAACTATAGATAAAAAATCATATTGCAGTAATATTAAACATTGATCATGATCTTTGAACTACATTAACATTGCTTTCTGTCTTAATCCTCATGGAAGAAATCTTATATAGAAATAATTTTATATGCATCTTTACACACCCATGAACAAATCTCTAAAATACATAAATAATAATATTGACATAACAAATGTAGAACTCTTAACAAATATAAATAATAGTTTGAATTTTGACTTCGACTTTCCTCCAAACCGTTTAGCTCTCTATTCTACGCGTGATTTTCGCTGAGTGGCCAACCTTGATTTGGGTGATAAATCCACTAAGATGTTAATGATATCTATAACTATTCCCACATGCTATAACTGAGTTATAAGCATTAAAAAACACCCCTTTTCTTGGTCATCTGACCAAGTCCTTATTTTAAAATTAATTCAAAGTGTAAGTATAAATGAAAATTATGAACTTTCCATCATCACCCAAAATATATTGCAATTACAAACGAAGTGTTGGCTTCCCCATAAAAAAAAAGTTGGAAATGTTAGGGGCCATTTCTCACATAATGATGGCATCTAAATAAAATCATCATTATCACGGGTTTATATATCTATATAACTCTTTAATGTGAAATTAAATTTTGGGTTTAACTTTTCTTTAAGAAGAGGGGAGCATTATTTGTATTAATTACAATAAAATTTAATTAATAATTTAAACATTAATATAAATTAAATTTATATTATTTAAAATAAACTTTATTAACTGTATATTATTTAGAATAATTAAACATGAATATAAATTAGATTTTTTTAAAGTTTTTTAACATAGATATATACTTGAAACTCTTTACGATCTTCCATCAAACAAGCTTATACGTCCAATGGCAATAAATGATTTTTTTTTTAAGCGTTGGGCCATGGAAACCAACACTGACCTATAAAATAATAAACAAAACCTTGTTCAAACATTCTCCAACTTATTTCTGCTTGATTTTTATCTCCTCCATGCACTTTCTGCTCTTGCTTTTCCTCTCGGGTGCTATTTGGTGTTATAATTTGTTTCTGCGTGGTCTCTGTTATGTTTGAGAATCATGTAAGTTATGTTTTTGTTCTATCATGTTATGCTTATTTTCTGTCTTTGTTTTTAAATGAGTCGGTGTTAATGTATTATTACCACCTATGATAATTGAGAGGAAGAGAGGCATATATTATATGACACAGAAGCTGAGGTAACGGCTGTCACATCAACCTCTCAATTAAGTGATGGTGAGGTAAGAGGTTTATTTCCTCCTTCCTTTGTTTTTGAACTCAGTAATTATTAAATTTGTCGAATGGAGAGATGCTTTGTTACAAATCTATGAGTGATTGGTTTCGTTTTAATTTCTAGGTAATGAAGATCAGATGAATATGCAGGCGTAGAAGGGATCTGAGTGATCTTTGCACAGATAAGCATTTTCTTTTCCTTGCTTCTTTTTAACACTTTGTCTCTCTTTTTCTCCTCTAATTTTGTTTTCTGTACTTAAATTATATGGAATTTATAGTAGAGTTTAGATGTTTGATTCTGTAATGGCGTAGAAAGGAGCCGAGTCATATTTTCTTGAATATTACAATGTCACTTAATCATCTTTGTTTGAATATTACAATGCTTATTTATCATCTTTCTTGATGGAATGCCTGTCCATTAATTATTGACTGTCGGTTTTTGTTGATCTAAAGGTAATTTGATTTCATTGTTTAAATTCGTACCACTTTTTTTTTTCCAAAAAACCCTCTATCTCTCAAAAGCCTCAATTAGTGCCATTCTTAGGATAAATCATGCCAAAAATAAATTCATAATGATTCTTACTTTTTCTTTTCCATTTATATGTTGATTGAGTTCAATTTGATATCAATCTTTATAATGTGAAAATATTTATTTGCTATTTATGGCTGAAAAGGTAGCAGGTTCAATTTGCAATGGAATGACATCGATGACTAAAACCCTCTTTATTGTGGCTGCTATTTATTGTGCTTTAAATCTGTAAAAAGAGTGGTTCACTTTCCACGGTTGTTGTTCCTTCCTAATTATTGGAATCTTCTGCCATTTCTTTAATATTATCCGTCGAAGGCCTGAAATCCCATGGGTTCGACTCCGATATAACATCATCATCGATAAGACCTCAAGCATAAACTAAGTATCGTTCAATTCAACACTGTTTTTTAGCCTCTCAATGTCGCGGGTTCAATTCCGCACTTGCTCCAATTTGAGTTATAATGATTTCTTATGGTTGCCAGAAACCTTGAAATCTTTCCATATCTTTTTGAGCTAAGGTATCTTGAAATTAAAAAAGACATCTACTGATTCAAGCCACGAGATTGAACATGTAGTGAAAAATAAATTATGCTCAAAGTCTTATGATCATTAAAATAAAGAATAAATTCTTGATGAGGTACCGACTTTCCGTTTGTTTTTTTTTCTTAGAACGTCAAAAAATCATGGGAGTTTGATTTCCTTATAGGTTCTGTCAGGTCATTTAAATCATATCAGGCTGGTCGTTTCTTACTCTCAATATGATATTAATCTTGTAATGGCTTATAATCCCGATTTAGATTATAATCATGTAGACTGAAATCTCTAAATAAATATTTGAAGATTATTATCTTTGCAGCCTCAACGCCTCAGGTTCGACAAGGTTCGACTCCTGTGTTGTATCTTTCATCTCTTTTAAACTTAACTTTCTGATGTCATTCATCATAGTGCCACTCATATTTTGCCGGTTCATCATCTCTCGGCAGTGACTAGTGTCACACATATTTTGTTGGTTGGTAAGTTATCCAGTAAGTTAGCCTCCTTGACTGTAGGTAGGTGTGGGTGTGACTAGATGATGTCAATTAATGCTCCACTGATGTCAATTAATGTCAATTATACTTAGGATAGTGGTTTAACTAGGCCAATTTGACCAAAAGAGTGTGTATGGTTGTAAATGTCTCCAACACAACCTTCGGAAAAAGAAATTCAATATAAATATCTAGAATATTAGGTAATTCAATATAAATATCTAAAATATTAAGAGAATGTTTGTATAAAATAGATTCCATCCAAATTTGGCAAGAACTACTTTATTAGTAAGAAAGAAAGTATGTATTTTATTTTGGGCGAATTTTTGGTTTTATAAATTCTGTATAAATGTCTGGAATCTTAGAGAAAATGTTTGCATAAAACAGATTCCTTCCAAATTTGGAAAGAATTATTTTTTAAGCTTTGCTTAATCTGTGAGTGACTCTTCCAATTAGCTAATTCTTAATTCAATTACTGGTATCACTTTGGATGGACTATGACACGGTGGACATGCAGGCATCTTAATGCACATGGAGGTATCCTCATCCATATGCACCCGAGACGTCCTCTGTATTTTTTTTTGTGTATTAACCATATTTCATAGAAATTGATCAAATAAAATGAAACACGTGATTGAACAGATGTGGCGTCGGCTCACATTCCCTCCTCTCGCACATGGAGATGGGTTATTGTTCTAGAAGCTTCTTTATCCTAATTTTTCTTCTTGATTTAATTGAAACTTTTCGGTCACTAAGAACACTAAAATTATATAACAAAAAATCTGCAACATCAGATCATTGACGGGGGATTAACATAAAGAATCAAAGGGGACCTGCTCATATCAAACCCCAACTATGAGAAACGCAAGACCGACATGTCAACTGAAATTCATATCAACCAAAGTTCAATCATAGAAATGGAATATTGTGCATTAACTCTGATGTAATTGCAGTGATTTTGAGCATGTGATATTGACAAGGTAGTGTACTTCCTTGATAAGGTAGTTCCAATTGGCAAGTGGCGGACTTATTTAATGGACATATATCCCATATGAAAAACAATTGGCACTTTATTATGTTAAATCGATACAACCTATTTTAGATTAATATATTTTACAAATTAAGATAATAATCATTCTAAATCGAAAGAAGATATTATGTTTAACGTTATTCTACTCAATACCCCTGAATTCCACTCACTTTGGTTTTCTTTTCTTTGTCAAATAAATGCACCAAAAGATAGGAGTGTACTTCAATGTATCCATACCATAATGGCTCCAATTTAGTTCTTAAATTTAACCCCTTTTCAGAGGATAACTCCGCCAACATCTAGGAGTAAGAGCTGCAATACTTCACAATTCTTCGAAATTGGAAATCGTGTGATACTTGTATGTACTCATATAAAATTGGTAGATTGGTAGGTTGTGGTGTGAAACATTTGCAATTATCATCTTTTCTACAAATTTGACTCGCTATTATATTATTTGTTTTTTACTTTATTTATTACATTGTTCTATTTATTGGGTCATATTTTACTCCCCAATACTATTTTGTCAGGTATTCCATTATACAACACTACAAATTGATTAGTAACCCCTACAATCATGGCTGGATCATTATTATCATTATATTATTATTTTACTTAGCATCATATTTTATTATACTAAGATTCCTTAGGGATTATGCACAACACTTCTAATTCATATCTTTCATGTGCTTCAAAGCCTATGCTCAACACAAAAAAATTATAGTTCATGTGCTCCAAAGATGGTGCTCAACACAAACATTAAATACTCATGTGCTCCATAGCTCATGCATACCAAAAATTCAAAGCACTCATGTGCTCCATAGCTCGCTCTAAACACAAAACATCCTCTAGCATGAGATTTAGGATCCATGGCCAACACATTCATAGAACTCATTCACGCAACCAGTCTTCTACACATCTATAGAATTAATCATCTCACTATATGTATTTTAAGGTAAATCACATAATATAGTGAGTATATCGTCCTACAATAGAAAAATTGTCCAGCAGAGCCCATGCCCACCATACACAATTGCATACATGCTAAATAAAACATATGCTTTGGCTTACTCCCAATATCTATAATAAATCATCATACGCATGTGTTGCAGGGTCTTACTCCTAATATACAAAATATAAACATCAAATCAATATCATATTCAGATGGGAGCTATGCCCATTAGTGTTGGTTGCATTTGTTACTGTTTTTTAATGAGTTAAAAAAATATATTATTAATTTTGAAATGGATGCAGATGAAGGGTTGGTGTAAGGGCCATGCAAGAGTGGTGATAGGGTTATCTCCTCTCAAGTTCATTCTCACTCTATACTCAGATGAGGAACTATATGCTAAGCTCTATTTATTAGAAAAAAATTATATTTTATAGAACTGCAATTATACTAATGCTAGTAGAATTTCCTTTGTGCATGTATATAATGGCGTGACTTATTTAATGTGTGCACTCGATTCATTTCTTCATAATCAAGGTATTTTTTGTTTTCTATTCTGCCAAAGGGAAGAGTTATAGGGTTATTGTGCTCAGGGTTTTGGGGAAAGAGGGCTTTAGCGCCTATATCATATTTAAGATAAGTTTATTTAATGAAATGTTGGGTTTGTAATTCTAATAGACAATCCATTATGATTTGGTTAAAGATACTATGGGGTGATTGGCATACAACCACCGTAAAATTTACAATTTGGATGTAAATGTTAAAGTGATTCGAATATTGACGGGATTCAGTGGATAGTCAGTTCCGAGAAGTTGTTTTGATTTGATTTATTGTGATTGTATTTATTAAATCCTTTAATTAAATATGTTGTTTAGAGCTATTAGAATATTAGCTAATTAGTTGGTTTCATATTTTTATATTTTTCTTGATATATTAAAGTTGGAACATAGTCTTGTAGTTGTATGTTAATTTATGTTTAGATCTCATATTTCTTAGTTTGATATTTTTCCTCGGATCTATATAAATCTTAATTGATTGTTTATTTTAGAACTCTTGATTTCATGACGTATATAGAAGTCGAGTAAAAAGAAAAATTAATATATTGTATGATCAAAGTTTATAAAACTTCTTTCATACAGTAATTATCAAGATAAAAGTAGTGGAGAATTTTAGTAAGGAACCTCTCACCACTGTTGGGATAACTAAACTCAAGATGTCTTTCTTCCCAACCAACTCCTAGAGAAGCCAAACTTATTTCCTCGAGAACCCTCGAGCATGTTTGTTGAACTATAAGAGAAAATTGTGATCAATGCACCATCTCTTTGCATCAATATATTATTACCCTATCCATCACTAGCCTCCTCCTTATTCGATGTACATACTATTTTATAGTATTTTTCCTATGACTTGGTCATTTATGATTCCCCTTAATAAAAAGAGTTATATAAATTGAAGGTAATCTTTATCCTAATTTGGGAGGGTAAACAAAATGTAATCACATTAAAAAGGTATTTAGAATTTGAAAGTATTAAATATACTAAAATATTTATAGCATACATTCAAAGTCAGCCATAATCCAATAATATCATAATTAACCTCATTGCAGGTCCCCTTAAAATGTCCAATAAAATAAAAATCCAAGACATGGGAAGTCATCTTAAAATAATAATATAATAGCAAACAAGAAATGACCACACTTTCCATTGCACTTTAAATTTTACAAAAAACCATTAAACATGTTTTCAAAATAAATCTTCACAAGTGGGTCAACTAAAATATTTCATGGTTTTCCACTAGAATATGACACCCTTTGGTGATCTCTAATGTGAATGTGAGCCCGAGTCTGTGATTCGAGAGATACCATGCTAACTAAAATATATACTAGTCTAAACCCTACTGGCCGTCTTTGAAAACTCTCATGGCACTACATTAACCTTTTTGTGTGATAATGCTTCGTTATTTCCCATGCAAATACTGTACCCTATGGTGATGTTGAGCTTGGCACTGTGTGATCGAAGAGATACCATGGTAACTAAAATAAATAGCATGAGACTAGTTGATATGTATTCGGTCTATTAAATGCCTTTCTTTGGATTTTTGCCTCACTGAGAGTACAAACCACAGCTTACCAAAACCGGTCCTCGAAGCAACAACAAGAGCTAGGAGTAGTATGTAAATTTCAGAATAACCTAATTCAGAATGTGAATTTTCAAGAGGGAACTCAAAACATTGAACATATTTCAAAGGAATTATGAAACAATAGTTAAAGGAGACAAAAAAACTCCCTCCCATAGTCTTCTTTACGAATGGCATTATTGAATATGGCTCTAGCACCAGCTTAGATGCATGGAAAAAAATTGTCCTAATAAGAAGCCATGAGGTATTGAAGAAGAAGCCATGCCTTTATTGGGTTTTTTTGCCCACTGCGATTGTGAATTTTAAAATAAATTAATTCTCAATAGCAACTATATTTGCAGCGAGTATCAGTTGTTAAGAAGGAATTAAAACTTTTAACATATTTCAAAAGAGTTATGGAAAGTAATTAAAAGAAGAACAAAAACTACTACGTCTGATCGATGCTATTATTGAAGATGGCTCTAGTGCCAACGTGGATGTGACAATGACCATTGCACCTGCCCTAGCTTCCAGACAAAGGATGAAACCTAGAAAATCCAGATTGTGGACCTACGAAGGGATGTGATGAACTATCTGGACCAGATTGTGCTCCACCCAGACCGACAATTGTCCGAACCAGAATTGTGGTCGACCTACACGATTGTCCAAGCTAGAATATCCTTTAAACTTTCCCGAACCAGAAGAACTATAATTTCCTTTAAACTTGCCTGGACCAGAAGAACCAGAATTCTATTCAACTGAACCCGGTCTTGAAGAAGAGCCTGTTCAGTCGTTGAAAGAAGCCACGAGGCCTTTAAACTTGGTCGACCTTGTTTTAAAGAAGAGCTTGTTCAATCACGCAGCTGGGATGGAGATCAAAGTGGTAACTTGTTTGAACTCAAGTTCTCGAGGAGAAGATGACACAGAGGACGGTCACTAATGGATACAAAAACTATCGAAACATAGGAGGATTGAAATCTCTAACAAATACATTGCTACCTCAAACTTGAAAGAGATAGAAGTGGATTCAAAAGTATTGGAAACCTTGGCGCATACAAAAGGATTGGATACATAATTGCCAACGTAGACGTGACAAAAGCCTCTGAAGCTACCGTGGATTCGAGACCGAGGATAAGTCTTAGAAAATCTAGATCCTCGACATAAGAAGGAAGGAAGGATGTGATGGAAACAGAATCTGTATTCTTCTATTTCCATTGTGCTCGACCCAGAAGATTGTGCAAACTAGAATTGAATTTATTAAAATCAAGGAAGAAAACACTGTTGTACACAATTGGGAATACGATGACAAGGAGGGGTCGTCATGGTCGAATACAAAAAGCATGAAAACATAGCACGATACCCACAAGATTGTCCAAACTAGAATTGAATTTATTAAAATCGGGGAAGAAAACACTGTTCAATTACGCAATTGGGAATACTATGACGAGGGGCCGTCATGGTCAAATACAAAAAGCTTGAAAACATGGCACGATACAGCATACAAAAAGCCTGAAAACCTAGCACGATACAAAAGCCATATACAAAAAGCCTTAATGACACAAAACACATGAAAACATAGCAGGATACAAAAAGCCATATATAAAAAGCAATAAAACCTAGAAATATATAAAATTCCTGGTATCGCAGAAAAAAGGTATAGTTTCCTATTAGATATAGTCGTTGAATGTTCTAAAAAGATAAAAATAAAGTGTCGGCATGTACAAAAATCCCTAAAACCTAGCACTATACTAAAAGCCTGGTATCGCTGCCAAAAGGATAGTTTCCTCTTAGATATATTCGTTGAATGTTCTAGAAAGATATAAATAAATTGTCCTTTATTTATGGATTTCATTATTTTACTTAGTCTGTAACAACCTAAAAACATACTTGGCAAATCCATCATATAAGTTTTGCTAAGAGGTTGACCTCCATGGACCACGATGGGACATCGGATCCGTTGTTTTTACACTCGTCTTTGGGATAGATTTGAAGTAGTTATATACATTAATAAGTTCATTTATATATAGAAAATTTTATTATCAATCATAATAAAAATTAATTTTTCTAGAGTTTGTAATGTTTTTTATTAAATGTAATTAAAATAAATACAATTATTTGAATGTTGACTAGTGTTTGGTTGCTTAGGTTAGCATCTCAATCTTTATCTCCCACATTGAAGGTTGGGCGACGTAGGGTAGGCCTAGAATTTTAGCCAACACCTAATGCCTTTGTGTCAATTCAAATTAAAACCAACTTATTTACCTATCATCACTCTTACCCACCACCAAGGTCTTCGTGTTAATTCAAAAAACCTAAATTCAAACCTATGTCATCCTATACATTTATGTGTACCGAATCCACCTTGACGTTGTGCAGGATGTATCACTATTCTTCTCTTACCAATCAAGTTGTCTTATAATGGCTAAGCCTCTTTGATAAACTAATTTTTCTTTGCAAAGTCATATCTAATGTTAAGGATACTTCCATAGAAACAAACATGGTATACTTTGAGGCAATTCTATGGGGCCTTATAAGTTGTAAAATAAACAATATTCCCGATATTCACAATATTGTTATACAACTATACGGGGTAGGTCTTTGCAGTGGATGAAGGGGATCCCTTGCTTTATTAGGGATCGAGTATATTTTTTTCAATAGGTTGAAATTTATTTGAAGAAAGAAATGTTTTACCGTCCTCCTCCTTCCAAGCACACTCTCATTCTGTAAGCAGCTCATCGTCCTTTGTTCTATTTAGTTTATCAGTGGGAACTAAATAAAAAATTTAAATCTATCAATCTCAACTTGAAAATGTTGCGCCATTTTGTGATTTTTCTTCTTCTAGTGGTCATAACGTTTCGAGGAGAAAGTGGGGTTGCAAAGTACAGTGAAGAGGAATAGCATTCAAGTGAGCCATTTGGAAAGTGCTCGATATAGAACAATTGGGAAATATACGCACCATTCGAAATGGTAAATATACTGAGTACACTATCTAGAAATATATAAAATAAAGATTGTGAATTACATTTTCTCTCAAGGTTAGTAAATATTGCTTGCTCTTGTGAAGAGGTGATTGTTATAGACGGAAAGTTGCAAAGAGTTGTCTCTGCAACATTCTTCATACCAAACTCAGCAATTACTAGCTGGATATAACGCTGCTCGATACAGAACCACTCAGCGAGGTAAATATACATAATACACTATCTAAAAATATATAAAATCATGATTGTGAATTACCTTTTTTCTCAACATCAATAAGTCTTGCTTTTCTTCTAGCCGAAGTAAGTAATTAAGTAATTTGCGTATCGTAATATCCCTCAAATGTATCCCTTTAAATAAAGGTCGAAAAAGACATATTTAACTAAACGCTTAGAACAATGATGTTAAACTCTGATGGTTTTATAGAACAACCCATAAACCTTATAATAGTGTTGATGTAAACCCCATTGCTAAGTCCTTCAGACTACAGTAAATACTTTTGTCTTTGTCATGTCGCATGCAGGTCCACAATTTTATGGTGCTTGTCCAACAGGACAATTCGTAGAACGAGCATGCGATTTATTACTTTTTTAAGGATCTTTTTGGGTTCTCGTGATTCTAATTAGTAGACTTCATGATGTGTGCTTTTAGCCTCAAAAGTGATTTCATCATGTGAGGGATCAAAGGCTCTATATCTGGGGAGGTATTATGCCACAAGAACGTCAACAAAGTGCACAACAAGGATGGTATTAATGCACAAGAACATCAAGAAAGTGGTGATGTGTGACATCCATATAGTATAACCATCTGTGTCCATTAATTTATGGTTTTATTGTTTGTATTTTGAATTTTTCTGCACTTAAATAAAACGTTTCTTCCAAAATGTTGTTTTATTTTTCCCAAAATACCTTTTTGTGAAAAGAGAAGCCTTCTCGAGTTCTCCCCATCTCCAGGAAACAAATTTTTATTGCTTCATTTTTTCGAACTATACTTAAGTTTCTTAGGTTCATGCTAAAGTATAAATCTTTAATAGAAATTCTTTGACACATTGTTGTGCTACAGAACAGACATGAATGATTTGATGTCATAATAGGAGACCTCATAGATCCTATGGAAGGAGACCCTTGTTATTAATTGTACATAAAATCTTTCGATGAGCTTGTTCTAAAGCCAAATTTGAGCCACAAATTATTGTTTTTTACAGAGGTATAACATCACAATAAAATGTCTCAAATTATTATAGAAACTATTTCTTGAGAGTCTTGTTTTGCTGCGTCAGGCCGTACATCAATTAGGAAGATAAAGAATAGATTGATAATAATAAGGAATCCTTGTAGCAGTATTGTTTAGTTCTATGCCTCTCATTGATAAATGCTAAATATATCAAATTAGAGGATAAATATCAAGTTAGACGAGCCTTTGATTTTGAGAGTACCCAATCACTAAAGTTTCTGAAATCAACGCAGCCCAACCAATAGTGTCATAGAATACGAATTCTAACACTGTTAGAATACGACATAGCTACAGCTCACAATCTTCTCAATTTCGACAATTTTTCTTTAAATTTAAAATCAAATTAGCAGAATCGCCTTCAAAAACTATGTAGGGTTCAATGCGAGGGCTCAATACCCCAATGTCTATGCATGTATGCTGAGAAAACCTTAGTCACTCTAGCTCTCGATTCCGAGTTGGCGATAGATTTTAAAATAGAATTAACAAGTGAATTGGGTATAATCAACTAATGTGCTCATGTACTTCAGAGGTACAATGGAATAGCGATTTCCCTGTTGTTTTGATCGACTTGTTTCATTGCTCTACTCTGTTCTCGCTCTGTTTCGAACAACTTCACCTCGAATAAACTACCTTATCAGTAAGAAAGAAAATATGTATTTTATTTTGGTGCAACCTTCAGAAAAATAAATTCAATATAAATATCTAAAGTCTTAGGAATTCAATATAAATATCTAAAAGCTTAGGAGAATGTTTGTATAAAATAGATTCCATCCAAATTTGGAAGGAACTACCTTATTAATAAGAAATAAAATATGTATTTTATTTTGCTCAAATTTTTGGGAAAAGAAATTCAATATAAATGTCTAGAATCTTAGGGAGAATGTTTGTATAAAACAGATTCCTTCCAAATTTGGCAAGAATTCTTGCCTAAGCTTTGCTTAATCTATGAGTGACTCTTCCAATTAGCTAATTCTTAATTCAATTACTGATATCACTCTCGATGGGTGATTGAACAGATGTGGCGTCGGCTCACATTCAATTATCTTTCATTATATTTTCACATTTATAAATATATTCCTACCACATTCTTTATGATGATGATGATTAAGGTCCAGTGAGACCAACTTTGGTCTATCTAACCTTAAGAACAATAATACTTGGTTTACTTTAAAATCTTGTGACCATGGTCAAAAATCTTGGCAAGAAGCTTTCCAAGCTCACTATAATTTTGAGAAGTTAGGAGATTATAAAGGTCTATCTTGTAACAAATACTATGAAACTCAGATCCAATGTGGATTTGTAATGTACCTCTTGTACCTAGATTCCATTGCGTATGAAGAATGGGTATGTAGTGTACCTGCTATACCCGCATGCCATTATGTGTGAACAAAGAGGTAAAAATATCTGTTTGCTCAATGAAAGAAATCCTGTTAGTGGCTGATTTTTTTCCTGGGACTTCAAAATAACATGTGCATTCAATCTGCCTTAACCATATTTCAATGTTTATGGACTTGCGACTAAAAGTAGGGTTTCTTAAGTAATTTAACCCACTCCTTTATCCATTGGCATTTGCCCATAGTTTTGGCTATCATGCTGATGAGAATATAGATCTGCTAACTTTAAGCAAATGAATATATTATGAAGAACTAACCATCGTTTAACTCTGAATGAAACATAAGAGCTTAACTACACAGCATTCCCTTGAAATTATATTAGTCAATTGATACATTGTCATTTGTAACTTAAGTGGTGTAGTCATCCTGCATTCAATCTTAAGATGTCTTGGCAGCAATTTCATGATTGCAATTGGATTGAGGAGACCGTATACCTCCTTGATTATCCTTCTAAGAAATATATAGATCGTCAAGATGCCTAACAAGTTACAAGCACATAATTAACACAAATATTTAGACCGTCAAGATGCATAACAAAGTTACAAGCACATAATTTAACACAAGGAGCAATGCAAAATTTAGACACAAGAACAAAACACCCATGTACGTGGTTCACCCATCTCCGGGGCTACGTCCACAAATACTATCACTTTCCTGTGACATTTTATTATTTAAAAGGTTACAATCAGTAACATTGATGTTTCCATACATCCTTCCATTTATCTTGCAGACTCTCTCACTGAGAGCATCACATTAACACAAAAATATCCGATCCCACCGGCAAAAACATTAACACGAGTGAAGCATTGACAAAATATGACAGTTCAGGTCAAGAACTCTCTCTCAAAGGCAACTATTGCTTAGCACATAGAATTCAGATCCAGGAACGACATTATTAAAAGTAACA
>LPNX010949640.1:12028-24513 GCA_001517045.1 Pseudotsuga menziesii | reverse complement strand
CATGTGAGATATCATGCATCTATGTATTTTGGTCTCTTGTTATTTCTATCATAGAAACATGTCAAGACTAATTACATCTAAGTATAACCTGCGAGCTTCGCCAAGAATGATTACATCCAAGGACAACCTATAGGACTGATTACATCTGAGCAACCTATTATCTTCGCCAGAATTTTACGCTCAGACAACCTATCTCTCCAACTATGCTAGAACTCACCACTCCCTCTTTTGGTAGGTCTCATTCTAGATTACACCAAGTCTTTCTCTGAAGTACTCGAACGTCACTCTGGTTATTTCTAGCATAGAATCACATCGAGACTAATTACGTCCAAGGATTACCTGTGAGATTCACTGGGACAAATTAGATCTGAGGAAAACCTACATGACTGATTAAATCCGAGCAACCTATGAATATCCAAGAATTTTACACTCAACTAAATTGTATCTCCAACTATGCTAAAATTTATCATTCCGTCTTTCGAGGAGCCTCGATCTGGATCACATACTGGAGCTTCATCGCTCCTCTCTGAATCATACAATAAATCCAAGTTAGATCAATGAAATTAGATAGCAGCTTTCAAAAAACATACTACCTCACAACTAACCGAGCAATTTGAAACATATTCTTCCACGGCTGTACTTAGCACCATGCAGGACTACATCCTGCCAAACCAGTAGATCATACTGGATCTCAAACTGAAGAAGCAACCCAAGGTTCTCTTCTTGTCAGTGGTTCTTCCTACCCAATCTAAATCAACATAACCGTGCAGGTTAGTTTTCTAATTTGTATCATACTTGAGCCCATACTCAACTATACCCTTTAGGTACCTCAATACATGCTTTGCAACAACCAGGTGAACATGTCTCAGACCTGTCAAGAACTGGATCAAGGTGTTCATAGCAAAGCATATGTCTAGTATTGTATTCATCAAATAGGTCAATGATCCAATCATCCGACGATACATCGTGGCATCAACTGAATCTAATGAAGCATCACACAGTAGCTTCAAGTTCGATTCCATAGGTGTGGCTATCACCTTGGGGTCAAACATTCCAAATTTCTTCAAAATATCCATTGGGTAATTTCCTTCACCAAGGAGAATCCCATCTGCATTCTGCCACACCTCCATGCCTAAGAAGTAGTGCATCATCCCTAGGTATTTCATTTCTAACTCAGTGGCAAGCCTCCTCCTTGTGTTTTCAATGAGTTCGTCCTCTCCTGTTAGGAACAAGTCATTGACATATAGCAAGAGCATCATTGGTATTCTGCCTTCAACCTTGAAGTAATGGTTGTAATCCACTTTACTCTCAGTAAATCCTAGGCCCATCAGTAATTTGTACATATTGTTGTACCATGTCGAACTTGAGGATATTCTACAATCACTCCCTCTGAAGCGGAGCATCATTCTCCCTCTGCATTTCTTACTCTATGTATCGAAACATTTTGTACTAGAGTGACAAGTAGCTTAATCTACTACTGATCTTCTATGTATCCATATAAGGTCACTAGATACCAAGATCCTCTATCTTGAACTTTGTTGAGAAGTTCCTCTTGCACACATCTGTGAGCTTATCATCCTCTATATGATTTCATCTTCAATCTTGTAGCAAATGTTAAGATCCATTAGAGGAAATTTCAACTCAAAATGGGCCTTTTAACTTTAACTCAAATTCCATGTCATCATGTGTTAGCCAATGAAATTGCCTTAAATTTAAAATACTGGATAGGTCTTAAACACTTTTTTAATATAAATTTGGGGATAGGTATCATAAAAAAAACTACTTGTTTGTTTGTATTTTCGACATATATCCTCGTGTTTTTACTCAAATTTTGATCGGGAGAGCTCGTTGGATGCGGAATTAAATTCCGCATCCAACGAGCTCTCCCAATCAAAATTTGAGTAAAAACACGGGGAGATATGTCGAAAATACAAACAAAAAAATAGTTTTTTCTTTTCTTCCTTCAAAATTAATAAATATTATTTTATTATTTTAACTATTATTTTGGCCCATTTTGAGGTGAAATTTCCTCTAATGTTCATCACTTTAGGTGATATTCAAGATCCTCATGTAACTGTATGTGCTATCCCATGGGTGCCTTTTGAGCTTGTACAAGGCCTTCTTATATTTGTACACATGAGTCTTCCTGTCATGTGTCTCGACTCCCAGTGTCTTCTCTACGTACATTTCCTCCTTGACTACACCATTCAAGAATGTTGTCTTGATATCTAGCTGGTGCATCTCCCATCTCATACCTGCACGTATTGATATAATGGAAGTGTACCTTACAACTGGTGCAAATGTCTCCTTGTAGTCTATGTTATTTTTCTGTGAGAAACCTTGTGCTACGAATCTTTCCTTGTATCCCTCGATGTTTCCATCTGTTGCATCCTATATATTGTAGATCCATATGGAAGACACTATAAAATTCCCTTCAGATATCGGAACCGCATCCTAGACATCATTCCTCTTGATCAATGGGCACTCGTTGATCATCGTCTCCTTCCCTTTCTTCTTGGATACTTCTTCATAGCTAAAAGAATCTACATCAATGATGTCACTCAACAATGTCACATAACTAGAGTGTGTCTAAGGCCTCTTACTTTCTTTGGAAGTCTCATCATAACATTATTCATCTTGGATGATTTATCATGCCCAAGATGGTCTTCATCACTCGAGTTGGATCTACCATTCTCTTTATATTATTTTGAAGCTCTTTCTTTCTCCACGGTGTCACTGATCTGTGGAGCTTCACGTTCCTCTTCTGAACTATCGTTACTTCTCCTTCAGAATGATCTACAAGTAAATTTCAGTTGCATTATTAGAAACATCTCATAATTTCAAAAACATATTAATAGTGACAAATATATGTCACATAGTCATGCAACTATCTTAGCCAATGCTACAACATTCATCCATATCCCATACACATACAGTAACTTCTAGATGCCTTCGACCCCAATTTTATTAAGAGTGTGTACTACTCCTAATATGTCAGCAAAGAGGTTTCAATTTAGATAAGTAGCAAATGAACATTGTACAACATCATTGACTTCTTACCCATCATGTGCAATGCAGTAGTATAAATGCAAACAGAGAAACATGAATAATACTTCAACTCAATATAAACAAATGCACAACCAAGCAATATCATGAAATGACAATTGAACACTTATCTTTGTTTGTTTGGTGGGTAGACTCCTTCTTGATCCTTATGTCCCTGCAAGAATGACTGGAGTCTTCTGCTTCATCATCTTCTTCATTAACAACTGCATCATTTCTTATCCAAATGTTGATATGGATAAGAGGTTCTTCATGAGTTGAATCCTTTTGGATTAGAGTACATATTCCTCATCGCTTGAAGGATATTCTTTGAATCGTGAGATCTTGATCTTTAGTTGCTCCCATCATTTCTTCTCTTGTTATGAATTGAGATTCTTCTTGTGTACACTCTCCCTAGAGTCTGTTGAAGGCAATCAAATTCCTTTTGGCAAATATTCAATGTGGCCATAACAATCTCTTCTTCTTATTTGGCTTCCTCAAGTTTTTCCTTAAATTGAGCAACCATTCTTCAACTGGCTCCTCAATGTCATTTTCTGATTGATGTTGTTTCCTTTGAACAACTTCATCAAAGCATTGAAAACTTCCTTTATTGTCTTCAAGGATGATACATGAGGGATGCGATTATCCTTAATAGAATCTGCAATTATTCTCTTGGCTCTAGCCTTAGCCTCATCTCCATTAGGCTCTTAGAACTTCCTTATTGATATACTAATCCAAGTAATTTTCTTCAAGGATCAAGGAGATCCTATACTTCCATGCTCAAAATTTGTCAGCTTCACCAAGCTTATCATCAAGCTAGGTGTGATTGGTCATTTTGAAATGAGAACCTCAAATGGAAATAGCAAGGATTTAGATCTTACCGATGTGAGGTGTCCGACCTGGTTCTGGAGCTTGCTGATATAGGGTTTGTTAGAAAAACCCTAATTTTCCAAACTTGGAATTTCAAAATTCTGATTGGACATAAAGATGCACCTATTTAAGGCCATTTGACCAATTACTCCTTTTCTGAAAACTATGGTCGAAACCTCTCGGAATAGGAAGCCCTAGTTTCTCCAATTTCTTTTGTATAATTGTCTGATATTGTTTCTGATGTATCTTTGAAATTTTGGCTCCTTACAGTATGAAACTACACATTGAGATATATTGATATGTCTTCTTTCCAACCCCACAGTTTAGAGCACAATTGGATTCTCCAAGTGGGACTTATGCTAAGTTTCCCAAGGTCATTGTTTTTAGGACTGTTGAACATAGAAAACTTGTACGGACTGGCAAGTGCCATTGTGTCACATTCGGGGTCTAAAATGAATACCACACAAACTAAATTCCCTGCCCTACCTAAAACATTTTGATAAATTACATTTGGACCTTCCTAGCCCGAGATAAAGCAATTATCCCTAGGTCACCTGTTTATGACTGTGTTATGGAGGAGGCTGGAACCCTGATTTGGAGGAGTCATATCTCCTGAAGTATAGCGAATATGAGGCTGAAACTTTCAAAAAAGGTACAAAAGGATTTCATATTAGGCATATAAAATTTTCATCTCCTGATCCTTCTCCAATCTCTATTTATAGCGAAAGTGACAAGATGACTAGATTCATTCTTCTAGGGTTTCCAAGCATGAAACCCTAATTTCCAGTAGTTTCCATTATAGTTTTATTTCGGCTGCACAGTTCCTTCTTTCAGAGTGGATCTAATACCATGTTAGTTTTTTCTAAGTTATTTTACTTGGGATCTTTATCTGAAAGAATAAAAAGCACAAAAATACTACAAATATACACAAGACACAGAGATTTCCATCGGGGAAACCATAAAGGAGAAAACCCCACAAACTTCCTCAGAATAGTTCTGTCACAAAGATAAGATGACAAGATAGAATAACCCAAGAACAATATGTCTGCAGAAGCTCTTTGTCCCTCCTCTTCCTCTCTCTCCTAAATCGCACATGAGAGAGCAAGTGAAGTGTGTGTCAAATGACGAGGGCACCTCCTTATGTATATTCTTTCGTTGAGTTGTTAACTCTAGCACTGGGTCATCCAGGTTACTTGTTGGGCCAACCTACCTAATAATACACATAAATATGTTTTCCTTTATTTAACCTGGGGACTTTTCCCCTGACTTACAATAGATGGTTTACCTCAGGGACCATACACAATGATGACATCCCGAAAGGAGGAACACAAATATTCGATGGGGGTACAACAATATACAATAGTAATACACATCGGAATATCTTCCGAAGTTACAATTACAACCGCACCCCAATACCAATAAGATCTATCCAACATGTAGCTACACTAAATAACAACCTAATGTTTATTTTTCTTTTTCAGCTTTAACTTACCTAAACAAACTATTATATAAAATATACAAATTTAAATAATTATTGAATCATTACCATATTAGGTCAAAAGTTATATACATCCATTGTATCCTAAATTTTTATCTTGTATATGTATAAATAAGAGGATAGACATACATAGGATTGGAAGAGAAGGTCCATTGTAGATGATTGAAGCATGCGAGGAGATGATGATGTTTTAGATTACTCGGTAGATCCTTTTGAAGGCATGGGACCAAACTTCATTTTTCGAACTTTAGGTCAATGTTTAGTAGGTGATAAAAGTGATATGCCTTATTATTTGGATACAAATTTGTATTTGGATAAGAAAATTGTACTAGACCTATCTAGATCAATTCATAGTACCATTTTTTTAAGAGATTTGAAGTTTTTTTATGGAAAAAATAATGGTACTTTTTAGTCTCTATCGATTCTCGTTTCTTCTTTAACTCTAGGTCATTGATGGGGAACAAAGTGCATCACTACATGAATAGAGTGTGATTTTACCCCAAACATAAAATATGGTGGATGCACTACAACAAACAATCCATTAGTTGCTAGTTTAGAGCCGCATTTTAGTGTTTTCTTGGCACAAAAATTGGCAAGAAAGTGTTTTTTCATATCTTTTTGTAGAGTTTTGTGCTAGTTGTTGTACTAAATTAAGTGTTGATATTTTTTTCAATATTTGGATGGTGCCATGTTTAGTGCCAATTATAACATCGACTTTAGCACTGGTGATCATTTCTATTTCCAACTTTAGTGCCATCCAACATGCCTATTGTAGAGCCAAATTTAATTCCTAATAATGTTCCAAATATAACTTTCGGTAGCATCAAAGTTATTTAAACATTTTCATGCCTAATTTGAAAATTTTCATTCTCGATTTGTGTGTTTTCCATATGCTTTGCGTGGACTTCAATCTTTTAGCCACATTAACATTTATGAAATTATCCTTGCTACTAGGGTTTATCGAAAATGATCTGCTCTTTATGAATACATCCATGAACATGTAATAGGAAGTATTTATATAAAAATAAACCCTTATGGATCTCATGAATCCTTCTTTGCACCATTATGCCACCTATATAAAAATAATTTTTCATATTCTTCACTTAGAAGTGTTGGTACCTTGTAAGGGGTTAAGCAACATCCACCATATGGAAACATCTTTTCTTAAACACATGAAAAAATCATATCTCCACCTCTATGAGAATAATGGCTTCATCCCTTTGATGTATTTTTCAATACTAGGACCATCCAATTTTCCTATAAAATGCAGCTTACTTGTGATAACTTCAAAAATAAAGTTAGGGTTTTGAAAAAAATTACTTACTTTTGAGGCAACAAATTTAAAATGATTATAACTCCATTAATAATTCTTCGAATCTATATCAAGACAACAATTATGAAATTCCAAAACCATTATGAATCTATTGGAATTGATTTGACTAAAACCCGAGAAAGGTATTAAAAGATGTCATCTCTACAATCTATGTGGTTGTCATAAAAAAAAACCTAAAATAATTGATTTTAAATGAACGATAACTCTACTTCTCAGAGTCTAACATGGACGATCTTTTTATTATAAAATTTGGTGTCTTAGTGAGAGGAATTTATATATTCAACTGATTTCTTCATATTCTACACATAAACTTGTAGAAATAGAGCTAAATATCATTTTTTTTACTTTCAAAACATTGCAGAAAGGAAAAATAAAAACTTCTAATATTTCGCTCGAAGAAAGGAAACCAGTATGGAGGAAAATGGAGGACTAAAAATAATGCACAGAGATATCATAGTATCAAAACAACAACATGGAACCAAAGGAAAAACCACAATGAAGATCGAGGTGGGAATGAAGCAGTTGGATCCTATGTCCACATTTCACTATGATTGATGGGTGCATGTGGTTAGTACCAGTTAGCTACATTGCTTTGTAGGTCATATTGTATGGCTTCATCACGTGTTTTGAGGATGAAACAAATGAAGGGGTATCGAATGTAATGTACCTAGGGAGGTGCCTAACGGGATAATGTTGTGTATTGAGGACATCTCTAGTAAATAAGCCCCATGAAGTAAATGTGGTGTGAAAAACAATAATTATAAAGAGACTTACTATAATGTTTTGCTTATTAGAAAGTTCCTTCTCTAGAAACTACCACTACCTTGGAGGTTTGATAGAAATTACATAAAAAAGTAGAAACAATGTAGTGAGATGTCCTATGAAGAGTTTGATGAATTATTTTGTAGTAAGCATGGCTTGTGGAGTGATTCCTTCCATAAGGTATAAGTGACGGTGTTACCCAACCATAAGGTTTCTTTCCATTCTTTTGTGTATGTATTTGTGTTTAATATTTATGAAGTTTAAGGGTGTTATATCATTGTTGTGATTCAATTTCTAGGTTAAGGATTACTACAACAACCCAAAATGGACGAGATGTTGTCAAGTATTTGGGTAATGTTTAATATGGAAATAATATTTATATCAGAGTTATGGAATCTTGTGTTAGAAACTTGTGTCTCTACGTACGTTTATGATCGCAAGTTATGGAATCCCTTGATCTTGTGGAAAAGTGTACATTGGTGAAACCGAACGTTCAGTACAAGTAAGGTTAAAAGAACACTGTGCGAATATCTTCCATGGTCGGTCCAAAACATCAGCTATAGCAGAGTATTCTCAAAACACAAATCATCACATCTGTATTGAAGATGCCAAAGTAATTGCTACGGAATATCACTATAACAAAAGACGTATCAGGGAAGCTATCGAGATTGAAAAACATCCTCAAAATATTAATAGACATGATGGATTGGACCTATGCAACTCAACGTTAATTCAAATCTTAAGAAAGAGTGAGAATTCTTTATAATTTGTAGTTGAAACCGACATGAAACCCTAATCCTAAACTACAAATTATTATTAATAAATTCTCTTTTATATCATTATCCTTGAGATCGATTTCTCCTGAATATGGACGCAAGCTTGCGATCTAAAACGTATGTAGAGACACCAGTTTCTCACACAGGATTCCATAACTATGATGTAAATATTACAACCTGAGAAAACCTAAATAAATACATGGTAATAATAATTATTATTATTTACAACAACAACAAGGACATATCAAATAACAAGTTGGTTATATAAAATCAAATATAAATAATACAAGGATATAAAAAATAAAAAATATATATTTAACTAGCCTCCAAATGTAAAGATCAAACAATTGTATGATAAGATAGAGCCAATTGAGGAATTACACCTATCAAATTATTCTAATGATTTTGATCATAACACAGAGGTCTCTGGATATTTCTATGTAATTTTATGAATATTTTTATGCAAATTCCCCTATATAAGAGAAGTCGTGAATATTTATGTTTAAGAGATTCTCACATGAGAATGGAACATGGGGCTCTCTTTTAGTGAGTTATCAAACTTTATAGAAATAGTAATGGTGTATTTAATTATTTTACATTATTTATAAAAATAGGAATTGTGTATTTTATTATTTTACATTTAGCTTATAGAAATATGTGCACCTTGTTATTTTCTTGTGTAGCCATATTTATTGAAGCTTATTTTAAGTCACGAGAGAGATTTTTTTATCAAACATAAATTATGCATATTGTGCTTTGTTATATTGTTATTGTTATTGCATAATGCCCCATACTTTTAATTGGTAATTTTTTGAAAAATATCTATTTGATATATATTTAACCTTGGAGGTTTTGCTATTTGTTTACCATATAATACTCTTTGTGAAAAAAACCTCTAATTCATTAATATATTTGTTACTTTTATTTTCTAAAAGGGACTAAGTTGCATGCAACTCTTGTTTCTAGGAGTGCATCTTAGTTTCATGAAAGATTGTTGTAACAACCATTTCGACCACTAATGTAACCGGTGTGAGAAAAAGTCATTTTCATACTTATTGGCATGTCTTTGATAGAGCACCACTATATGAGGGGGTAGTTAATATTTTTTAAAGAGCACCCAGTCGTAAAGGATATCTTTTGATTATCTCATGCATTTTATATCATCATTCTATCTGGGAGAAATTTATACATCTAAACTACTTAGTGCTATTTTTGGGAAAAGTTGTTGAGGAGGTTCAATAATGACATACTTTATCATTTTTTATTAGAGATCGATTCATAGAATTTGTTGATGAAGACATCAAATCCTAGGGGACTATTTATAGCACGTTGATCACTTTTAATGAGGCTCCAATATTCTTCTTTTTAGTGGATCGATCCTTGGATTCAGGATTTTGTTGCATAATTTTTTACGATGTCCACTTAGATAAACCATATGTGCCACTTGATGGGATTTTACATGTTTCAAACCTTAGATGAAGGAAGACATCCACCTTGAGGAGGAGGCACATGGCATAACCTCATTATTTTATTCATTGTTGACTTGTCATATGACTTGGTTATTGGATTGTTTTCCTGTGGAGAAATTAGTGGATCTAGGGAAACAAACCATATTATATTATAAGGAGATGGAGATACCATCCTAAAAGGACTACGTCTCTCCAATTGTAGACATGGTTGGATTTGTAGGCGAATTCTCTTAAGCTTCATATAATATATATTGAAAGCAATGGAAATTCAAGGGTTTCTTAAGTGAAATTGTACATTGTTTCAATTCTTGTTGATTTATAGTGTTGGAATACCAATTTAATTATGTTACAATAAGGTTTTTGAGCTTGATAAATTCAGGTCTCTCAAATAAGAACTTCCCTACAAGGTTCTTGTTGTTTTTTCTTACTAGTTGATGCCTCTATGTTATGCCATTTCGGTGAGAGATTTCTTGTGTGCTTTAAATAGTAATAAAATCATCCTTTATTTATTTTCATGTGCATTCAAGGTTACCTTTGGAAGGAGCCATTTTATCATATAAATTTTCCCTCTTTTGTTTTTTTGCATGTTGGTAACAACAATAATTAGATCCATGTTTCATATATATGCAGACATAGCTATTAATTTATAACCCCACTTTCCCTTGTGGAATTTGGAAATAGTCCTAGCCTATAAATCACCATAAATTTAACCACATAAACCTAAAATCAAATTTATTTCATTGAGGCACCTCTTCTCAACACCTTGAGCCATCATTGCATAAATTTAATGATACTAACCTTAGGGACACCCCCATTGAATTGAAGGAGAGAATGTCTAACGTGAATAAGGATGTGTTTTAACATTGGCATCCCTCTTGAGTTTCCCATTTGCTAGCACCAATATTGGAATTTTAATCCCAAGTGTTAGTTGGATCAATAACACGAAAGATCAAATCAGGTTGCAATTTGTTTTTCCTGCATTAGATTTGGCGACTACAATGTTAGGTGGAAAATGCTTTGAAAATTTATCCTATAACTCAATGTAGATGATGCTCTAGAAAATGCAAATGGAATATATTTTGAACACCCCCAATGAAAAAACACAAAAGGAAAGAAGATGTTATGGTTTCCCCTTGAGAGCAAAGATTAATTTTTAAGTCATTTGGAGTCTTATTTTTTAGCAACTAATGTTGTTCGTTAGAGTCTTATAATGGCCCGATTGCCCTAAAAATAGTCAAATTTAGTTACAATGGAAAGTTAAAAGTTATGACATTTGGTTGTAGCAAGATTGACCCAAAAGGCATTTTGACTATAATTGGATTGGCATAATATATAGTCAAAACATATTTATTTTAAACATTAAAGATAGTTTATCTAACCAGTTTAATTTAATGTCCTAGAAAACCGATGAGTGTCATGGCTATCTACCTAGATGTCCATGTGTGTGAATTAATTCATACGTGTTCTTTAGGTTGATGGTTTGGGGTAAACCAAACATTGTAATAATGACCCCATGTGGACTCTAAAGTTGAGCACCCCACGTGGACATTTAAGTTGAGAAATGTAAAGTATAGGTATGATGAACTTAGTTTGGATTAGGGGTTGTGTTTTTGTAGTATATGCAACTCTTGTTTGAGCAAGATGGAGATTGCATACCTTAACGTTGGTTAGAGCATTCTCCAATCATCTGCAATAAACGATAGTTTGAATGAGTAGAGGGATTTACTAGTTTTTAAAGTTCTTATTCGAGGCTGATTTTTATAGGATACAAAAATGCTCCAATTTAATATTAATTGCTTTTATACTAGGTTAAATTTATGTTATTATTAGTATAATGTGTTCAAATGTGTGTTATGTAAGGGTAATGTGGTTAAACAACGTCCATAATTGTATGGGTGCTATAGTGGTTCTATAAATGATCCAATTCGAGATGACTAATATGAGAAATTGGTATGTGTTTGTAGGTAGCCTACCTCAAGTACCCGATAATTTATTTTGTCACGGCATCAAAATAATTATACATTTGTTATTCTCTTTATGTGTTTATGTTATTGCAAGTGCACCTGCCAAGGTTGAAATTTCCCAACCCTGAAAGATTAACTTATCCCATGATGGATTCCATCACAGGAGGCCACCTCCCACTCCTAGAAATAGACCTAGGTGATTTCACCCCTTCAAAATCAAAGTCATTTGTGATGTTGGACTCCTTTTTTTAGTGATTAGTCGACATCGAGGTACCAAAAAACTACTAGAAAACATGATTCTAACCTCACTGTATCGTTTCCCACCTTAGGATAGATCTTATTGTGGAGTAGACCTTGGTAAATAGAAAATATATTGCTTACATTATGGTATATATATATCTAAGAGGTTAAAACAACCCAGTCCTCTCAAACTACGATTAGCTTATCGTAGTTCAACCTTAGAATCGTGATCTCCTGAAACTGGAATTGAAACTAGCAATTGTAAGATGGGTCCAGAACCAAAATAGGAAAGTCCTTTTATAAGAATAACTTGCTTGAAAACCACGAGAATGAAGAGTTATGTTGGTCGGGTATGCCTTGGATTCGTCTTGATAACTAGTATTTCAAAACATAGCCCTAGAAAGAAACGCATTTGAGCATATTTGTTAACTTTGATGGCAAGCATGCAATCTTGTATTTAATAGAGAAAATGCTTGATGATGGGTGTTTTGGCCATCAAGTTTTATCCCCGGTGTTTGTATGAGTCAAATT
>LPNX010949607.1:30283-48203 GCA_001517045.1 Pseudotsuga menziesii | reverse complement strand
TCTCAATTGAACACTTGTCCTATGGTAACTACATTATGGGATAGGAGAGTCCATTTCAATTTAAAATATTAACAATTTTCTACACCATAAAACCTACACAATATAGAAACAAGTAGCTTGTATGATTCTATGAGAAGATAGATAGGGTATTTCTTGTTAGGTCTTAGTATGAATATTTCTGGGTCTTCCGTCCAAGTCTTGATGAGAATATCTGCCTCGTACTTCTGCTCAAAATCTCTTATGAAATAGTGTTTCAGTAGTTGTTGAGGGGTTTTTTAAGAATATATATTTTTTCCAAAAGTATCTGGATTGAAAGTAGCATAGGGAATCTTATTTGAATCTATGAAATTGTTGGTAGGGTTCAAGCTTCAAATTTGAAGGCTTCAGTTCCCGTCAAAGGCCTGTTTACCTGTCATAGAAGGCCTTGACGAAATTTGTCCTACAAAAAATATTTGGTTTCATGGACTGCCCGTCGAAAATGAAATGAAGCAGAACTGTGTACATTGACAATGGAAGGGAAACCCCAAAATTTTGCCCTTCCTGGGTTTTCAATGGGCTGTGGGAGTTTGGAATATTCGAATGGGTGACAGGTCACGGTGGACCTCAGTTGTAATTGACGAATTGGCAGTGACAGGGTGGAAGCCCTTTGGGCTCAGTGAGTAGGTGGTCACAGTAAAGTCTGGACATGAGGTGACTCAATTACGGACCAGGGTGTCACTGTCAATCGGCCTACCCAGTCTGATCACTGCCAACAAGTGCTCGGTGCATTTATGTGAACTTTGAATGGAACTGGGCCACTGGTCCTCTGGGAGTCGTGGTTTTGGTTTCACGGTGTGGCTATTGTACCCACGGGCCACCTTTTCAATCTCAGGGTCATTCATTCCTCTCACCCACTACGCATTACCCACTTCACACTCTGCTCATTCCCACGTCTCAACGATGATGAAGACCATGCTCTCCATTATGACCATTCCTAAACTGGAGTTAAAAGTAAAGTACTGATTTGAATCTGTCCAAAGGTATACAGAGAGAAAAGATTTGAATGGGCAGGTCACAGATTGGAAATTTTGATCTCTACTGGCAAATTACAATGCCAATTTAATGTTGCATTCATCGTTCACTGGCTGCAGTTCCTTGGTGTTAATGTGGAATGGTGGATTTTGTATAGTTGGGTGGTCCAATTTTTTTTGCATGGCAACCTTGGTAATTTCGGCATGTTGAATGGTGGATTTTGTATAGTTGGGTGGTTCAATTTTTTTTGCATGGCAACCTTGGTAATTTCGGCATGTTGAATGGTGGATTTTTTATAGTTGGGTGGTTCAATTTTTTTTGCATGGCAACCTTGGTAATTTCGGTATGGCAACTCGAGGTAAACTCTGTTGTTGTAGTTTTCTTTTAAGAGTTTTTTATCTTGGATATTTTAGGGTTTGGTTTGATTTGGGAATTTGCAGGTATGGTTGTTACTAGGGCGAGGGTTCATTTTTCTTCAGGGATGTGTTTTAAGCTATCTTGCTTCCACAATTACAGTTGGCTCAAGTAAGCTGTTTACTTTTCCTCGAGAACTATAAATTGTAACGTGTAACCCTCTAACCATGAAATATTTTCTTTGGCTTTAAGAATTTATGGATTTATCTATAAAATTTAATTAAGATATCTTAATCTTGGCTCTAAGAATTTATGAATTTATCTATAAAATTTAACTAAGATAAAATCTTGATTACTAGATAAGTTTGATTTTTTTTTTAAATTACAACTTTAATAACATTTAATAAAAATCCATTAAAAACAATAATGACCCATGGATTTACTATTACATTTTCAAATGAAAAGAATGATTTATTTTTGCATATTAGCATTGAAGGGCTCACTATCTACTAACCCTTCAAAGCGAAATGGGACCCTGCACTTCAAATTTGATCCCTGGTAGGGTTGTATACACAATCCATCATCCATTTTACCGAATTGATGAAGGGCATAATGGTTGGTCGTGCAACAATGGCATGTAGGTGATACTTGTTGATATTCTGGCAAGTTGGGGGCTTCTTCCTTGAACTATGAGAATTCATCATTATAAAAGATATTGTAGATTCTAACCCAGTACAAGAACACAATATCATAACCTTTTACAGTCCCTCTTTGAAAGCAGAACCTTTTACTACTCGCTGATTCAAATTTTCGGCGTCACACTCGTAAAGTGGGTTTTTAAAATTTTTTCTAAGTATGATATTTATTATAAATAAATCCACTTACCATTAATTACGAATAAATTGGTCATATATTGGTGGTTATGCATTACTACTACTGCATTCGCAAGTTGCACAGGTGATATAGGTTATGGATATTTAATATATTTAAAAAAAAAAAAAATTCACTGCCGTCTCTTAAGAAACAGCTCTATCTATCGACAATGCGACGCTTCTTGTTAATACACGTCGCTTAAGCGACGGTTCCTGGCTAGATATTCAAGTTTTTTTTTTTAAATCAGATCTCGCTGTCGCAAATGCGACGCTTCTTGTTAATACACGTCGCTTAAGCAACAGTTTCTGGCTGGATATTTAAGGTTTTTAAAAAAAAAATCAGATCTAGCTGTCGAAAATGCGATGATTCTTCTTCCTATCCGTCGCTTAAGCGACAGCTCTTAATGTCGTTTTTGCGACACCTTGTCTTGATATCCGTCGCTTAAGCGACATCGCTTAATTTCGTTTTTGCGATGCCTTGTCTTGATATCCGTCGCTTAAGCGACATCTCTTAATGTCATTTTTGCGATGCCTTGTCTTGATATCCATCGCTTAAGCGACATCTCTACCTATCATTTATGCGATGCTTACTCTTTAGAGCCGTGGTTTAAGCGACGGTTATACCTGTCGCTTATCCGATGGTGGACATTTAACTGATGGTTAGTTAAGTGTTGCTTAACCGACGGGTATTTAAGTGTCGGATAACCGATGCCAAGTTTCTGACGCTTAATAAAAAATCAAAGTGTCGTACATGCGACAGGAAAGTGTCAAAAATCCGACATGACGACCGTCGGATTTTTGGTTGAAATGTAGTAGTGATCTTGCTGTAGCTTCTCCTTGGCTTCCTACGAAGTCCTTGTAAATCTCTGTTGAATTCTTGCGACTTCGTTCTGCATAGCTTTGACACACTCTTGTGCTGTTTCAAGCATAGCTTGACTAATGATGGAGTCTTCTGTGAACTTAGTTCGTATGTCTCTCTTATATTTCCTTCACTCATTGTCATGCTCTCGCTTTCGTCACTTGCGAGACCTGATATAGTACAAAGTTGTATATAGGTCATTTCGTGGATGAGCAGCTCTTTGAAGGATCTTAAGCTTTTGAGAATCCTTCCACAGATATCCTTTCCTCTTTATTTAGGTTAGAACTTTTATCACAAAGGAAATAGAAATCTGTATCTTCTAGCCTTCTCAAACATTTCATTCAGTCTGGATGCTTCCATACGAAAACTATACAGGCTATGAATTCCATTCCAAGAACAAGACTTTGTCTGCATGCTAAATTTCTGCTTCGTTCCTTTCCTTTTTCCTTTTGTTTTTTCGTGTCTCAGATGCTTGTTTCTTGGCCCTTTTTTCTTTCTGTGAGATATTCTGGGAAAATACACGTGCACAACCATCTGAGTTGTCTTTCTCTTTCTTTTTCTCACTTTTACTTTCCTCCTTTTCCTTTTTATCTGTTCTAAGATGGACTCTTCTACTATCTAAGCTTGACTCCTCATCCTTGGCAGCTGTATGGCCTGTGATGTACCTAATTTCACAACCTTGGGAGGCATCACCATAACTTACATGAGGTCACCACTCTAGAATTGTTTCACAATGTCTTCTAAAGGTTCTGTCTAGGATAGAAACCACTCGGTGCAGTACTCTGGACTGGCAATGGCTGTGAAATTGGGGAAAACCAACACTCTGTAACTAGAGTATCTCTTCTCAGGGAAAAATCTTGAAATTTCTCTATAGCTCTCAGGGAAAAGTAACCCTTTTGTATGAACGATCTCTATTTTTATGCTGAAGGAGATAATCCCTGAAGCAATGGTCATCTAGGCTAGACCCTTCGGTAGTATTAATTGCATGGACAAGACCACATCCGTCATTTCGATCCTCATTAATTGCTGAAATCCGATCGAATTTCTCTCGAAACTTGTGTGCAGGCGTAGGTCTCATCGAAGATTTTTCCAAATCCTGAAAAAATCATTATACTGTTGCCAATTCTAGGGCAACAGATACCTATTGTATCTGGATTAACTACTTGTCAGAAGGTGAAGTGACTGGCCTTCTATCCATTTTTAAAAGTGACTATGTGGCACGAGGAAACATCGCCTTGCTACGGTGCCACACTACATCATCGGAACAAAATGCTGGCGTGAACCTCCTTAACGTTCAAACTCCGCAAGCATCCTCGTACTTGCGCAACATAAACTTATACTTAGATTTTTTTATTTTTTATTATTTTTTTACCTGCCGGTGTAGACTCATTATTGGTGCGATACCTCCTTTCAACTGCACTGGACATCTGCACTTGGTGCGATGCCTCCTTTGAACTACATTGGGAATCTGCACTTTCATAAACTGTCTGAGTTAGGGCTGAGAGGTGGAGTGGCTATCACTATAAAGCTTAAGCCTACTGCCATTAATCAAAGTGGGAATAAGCTCCCTGTTCAGTTTGCTGAGCTGAACGGCACCTCCTTCTGTAACTTGTTGAATCTAATATGGCCCTAACCAATGTGTCTTGAACTTCCCTGGAAACTTAACAAAATTACTGTCATAGAGGAGCACAAGGTATTTTATCTGAAAATTCTTACTCTTAATGTGCTTGTCATGCCAAGCTTTTTCTCATGCCTTCTGCACTTTCTGATGAAATCCTGTGATGAATCTGTCTTCTTCTAAGGCAAATAGCTGCGCTAGTATTTCATTCATCGTATCTGTATTAGCTATCTTGGTAATCTAGGCAATTCTGAAACTGGAAATAATATATTCCATAGGCATAACAGCCTCGTGTCCATACACCAAGCTGAAAGGTGTGTGTCCTGTAAGTTTCTTGCATGTAGTCCTATAAGCCCATAATACAGCATTAACCCTGAGGTCCCAATAATTTCTTTGGCTATTACAGATCTTAGTAAGAGAATTTTCTAGAATCTTGTTAAAGGCCTCCACTGTACCATTATATTGTGGGTGGTAGGGAGTGCTATTATGGTGTTGCATCTTGAATTCCTTCATCAAGGTCTCAATAGTGCGGTTCAGAAAATTTGTGCCTTGATCACTCATCAAAATTACTGGGCATCCAAATCTACTAATGATGTTTTCAAAATGAACTGTGCAGTTGTAGCAGCATCACAATTCCTTACTGCTTTGGCCTCTGCCCATCTAGTGAGGTATTCTGTTCCTATGATGATGTATCTCGCATAAGTTCGTTTTCCTGGTGGGTTGATAGGACCCACAA
Source organism: Pseudotsuga menziesii (assembly GCA_001517045.1). Classification (NCBI taxonomy): domain Eukaryota; kingdom Viridiplantae; phylum Streptophyta; class Pinopsida; order Pinales; family Pinaceae; genus Pseudotsuga; species Pseudotsuga menziesii. The sequence continues at coordinate 42,753 of LPNX010949607.1, read as the reverse complement.
AATCTATAGCCCATTTGTAAAATGCGTGCAGCATAATCTGTGGTCGTAGCAGCATTTCATCTCTTCGTGAAGGTTTTCCTACCCTCTAGTAGATATCATATCATATGAAAAAATCCTTAGTGTCTTTGTGCAAAGTAGGCCACCATAATCCTATAGCTAGGATTTTTTGAGCAGTCAGCTTTCCTATGAAATGACCTCCTACGGTACCTGAGTGTGCTTCTTTGATAATGGCCTCTTTCTCATGTGGCATAACGCATCTGTGCAAGACTTCATCTAGACCTAGGTTATATAAATGTCCTGCGATCAAAGTGAAGTCTGCTACTTTAACAACTAGCTGCTTCTTTTGCTAGTTAGTAAACTCAACAGGTGCCCACTCTATAATGAGAAAGTGAATAATATCAACGTAATACTCATCTGCGATCTGAATAGAAAACAATTGTGCATCTGGCAAATTGTCCTCTAGATTATTTTGCTCTTCTCCTAAGTCTATCCACGACAGATGATTAGGTCTGGCATTTAATCTCCCTGGTTTTACAATAATTTCAAAGTCATACTCCTGAAAGAGGAGTAACCATCTGCAAATCCTTCCTCCTAATACTAGCTTATTGACCAAATACTTCAAAGCAGAATGGTCAGTGAACATCTTGAATGAGGCACCCAACAGGTAGTACCTGAACTTCTATAGAGCATACACCATAGCTAATCCTTCCCTCTCTGTAGTGGTGTAGTTATTTTCTGCAGTGGATAGCTTTCTGCTTGAATATGCGATAGGGTGATCGATACCCCCTTCTCCTGGCTGTGTCAAGAGGATCCCTAGTGTGATTCCAGATACATCCACATGTACATGAAATGGCTTGGTCCAGTCTGGAAATACTAAGATGGGTGATGTGACCATCTTTTCTTTAAGGGTGTCTAGACTTTTCTGGCATTCCTCATTCCATAGGAATTTCACATCTTTCTTTAACAGTTTTTCCATAGGTGCTGTGATCTTTGCATATCCCTTGATGAATTTTCTATAGTACCCGATATGACCAAGCACTGTCCTCAGTTGCTTGACTGAGTTGGGTGATGGAATATTTACAATGATGGCAATCTTTGTAGGATCTACCATCAAGCCTTGTCTGCAAACAATATGACCCAACAAAATACCAAATGGCGCATAGAATATACATTTTTTCAAGTTCAGAGAAATCTGGTACTGCCTACATTTCTCTAACATGAGCCTTAAATCTTCGATATGTTTGTCGATTAATCCAAATACTGTCCAATCATCAAAATAAACTTCTAAGAACTTATGGATGTATTCCTTAAATATAGCAACTACTACTCTTGAAAAAATAGCTGGTGCATTTTTAAGACCAAAGGGCATTACTGTATACTGGAATGAGCCCCATTCTATCACAAAGGTGGTCTTATGGCAGTCCTCTAGATGGATTCTGATCTAGTGATATCCTGGAAAGCCATCAATGAAGGAATAGACCTCCTGTCCTCCCACATTGTCTAAGACTTCATCAGTGAAAGTTGTCGGAAATGGGTCATGAAGTGATGTGTCGTTGAGTTTGCGCAAATCGACACAAATCCTTATGTCTCCTTTAGTTTTCTTTTCTTGCACAACCATGGGACTAACCCATTCGCTTTATTCTACGGGCTCAATGATTCCTGCTACTAGCATCTTATCGATCTCATCCTCAACTTTTTCTTTATACCGTGGATTTAATTTGTATGGACGCTATTTGACTGGCCTAGCATCCTCTTTCAATGGTATCCTCATTACTCCCAGATCTCCTACTATTCCCTTCATCTCTGTGAACTTAGTGGGGAATAAGTCCTGATAGTCATGTAATAGATTTGCGATGTGTCCTACCATTTCATTCTCCCAATAGTCTCCAATAGAGGCAAATTTTGGTTTTGTGTCTGTGCCAATATTGATCTTTTTAATCTTGATAGGGTCTGTGATAGCTGGAATCTCTAGTTTCGGTCCATCAACTTCACAAGTCCCTTCTGACTCCAGAATTTTGATGCTGTGAGGATCCTCATCCTCATCCTCTGGTTTTGCTATGAATTTATAACACTCAAGCGCATTTTCTAACTAGATGGCCCACTCGGGATGAGCATGTACTGATAGGGTACAGTCCTCAAATATCTTAATATTTATGACATCTAGGGCCTGATCAATACTTGGATACTCAGATTCAAAAGTGAAAGTGGGTTCAAAGCTATCTATCATAACTGGCCATGTAATGGTTCCTTTGTGCAACTCTGTTTCTATGTACCAGTTCCTTGGGATTTGTTCTAAAGTGTGAATGAATAGGTGAACCCATTCATCCTCAGGAATGTCCGACCAAATCTATTCACACATATGAATATGTGACATGGGGTCACTTTCTCCTATGTATTTTTGCTGGAAAAAGTCCTTGTCATTAGAGAATCTGATCACCATCAATCTCTTAATATCATCCCATGATGCGATATTCTCTTTATGTGCATGCCACCATCTTGCAGGTGAGGCTTTGACTGCAAGGTCAATAACTGACATCCTCTGCTCATGAGGAATTTCTTGTTCAAACTACTGTAAAAATTTGTTGACATGAACTAAGCCATCAAACAACAAAATATCCCTAACCTTGGCACCAATCCATCGCAGTGACTTAGTCATGAATGCACATATATGAGCTCAGACTTCATAAAGTCTATTCTGCCAGTTTTCTAGACCAACATCTGAGTTTGATGCACATGAGCTGTCGCATCACCAACTAATGTTTCCCTCTGCAGTCAGATTGATGTAATCACTTTGATTAGCCGTCATCTGATAGAGGCTCTCCATATTACGCGCCTGTTCCTGTGCTCGGATAGGTTCAATATATCTAGGACCCTCAAAAGGATCCAATGGTGCGATGACCTGGATCTGATTGTCTTCGAAGGTCACTTGTCTTTTCTTTAAGTCGATAATAGCCATATTATCAATTGCCCAATCAATGCCTAGTAAAGATGGGTACGGTCAACTATCACCAATGATTTCTATAAATTTAAAGTCTGCAAAGCTGCGAACTCCGCCAATGTCAACTAGCACTTGCAGTAATTGACCCAGTGGAGATACCCACTACTGATTGGCTAGTCTCAGATGGATAGGTGATCTTGCTAACTTAGGGCTACCCATCTGTTCCCATGTCTGCTTAGTCAGAACATTTACCTTTGATCCTAAATCTAGGATTACCTCATCCATTTCAAATTCTTCAACTTGTGCTGTGAGTCTCATCTCTCTTCCGGTTCTTGTATGTCCCATAATATTATGAACAGCACATTGCGCACTGATCACAAAAGAAGATGGCTGACACTGATCTATGATGCGCTGAAGCTCTCCGATAGCTTTCTCATTTCTCACTAGTTTCAAGCAACTCCGCAGGAAGGATTGTACACTTCCTGTCGACTCATCCTCGTCGCACCTTCCAGATGTGGTAGCCTGCGATATCTACATAGGACTAACACCACAAGGTGTTTTCTGCGGTATGCCCCTAGATGGCTATACCTGCGATCCTAATGGTGTAGGGTCATTAAAGAAAGTTTTTGCTTCCTGGAATGTTTCTTTATTCTTCTGCAGGTCAAGTGGTGTTGATTTATTAGTATCTTTGCGCACCCACTCTGGACCTGTGTTCTTTTCGTCATCCTGGGATGTTCTACTAGTGGAAGCACCACTGTGAGTCACAATGTTGACTCTTGGTTCTGGTTTTTTCTGCTCAGCAGCAATAAGATGAATGTTCTGGTGTACTGTTGGCTTAGGTTCCCTAATCTTGGCTATCAAGATAGGACATTCTTCTATAGGGTGATCGTACGACTTGCAATAGTTACATGTCGTAGTAGGGTTCTGGAAATCCCTAGCATAATGTCCTACAACTCCACAGTTGTAACAAGTAATCGGTCCACGGCCACATCCAAAGCCTTCACCACGGCCAAAGCCTCCTCCCCAGCCTCGTCCTCTGAATCCTCCACCACGGCCAACATGAGCCAGTTCATGCTGTGGTCCTGCTACTGGACCCGTTGTCTCTGATTGGAATTTGTACAAGTCATGCTTTCTCTCGACCATGAGATCGTAAGCTCTAAAATTATGTTCATTGTGTCCTACTGACTTGCAGAAGTTACAGTATAAGTTCTTAGGGGTCTGTACATACTTCTGAAGTAAAGGGAATTCTTGTGGTCTATGTCCTCAGGTTCTGCAGAGTTCACACCATGGCCCTTGGGTCTGTATTAAGGGGTTAGGAGCCCCACTTTCTAGGTATTCAACAAATATTGGAAAATTATCTTTCGTATGGCCCTGTCCTTTACACTTGGTACACCATAGTTATTGTGCAACCTATTTTCCTATCGTAATCTCATGTAGTTGTAAAGTGAGATTTGCTAACTGTTTTTGCAATCTTGTCATACCTGTACTGGTCTTAGCTAGAGGTGAATCCTCTAGTTTCATTTCCATCTCCAACGCGTCATCTTGCATCTGGAGTTTCTGTTGCATTAGTGGCAGTCTGATGTGAGGGACTAGTGCTGCAATAAACCATTCCTTATGCTGCTCCGATGCAAACTCAAAGCTAACTTGGTCTATGAGGGATTTGAATTTCTGATCAAATTTCCATACTGACTCTGTAGGTAACTGTTTAATGTCTTTGAGCTCTGTGATACATTGCGACTCATACTTAGGTTTCTTAAACTCTTTGATCATGGCGGTCCTAACCTGAACAAGTGTTCTGATCTGTGCTGAGGTATACTTCATGTACCATGTTAAGGATCTTTCTCTAAGTGTGGTGACCAACTGTACAAGTTTAGTATTATCATCCTGGATCCCTTTAATGGTCCATACTGCTTCACATAGGAACCAGTGTTGTTCTGGGTTTTCTTCCCCTGTACCTTTAAAGGTAGGTAGTTTCATGTCGTCCCCCATTCTGTTTCTACGTGGTGGATGCTGATGTGTTGTATTACTACCACTTGGCAGTGTATATGTAGGTGATGTAGCAGTAGTATGTACTGTATGTGAACTACTAGATGTAGTTCCTACGGGATTGTTTTGAGTCTCGGTTGCTTTCTGTGGGGTATACGGGTGGTAAGGGATACTCCCTTCTAGTATTTTTGTATTATTGTGACTCTGTTGGCTAGTATTATCTGAACTATTTTCAAAGAAAGAAGATCTGAAATCTACTTTATACTTCTTACCACTATGTGTATGTCAAAGTTCTTCAAAATCACTCTCAAACTCTTGTGACATTACACGTTCTTAGCTTATTCATCTGAGACTATATCGAGTACTCCTTTTTCATGTAATAACATCTTTATGGATAAATTTAAAGAGTTCAGGTACTTACCACGATATCCTTGAATAAGTACCACTCAGCTTCACTGAAGCTTTTTCTTTGATCGACTGCAAACTCTATGATGAAGCCTTCTAGCACACTCGCAAGCCAGAAGTCTACTGCTTGTGAAATGGGATTATCAACTCTCTTCATGGTGTGAATCAGCTCTGGTGTCCACACAATGTTTCGTTTCTGCTTGAATATATGCTTATCAGTCAACTTTGATAACCAGTCGTATAGCTCATTTCCATAGGTCGCAAAAAATATCTGATGCAGGTCTGTGAAGATATGTTTTTGTAACCAGTCCTCTGTACTCAACATAGGACTCTTGTTTTTTGTCGCAGCAAATTCTCTTTCTATAGACCCAACCCATTGGTTGAGTTCTTCTTTCATAGGATGCCAACAAAACATTAGCTCTTCAATGTGTTCAAATCCAGCAACGAAACCATTTGTTGGTTACTACTGGGAAAACCCGGGTTTACTTCTAATGTACCAACAATACCCCTAGCTCAATATCTCCTTTCTTTACTGTGATATCTCTATAGTAAGGCTTACTATGACTCTATAGGTATAAAGGATTTCTCCCTTAGGTACACTAGCTGAGTTAAATAGCCTCACTTAGACTTCTACAGTCTAATATGCTTAACATTGATGATGCACAATCCTGCTGAACTTGTGTACATAAGTCGCTTAATACTATAACTATTTAACTGTCATAAATCAAGCACTAGTAACCTCATACACAGAATACTTAATGGATTCAATGCACAGTTTAACCTTCTAATCTACTGTAAACTGATAGATAGCATACATACATTCATTAATTGTTAAATCAAAGTTCATGTAACGAATGATAGATAGTAACTAAGTAAACACAATCACATGAAATAATCGCACAACACACTGATTTTACATGGTTCACCTCCCAGGAAGGAAGCTACATCCACATGAACTATTTTTTATATTATATCTTGAGAGAGTAAACACAGTTCCGTTGCAACCTAGTATGCAGCGTGAGATATTCTGGGTAACTCCACGCACACAACCAGGAGCCCTTCTCTCCTAGATCTCTTATCTTTCTATATTGCCTTCTTACAATATACTCTTCCTCTCTCTCTCTCTCTCTCTCTCAATCCCTGTGGATTGTTACATTCATGCTCTAGGAGCCAGCTACGGGTTACAGTAAGATAACTATAGACTGAATAATAGAACCAGAGCTTGACTCTTCTTCAATACAACTAACTATGAGCTAACATATCATCGACTGACTAGCTAATTGTCTGAATAGCTAACCTTGTACAATACAAAATACATGCCTTTATAGGCGGCCCGAAGGTCTCTCCATTACAACACTGTGGGCCTTTCCCAACAGTAACCCAAAACCCTAACTGTGAAAGTCATCCTATCTGTACTTGTACTGCCTCTTTCTGTCACACCACAGCTTTCTCCAGTCTTCCACGCTTCCCGACGCTGATCATGGATATGGGAACCGCTTCCTTCTGTCCTTCATCTTCAATACCTTGACCCGTTGCTCCTTGTCCATTTATGAGGGCAGCTGAGCCTTCCTGTCTATGCCACTGCCTTAAGTGTAGTGGTTGAGCTCTCTCATCTCGGCCACTCAGGTACTGTTCTCTTTGACTTTCTTATCCCGATATAGCCGCTTTTCCTGTAGCTGCGGGACCCTGCTCCAACAACTACTGGGATCCAGACTCAGATTCTTTTCATATCAATGGGATGTCTCTCACTATAGAGGTAGAGGACATATATTTTATTACTAGATTATCCCAATGGGGAGAGGTGGTGAACCTACGCTCTCGCAGGCCCAGAGATGGTCTTAATATTGATGAGTACATTGCAGTATACTATTTTTCAGACATGGAAAAGGTTGCGAGTCAAATCTTGAAAAACTCCATCCAGGTACTAGGACTTAAGGCCATACTATTGGCACTTGGAAGGATAGTTGGTCTAGCATCACTCCACTAGGCCTCCTAGCCATTGATGTTCTATGCAGTGGAGTGTATGAGACCCATAGTGTATGACTGGAGCACTGCACTATTGAGTAACATGAAGCAACAACTCAGTGACTGCAAGATTGGAAGGGTGAGAAACTTTAGTTTCAGCAACATACTGAGCATGTTCTTATTTGAGCGTGTACCAGGGCTAAGCCCTAGAGTGGACATTCCTCCACATGGAGTTCGAGATCCAGCCCAATGACGTTGGGCAATTGTTATGCATAGACTAGGTGGAGGAAGGGTGGCTAACCCCTACACAATGGACTTATTTCCATGGTGGCAGAGGCATATTATTTCCATCGACGATTATCCCTATGTGAGAATAGATTTTCAGGAGATCTGGACATGCCTCTACCACCAGGAGCGAGATATGGTGACATAGGTATTAATCCCAAACCCTCTTTTTAAGTTTTTTGAATTATTAATTTTTTTTGTGTTTTTTGATATATTGACTCAAAGGACATGTTTTGGTGTGACAACATATAATGACAATCTGTCATGTGTATGTAGATGTTGGACCATGGTGACCTGACGTTTTCCCTCATCATAGATGAAGGGGAAGAGGAGATGACATCATGGGTGTGGATGCAAAGCGAACGCTCCAAAGTACCAATACAAACTTTGTATTCTTGACACACAAAGTACCCATGGCGCAAGTGTTGGCTTGACTGGGCAGACCCGGGTTTACTGTGGTGTACCAACAAAACCCCTACCTCACTGGCCCTTTCAGCGATAGACCGTAGAACGGCCTGAAGTCTCACCTAAATTGATCCTAGATGGGGTGGTTGAAGAATCATGTTTCCTCAACCAGGTTCTGCAGCATCCTAGGTATTCCTGACTCTAACTAACCAGTGGGATCTCTCTACGAGGGTGTTGTTTCTCTCCTCCTAGCTGACTCTTCTATGGGGCTGGCTCTTATCACATCACAGCTTCTCCAATGATGCGCAAAATTATTTTCTCCTCAACTCTTAATCCTGTGATACCTCACAACGTAGCTCCTCTAGCAGTGCGATATCGCCTTTCCATGCTGCGATATTCCCTACAACAAGACTCAATATACTTATTAACTCTCAAGATCCAGAGGCTTTCTCCTGGGGTATAGTAGCTCAGTTAAACAACCTCGCTTAGAATTCTATAGTCTAACACGCTCAACATCAAATATGCTCAACTCGCTGAACTCATGTCCATAAGTCACTCAACACATTAACTATTAGATGTCATGAATCAAGCATTGATAAACTCATATACAGAATACTTAACAGATTCAACTGGCATTTAACCTTATATGCTACTGTAGACTGAAGGATAGCATACATAGATTCATTAACTGATAAGAAAATTTCATGTAATGAATAACAGATAGCACATAAGTATAGCACAATCACATGAAACAGTCGCACAACACACGGATTTTACGTGGTTCACTTCCAGAGGGGAATCTACGTCCACAGGAACTGTGTTTTATTATATATTGAGAGAGTACACAGTTCTACTACAACCTCTTATGCAGCTTGAGATCTTCTAGGAAACTCCACGCACACAGCTGGGAGCCCTTTTCTCTTAGATCTCTGCTCTTTCTACAATGCCTTCTTCTTACAATATATCCTTTCTCTCTCTCTCTCAATCCCTGCGGATTGTTACATTCATGCTCAAGGAGCTAGCTACTGGTTACAATAAGATAACTACAGACTTAACAATAGAACCAGAGATCGACTCAAAGAACAGCTAACTGACCAACTAACTGACTACTAACTAACCTTTCACAATACAAAATACATGCTTAAATAGGTGGCTCGAAGGTCTCACCGTGATACAACACTGTGGGCCTATCCCAATAGTAACCCAAAAACCCTAACTGTGACAGTCAGCCAATTTGTACTTTGAACTGCCGCTTACTGGTCACACTACAAATTTCTACAGTCTTCCACAATTTTCGGCGCTGATCTCTGGTATGGGCTCCGCTTCCTCGGTTGCTCCCCTTCTGTCCTTTTTCTTTAATACCTTGGCCCATTGCTCCTTTTCCATTTATGAGGGTAGCTGAGCCCTCCTGTCGTCACTGCTGTCTTAAATGCAGTGGTTGATCTTGTTGTCGCCTTTCACACACCTGGGTCACGTGGCATAAATCTTCAAGCCACTCAGTGTGTCCTTGGGGGCAAGTCTCGATTCAAGGCTGTCACCTTGTTCTTGACTCCTCCGTCTAGGCTCAACTCCTAACGAAGCCAAGGGGGGTAGACCCTATTAAGTTACTAAGGATAATTACTTAGTGTTGTGATGTTAAATTGAATGAGTTGCTTAGGAGTTTGCAATTTAACTATAGATAATCAAAGATGGCAAGATATAAAAGATGAATACATGAAAGCACAATGCTGAGACACAATATATATATAAAACAAGAAAATAACCAGTGCCTTAAAATGGAGTCAAAAAATAGAAACAATGTACTTGCATGTGCTTGGAGAGAGTGTTTTTTGATTGCCTCTTGGTATGTTTTAAGTTAAATTTGAAGTGTGAATTGATTAAAATTAGGCTAAAGGGGGACTCTAGATATACCCGAGAGTACTTGGAGTATGTCCAAAACTAGACCTTCACAGCTACCCGCAAGGAATATGTGGGTTGAAATGGAGTCTGTGGGGCTATTGTTCGTAATGCACCCATTAGGGTGTGACAGAGATCGGCGCCCTGAGGTCATTTTTCAGAAGTTTCCGCTTCCTATGGGTATTTTGCCATCGTAAAGGTTTGATCTAGCTGTTGGATTTTCACCTAATGGTTTGTCAGTTGGGGAGAGTGAGTCCTAATTATACTAGTCACTCAAGTGCTTTTGATACAGCTTGACTGATCAGATGAACCGCATCCAAGTCCAGAGCATACACACTGGAGTCTTGTAAATTTTAGTAAGTTTTAAACTGGTTGTTCTTGTTTAAAAGAAAACCCTCCAAGAACCTCTTTCGATCCAAGTGGATCTCAATCGGGGAATAAAGGAGGGTTTAATTTTATAATTGCTGATAAATAAATGATGAAAAATAAAATAGATCCACAATTCTAGTTTTCTAATTAGTCCTACCACGAATCTCTTTCCCCTTTCGGGTCAATCGGGAAATCGTGGGGTAAGTATTATGATTACTTTGAAAAAACAAAAAGTGTAATATGAAATTAATAATAAAATCAAGTATACTATCCTACAAATTAGATCAATTCTAGTTTGAAAATAAATGAGCAGAAAGCGACGAAAAGGACATCGACACAAATCCCCCCAGGGGGGGTGGGGAATTGGCTCAAAAGAGCCTATTCCAAATTTTTTAATATTTATTATTGGTTAAAATATCATCAAATTTAAATATCAGAAACTTCTTGGTCCTTATACATGCTGAAACCAAGATCTTACAACTTTGCAAAAATTTTAAGTTTTTAGTGAAAAGGGAGACCCCTGGGGGGATTTTAACTCTCCTGAGGCCACTTCCGGACATAAGCTTCCTTTATTTTCTGTTATACCTGCTAAAATACAGCAAGCATGTTATAATAACATGTGCCCAAAATCACTTTAAGAGTACCTTTGGATCAGCCTACCTTATCTAAAAAAAATGAAGTTAAAACTAGCTAACAGGTGAAAAAGGAACCAAGGAAAGCAAGCTTTCCTTGGGATCTTGGCTTGCTGTTTGTGTAGTGAATAAAATATTCAGTGATTTCTGGATTTAATCTATTTTAAACAAAAATGAAAACTGGTGCATGCAACCTACTGATTCTCTTTAATTTGTCATGCAAAATAGACGATTTCCTTATGCTAGATCTAGAAGACTTGATGATATTTTTCAGAATTGAGATCTAGACTATGAGCTATGAAATATCAAATCTATGTATATTTTACTTTGATGAAACAGATCCAAATGAAATCAAAGATATGAACTGAACAAAGTAACCGGGTAAAGTGTTGATTTTGAGGGAGGAAGAGGAGGAAAGAAATGTTGGTTTCCTTAAAGATCCACAGTGGAGCTTTCAGGTGGAATGTCGAGGGACTATGCCTTTGGAAGTTTTTGAAGAGAGTGAGGAAGAAAAATAGATCAACATACTCTCCAATGTAGGAGCCTGAACTCAGCTGAAATCAAAGAACTTGCCAAGAAAACTTGTGAGATCCGATTAGTACATACACAGAGATTCAAGATAACATGCATATAAGCTTATAGGACATGCTAAATCTAGATCTCTAAACATGCATCAAAGGAAAGATATGGTAAATAAACTTATTGAAAATCACCTTTCCTATCAATATTATAATAAGCTTATTATCAATCTTAACAACGAATCTACAAGCAATTAGCAAAAAATGACCATAGATATAGGTTACCTCAGTAAAACAATGGCAATAATCATCCACACATGCAATGGCACCACACCGTCTTGCCTCTAAAGATTTTCTTTATTTCAAATGAAGAATAACAATAGTACAATAGTAGCAGCACCTCAATCCCAATTCTAACTGGCTTGGAAGAGGAGGCTATGCCTAGATATATACAAAAAACAGGAGATCCAGCCTAGGGGGGTGCAAATCCCAAGGATATAGACCAAATATGCTGATGGAGAGTCCATTAATGCCTGATTTGTGTCTAACTGAGCCAGATCTGAGTCTCACTGAGTGCAATTGTCAATCGAAGAGCTGATCTGATTGACACCTCAACCTGTTGACTGAAGCATCCACCAAAACTCATCTAGATGAGCCAAAACGTGTTGAGGAGAGAGGGAGGGAAAAATTCCCCATAAAGGATGCTGAAGATCAACTCTGGATCTGATTTGATCACCTCCTTCAGTCAAGGATTTGTCAGATCCAATCAATCTGATTTAGATTTGACTGATTTCAATCAAATCGGTTGAGAATCCACTGATCTATGATTTTGGATTTACTCCATTATTCATCAATTTATTAATTAAAATAATCAATAAATGATTTTTTGGGGCTTTCTGACCTCAGTGATGGAAAATCACTCAAAACTAGGAAATAGTGGGTCCATGGGTTTACATGGTGCTCTTAGCTTGAAAATGAGCACCTACATGACTAAAGCTAATTATTTGGCCCACTTTTATTACAAAATCAATTTTTCCAATTAAACTATTAAAAAATAGCCTAAGTATTGGA
>LPNX010949607.1:4981-30113 GCA_001517045.1 Pseudotsuga menziesii | reverse complement strand
AACCAATAATAACCAAGGGAAAAAACACCCTGGGCTGATTGGATTGACAAATAAAGTCTAAGAGACCAAGTCTTTTATAGACACTATCATGCTAGAACATTTATTACAACTCCCTCATGGGGTATGAACATGTGATATAGTACAACAAGCACTTCCCAGAAGTACTTCCAAAGGTCTTCTGAATCTTCAAACAAGTTAACCCTGTCCAGTTCACCGTGATCACTTGATAAAAAACCACTAAGTACAACTTAGGTGGTAACAGAGATCTCTCTTCTTGGTCGCTTCAGGTATTGTTTCCTTTGAATTCCTTGTTCCGATATAGTATCTTTTCCTATAGCTGCGGGGCCTTGCTCCAGTAGTCCCCTAACACTTACTTGTGGCTCGTCCCCAAGCCACTAACAGCTGGCTTCTCTTGCGGTAGCTTCTCCTTGGCTTCCTGTGAAGTCCTTGCAAATCTCTCCCTGAGTCCTGCGACATCTTTGTCTATCAAATTTTCTCTTTTCTCCTTTGTGCTTTCTATCATCTTTGGCATCGTCTTCTGTAAACTTAGTTCATAGGTCTCTCTTATCTTTCCTTCCCTCATTGTCATGATATTTCTCTCATCGCTTGTGAGACCTTCAAATGATTGCTTCACCTGGATCACCACCGAATCCCTCACACAAGATATACTTCAAAGTTGCATATAGGTCTTTTCATGGATCAACAGCTCCTTTAAGGATCTTAAGCTTTTGAGAAGCCTTCCACATATATCCTTTCCTCTTTATCTGGGTTAGAACTCGCATCACAAAGAAAGTATAAATCTATATCTTTCGGCCTTCTCAAACATTCCATTCAGTCTGGATCCTTCCATACGATAACAATACAAACCATGAATTCCATTCCGAGAACAAGCCTTTGTCTGCATGCTGAATTTCTGCTTGTTCGCTTTGTTTTTCCCTTTCACTTTTCTTCTCAGCAAATCGCTCCAGGTATTCACATTTCCTATGATCTTCATATTTTCATTTCTTTGCCTCTACAATCTCTTATTCTTCTCTTAGCTGATCAGATAGGTCATCTGCCTTCTCCCGTTGCCTTCTTTTTATCATTTTTACTTTCTTCCTCTTTCTTTTTGTCGGCAGATTTCTTCTCATCATTCTTCGTCTCTGCTTTGAGATGGACTCTTATACTATCTGAGCTTGACTCTTCATCCTTGGCATCTGTCTGACCTGTGGTGCACCTAATTTCACAACCTTGGGTGGCGTCGTCATGGCAGACTTGAGGCCACCACGCTAGAATCATCACACGATGTCTTCTAAAGGTTTTTTCTCGGACAGAAACCACCCAGTGCGATACTCTGGACTAGCAATGGCTGTGAAAATAGGGAAACTAGCACTCTATAACTGGAGTATCTCTGCACAGGGAAATCTCTAAAAATTGCTCAATAAATCTTAGAAATCGCAAAAGTAACCCTTTTGTTTGAATGATCCGTGTATTTATAATGAAGGAGATAATCTCTGAAGTAATGGTCGCTTAGACTGGACCCGTTGGTGACATTTATGGCATGGATAAGACAACACCCGTCGTCCCGATCCTCATTAAGTGCTGAAAATATCATCAAATTTCCCTCGAAGATTTTATGCAAGTGCCGCCAATCTCAACCAAGATTTACCAAATCTAGGACAATCGTTGTACTGTTTCCAAATCTAGGGCAACGTATACTTGTCATATCTAGATTAATTGCTTGTCAGAAGGCGAAGTGACTGACCCTCTTTCCCTTTTCAAAATTGTCTATGTGGCACAGGAAACATCGCCTCACTGTGATATCACACCGCATCATCCTGAACCAAAATGTTGGCGTGAAACTCCACAATGTCCTATGAATTGCGAAAAATAAACTTTCCTGCTGTGATTCCTCATACTTAGAACCTTTTTTGTTTTTTTTTGGGGTGTAGACTAGTTATAGGTGCGATGCCTCCTTTCAACTACACTGGACATCTACACTACCTAATTCTCTGAGTTAAGGTTGGGAGGTGGGGTGGCTATCACTGTAAATATTGAGCCTACTACCATTAATCAAGGTAGGAACAAGTTCCCTGTTCAGTTTACTAAGCTGAACGGCACCTCCTTCTATAACTTGTTGAATCTGATATGGCCCTAACCAATGCGTCTTGAACTTCCCTAGAAACTTAAAAAACTTACTGTCATAAAATATCACTAGGTCTCTTGTCTAAAAAATCTTGCTCTTGATGTGCCTGTCATGCCAAGATTTTTCTTGTGCCTTCTGCACTTTTTGATGAAATCTTGCGATGAATCTGTCTTCTTCTAAGGCAAGCAACTGCACTAGTCTTTCATTCATCGTATCTATATCAGCCATATCAGTAATTTGAGCAATTCTTAAACTGGGAATAATATATTCCATAGGCATAACAACATCTTGTCCATACACCAAGCTGAAAGGTGTGTGTCCTATGAGTTTCTTGCACGTAGTCCTATAAGCCCATAATACAACATTAACCCTGAGGTCCCAATCGTCTCTTTGGCTATTACAGATCTTAGTAAGAGCATTTTCTAGAATCTTGTTAAAAGCCTCCACTGTACCATTAGCTTGTGGGTGGTAGGGAGTGCTCTTGTGGTTCTGTATATGAAATTCCTCCGTCAAGGCCTGAATAGTGCGATTCAAAAAGTGTGTGCCTTGATCACTCATCAAAATTGCTGGACATCCAAATCTACTTATGATGTTTTCAAAAATGAACTGTGTAGCTGTAGCAGCATCACAATTCCTTACTACTTTGGCCTCTGCCTATCTAGTGAGGTATTCTATTCCTGTGATGATGTATCTCGCACCAGTTCATTTCCCTGTTGGGTTGATAGGACCCATGAAATCTATAGCCCACTTGTCAAATGCTCGTAGCGTAATCTGTGGTCGCAGCGGCATTTCATCTCTCTACGAAGGTTTCTGTACCCTCTGACAGATATCACAGCATTTGCAAAACTCCTTAGTGTCTTTATGTAAAGTAGGCCACCATTATCCTGCAGCTAGAATGTTTTGAGCAATCGGCTTTCCTATGAAATGACCTCCTACGGTACCTGAATGTGCTTCCCTAATAATGGCCTCTTTCTCATGCAGCATCACGCATTTGTGCAAAACTTCATCTGGACCTAACTTGTATAACTGTCCTGCGATCAAAGTGAAGTCTGCTGCTTTAACAACTAACTATTTCTTTTGCTTCTTAGTAAACTCAACTGGTTCCCACCATGTAGTGATAAAGTGGATAATATCTGCGTAATACTCATCTGCGATGTGGATAGAAAACAATTGCGCATCTGGCAAATTATCCTCTAAATTACTTGGTTCTTCTCTTGAGTCTATCCATGAGAGATGATCAGGTCTAACATTTAATCTCCCTGGTTTTACAATAATTTCAAAATCATACTCCTGAAATAGAAGTAACCATCTGCAGATCCTTCCCCCTAACACTGGCTTATTGACCAAGTACTTTAAAGTAGAATGGTCAATGAAAATCTTGAATGGGGCACCCAATAGGTAGTTCCTGAACTTCTATAGAGAATACACCATAGCTAATCCTTCTCTTTCTGTAGTGGTGTAGTTATTTTCTGTGGTAGATAAATTTCTGCTTGAGTATGCGATAGGGTGATCGATACCTCCTTATCCTGGCTGTGTTAAGACAATCCCCAGTGCGATGCCAGATGCATCTACATGTACATGAAATGGCTTGTTCCAATCTGGAAATACTAAGATGGGTGTTGTGACCATCTTTTCTTTAAGGGTGTCTAAATTTTGCTGACATTCCTCAGTCCATAGGAATTTCACGCCTTTATTTAACAGCTTTTCCATAGGTGTTGTGATCTTTGCATAGCCTTTGATGAATTTTCTATAATACCTGATATGACCAAGCACTGTCCTCAATTGCTTGACTAAGTTGGGTTCTGGAAGATGTACAATGATGGCAATATTTGCAGGATCTACCATCAAGCCTTGTCTACAAACAATATGACCCAACAAAATACCAAATGGTGCACAGAATATACATTTCTTTAAGTTAAGAGAAATCTGATATTGCCTACATTTCTCTAACATGAGCCTTAAATATCCTATATGGTCTTTGATTAATCCAAATACAGTCCAATCATCAAAATAGACTTCTAATAATTTATGGATGTATTCCTTAAAAATAGCAACTACTACTCTAGAAAAAATAGCTGGTGCATTTTTAAGACCGAAGGGCATTACCGTATACTGGAATGAGCCCCATTCTGTCACAAAGGTGGTCTTATGTCGATCCTCTGGATGGATTCTTATCTGGTGATAGCCTGAAAAGCCATCAGTGAATGTGTAGCTCTCCTGTCCTCCCACATTGTCTAAAACTTCATTAGTAAAAGATGTTGGAAATGGGTCATGAAGTGATGCGTCATTGAGTTTGCACAAATCGACACAAATTCTGATTTCTCCTTTAGTTTTCTTTTCCTGCACTACCATGGGACTAACCCATTCGCTCTCTTCTATGGGCTCAATGATGCCTACTGCTAGCATCTTATCAATCTCATCCTTAACTTTTTCTTTATAACGAGGATTTAATTTGTATGGACGCTGCTTAACTGGCCTAGCATCCTCCTTCAAAGGTATCCTCATGACTCCCAAATCTCCTACTATTCCCTTCATCTCTATAAACTTAGTGGGAAATAAGTCCCGATAGTCATGTAACAAATCTGCGATGTGTCCTACCATTTCATCATCCCAATAGTCTCCAATAGATGCAAACTTTGGTTCTATTTCTGTGCCAATATTGATCTGTTTAATCTTAATAGGCTCTGTAACAGCTGTAATCTCTAGCTTTGGTCCATCAACTTCGCGAGTCCCTTCCGACTCTGGAATGTTGATACTACGAGGATTCTCATCCTCAGCACTTGGCTCTTCTATGAAGTTATAGCACTCTAGCGTATGTTCTAACTGGATGGTCCAATTAGGCTGAGCATACACTGGTAGGGTACAGTAATCAAATATCTTAGTCTTTATAATGTCTAGAGCCTGATCAATGCTTGGATACTCAGATTTAGAAGAGAAAGTGAGTACAAAACTGTCTATCATAATTGGCCATGTAATCGTTCCTCTTCGCAACTCTGTCTCAGTGTACCAGTTCCTTGGGACTGTGTCTAAAGTGTGAATGAATAGGTGAACCCATTCATCCTCTGGAATGTCTGACCAATTCTGTTCACAAATGTTGATATGTGACCTGGGGTCACTTTCTCCTGTATATTTCTGCTGTAAACACTCCTTGTCATTAGAGAATCTGATCCTCATCAATCTCTTAAAATCATCCCATGATGCGATATGTTCTTTATGTGCATACCACCATATTGCAGGTGTGGCTCTTACTATAAGGTCAATAGCTGCCATCCTCTGCTCATGAGGGATTTCCTACTCAAACTGCTGTAAAAATTCATTGACATCTACTAAGCCATCAAACGAAGGAATATCCTTAATCTCTATTCCAATCCATCGCAGTGACTTAGTCATAAACGCACATCTATGAGCTGAGACTTCATAAAGTCTATTCTGCCAATTTTCTAAACCAACATCCGAATCCGATGCGCATGAGCTGTCGCATTGCCAACTAATATTTCCTTCTACGGTGGGGTTGATATAATCACTCTGATTAGCAATAATCTGATAGAAGCTCTCCATATTACACACCTCTTCCTCTGCTCTGATAGGTTCAATGTATCAAGGACCCTGAAAAGGATCCAACGGTGCGATGACTCGAATTTGTTTATCCTAAAAGGTCATTTGTATTTTATTTAAATCAATAACAACCATGTTATCAATTTCCCAATCAATACCTAGTAAAGCTGGATATGGTCTACTATCGCCAATAATTTCTATGACTTCAAAATCTGCAAAGCTACGAACTCCGTCAATGTCAACTGGTACTTGCGGTAATCGACCCAGTGGTGATAGCATTTGCTGATTGGATAATCACAGATGGATAGGTGATATGGATAACTTAGGGCTACCCATCTGTTCCCATGTATGCTTAGTCAGAACACTTACCTCTGATCCTAAATCTAGGATTACCTCATCCATTTCAAACTCTCCAATTTGTGCTGTGAGTCTCATTTCTCTTCCTGTTCTTGTATGGCCCATAATATTATGAACAACAAGCTGTGTATTGATCATGAAATAAGACTGGTGATATTGATCTATCATTAGAGAGAATTTGAGGTCAAAAATGGGCCTCAAAAGGACCAAAATGTACTATAAAAATCAACCAATTACATTCTAGTAGATGACATCACCCCCCATGGTTGAGGTGGCATTGCATGAGTTAAGAATGCTTATTTGTCACATTTTCTATGGTGGATGAAAATCCATAGTTAACCAAGGTAGTGGTACAAGTACTTTTAAGTCATAAAGTGAAGTACTCACAATAAAAGTCATTTCACACTTTCTCATAAAATAATATTATTGTCATTTTCAAGTAAAGTACTCATAATTCATAAAAATGTCTTTTCACATTTTTTATAAAATAATATATTGTCATTTTCATGTTTTTTAATTTTAAATTATATATTCACTCAATTGTATTTAATATCATAATGTCAAACTAATATATATATAATATTGTACTTTTAAAATAAATTAAATTCATGAATGATATTTATATGAAAAAAATTATGTTAGTTATGCATATAAATTAAATTCATTTTTGTTTAATTTTATTTAGAAGTTCAAGACAAATAAATGTTAGAGGACAATAAATCTTAGTCATATCATTCTAGAGTTATTTTATTAACTTTTTTTATAGTCAATTTAGAAAAGTAACTCAACCATGGTAATTTATATTGTGCATAAAAAGTAGTGTAGGAGGTGAGTTGTCATATATACCTACCCCATAAAACCCCTAACTCATAATATTTTAATATATCTTATATTTTTGTAGTACATCTCTTAGGAGGCCCATTTTTGACCTCAAATTCTCTCTAATGGATGCATTGAAGCTCTCCTATGGCTTTCTCATTTTTTATGAGTTTCAAGCAGCTCCGCAGGAAGGATTGTACACTTCCTGTCAACTCATCCTCTTCGCACCTTCCAGATGTGGTAGCCTGTGATATCTGCACAGGACTAACGCCACAAGTTTTTTGCTGCGGTACGCCCCTTCAAGGCAATACCTGTGATCCTAATAGTGTAGGGTTAGTAAAGAAAGTTTTAGCTTGCTAAAATGCTTCTTTGTTCTTCTACAGGTCAAGCGGTGTAGATTTTTCAATGGATTTAAGCACCCACTTCGGACCTGTATTCTTTTCGGCATCCTATGATGTACTACTAGTAGAAGCACTGCTGCGAGTCACAATATTGACTCTTGGTTCTAGTTCTTTCTTCTCAGCACCAATAAGTTGAATATTCTGGTTTACTACTGCCTTTGGATCCTTAATCTTGGCTATCAAGATAGGACATTCTTCTATAGTATGATCATAGGACTTGCAATACTTACATGTTGTAGTAGGGTTCTGACAATCCCTAGCATAATGTCCTACAACTCCACAATTGTAACAAACAATCGGTCCACGGCCACGGCCAAAGCCTCCACCACAGCCTCATCCTCTGAATCCTCCACCATGGCCATCATGAGCCAGTTCATGCTGTGGTCCTGCTGCTAGTCCTGATGTCTCTGACTGGACTCTGTACAAGTCATTTGTTCTCTCTATCATGAGATCATAAGCTCTGCAATTATTTTCATCATGTCCTATTGACTTACAGAATTTATAGTATAAATTCTTAGGAGTTTGTACATACTTCTAAATTAAAGGGCCTCCTGTGGTCTATGTCCTCTTGTTCTATAGATTTCACACCATGGCTTTTGATTCTATACTAAGGGGTTAGGAGCCCCACTTGCTAGATACTCGAAAAATACTGGAAAGTTATCTTTGGTATGGCCATGTCCTTTACACTTTGTACACCATAATTCTTGTGCAACCTCTTTTCCTTTCTTAATCTCATGTAGCTATAAAGTGAGATTGGCTAACTGATTCTGTAATTTTGTCATACATGTACTAGTCTCAGCTAGAGGTGAAGCCTCTAGTTTCATTGCCATCTCCAATGCTTCATCCTATGTATGGATTTTCTGTTGCATTAGTGGAAGTCTATTATGAGGGAGTAGTGCTGCGATGAACCATTGGTTATGCTGCTCCGGTGCAAACTCAAAGCTAACTTGGTCTATAATAGCTTTAAATTTCTGATCGAAATCCCATATTGACTATGTGGGTAACTATTTAATGTCTTTGATTTATGTGATACATTGTGACTCGAACTTGGGTTTCTTAAATTCCTTAATCATTGCGGTCCTGACCTCTATAAGTGTTCTGATCTGTGCTGATGTATACTTCATATACCATGTTAAAGCTCTTTCTCTAAGTGTAGTAGCCAACTAGACAAGCTTGGTATTGTCATCCTGAATCTATTTAATGGTCCATACAGCTTCACATAGGAACCAATGATGTTCTGGGTCTTCTGCCCCTGTACCCCTAAAGGTAGGTAATTTCATGTCATCCCCCATTCTATTTCTACATGGTGGATTCTGATTTGCTATGTTACTACCACTTGGCGGTGTAAATGTAGGTGATGTAGAGGTAGTATGTACTGTGTGTGAACTAGTCGATGGAGTTCCTGCGGGATTATTCTGAGTCCCGGTTGGTTTCTGTGGGGTGTAAGGGTGGTAAGGGATACCCCCTACTGTTCTTTCTCTATTACTTTGACTCTGTTCTCTAGTACTGTCTAAACTATCTTCAAAGAAGGAAGATCTAAAATCTACTATATATTTCTTACCGCTACATGTACATCCAATTTCTTCAAAATCACTCTCAAACTCTTGTGACATTACACTTACTTAACTTATTCATTTGAAGATATATCCAGTACTCCTTTTTCATATAATAACATCTTAAGGGACAAATTTAAAGAGCTTAGGTACTTACCACGATATCCTTTGAAGAAGTACCTTTCTGCTTAGCTAAAACTCTTTCTTTGATCAACTGCAAACTCTGTAATGAAACCTTCCAGCAAACTCGCAAGCCAGAAGTCTACTGCCCGCAAAATGGGATTATATACGCTTTTCACGGTGTGAATCAGCTCCATTGTCTAGAAAATGTTCCTTTTCTTCTTGAATACGTGCTTATCATTCAACTTTGATAACCAATCGTACAACTCATTTGCATAGGTCGCAAAAAATATCTCATGCAGGTCTGTGAAGATATGTTTTTGTAGCTAGTCCTTTGTACTCAACGTAGGACTCTTGTTTTGTTTCTCAACAAATTCTCTTTCCTTAGACTCAACCCAGTGGTTAAGTTCTTCTTTAGTAGGATGCCAACAGAACATTAGCTCTTCAATTTGTTCAAAACCGGTGATGGAACCATTTGTTGGATTGACTGGGTAGACCTGGGTTTACTGTGGTGTACCAACAAAATCCCTATCTCACTGGCCCTTTCAGTGAAAGACCGCAGAACGTCCTGAAGTCTCACCCAAAGTGATCCTATATGGGGTGGTTGAAGAATCACGTTTCCTCAACCAGGTTCTGTAGCATCCTAGGTATTCCTGACTCTAACTAACCAGTGGGATCTCTCTGCAAGGGTGTTGTTTCTCTCCTCCTAGCTGACTCTTCTATGGGGATGGCTCTTATCACATCGTACCTTCTCCAACAATGCGCATCCTTCTCTTCTCCTCAACTCTTAATCCTACGATACCTCACACCGCAACTCCTCTGGCAGTGGGATATCGCCTTTCCACGCTGCAATATTCCCTACAACAAGAATCAATATACTTATTAACTCTCAAGTTCCAGAGGCTTTCTCCCAGGGTATAGTAGCTCAGTTAAACAACCTTGCTTATAATTATATAGTCTAACACACTCAACATCAAATATTCTCAACTTGTTGAACTCATGTCCAGAAGTCACTCAACACATTAACTATTAGATGTCATGAATCAAGCACTGATAAACTCATATATAGAATACTTAGCATATTCAACTGGCATTTAACCTTCTATGCTACTGTAGACTGAAGGATAGCATACATAGATTCATTAACTGATAAGCAAAGTTCATGTAATTAATAACAGATAGCACAATCACATGAAACAGTCGCACAACACACGGATTTTACGTGGTTCACTTCCAGAAGGGAAGCTACATCCACAGGAACTGTGTTTTATTATATCTTGAGAGAGTACACAGTTCTGCTGCAACCTCTTATGCAGCTTGAGATCTTCTGGGAAACTCCACGCACACAACTGGGAGCCCTTCTTTCTTAGTTCTCTTCTCTTTCTACAATGCCTTCTTCTTACAATATATCCTTTCTCTCTATGTCTCAATCCCTGTGGATTGTTACATTCATGCTCAAGGAGCCGGCTACTGGTTACAGTAAGATAACTACATACTTAACAACAGAACTAGAGCTCGACTCAAAGAACAACTAACTAACCAACTAACTGACTACTAGCTAACCTTTCACAATACAAAATACATGCTTAAAAAGGTGGCCTGAAGGTCTCACCATGATACAACACTGTGGGACTATCCCAACAGTAACCCAAAAACCCTAACTATGATAGTTGGCCTATCTGTACTTTGAACTGCCACTTACTGGTCACACTATAGCTTTCTGCAGTCTTCCACAATTTCCAGCGTTGATCCCTGGTATGGGTGCCACTTCCTCAGTTGCTCCCCTTCTATACTTTGTCTTTAATACCTCCGCCCATTGATCCTTTTCCATTTATGAGGGTAGCTGAGCCCTCCTATCGTCGTCACTGCCTTAAATGCAATGGTGGAGCTCTCTGTTCTCGGCCACTTCAGGTACTGTTTCCTTTGAATTCCTTGTTTCGATATAGCAGCTTTTCCTGTAGCCGTGGGGCCCTGCTCCAACAGCAAATCGAGGACTTGTCTGAGGCCATGATGCATCAGGTGGTTGGTGTACCACAAGCATTGGTTTAGTTATTTCGATGACTAGCTAGAGTCGTGGTGTGCTACCGCGATTAGAACCCCCCTCCTCCTCCACAAGCTTAGAGACCTGAGAGTGTTTCATTTTTGTATTACCGTGTATTATATTTTGGTGGATAGGAAGCCCCATTTTTGTATTATGACACTTATGTATTATGACGTCACATTTTGGATGTTTAATGAAAAACTTTTATGATGATCGATTTTATTTATTTACATCTGTGCAAAAATGTATGTTTGTGATATGCTTATGGTCTATGAAACAAATTCCAATATAACACATAGTTAGCATATGAGTCAGCAACTTGATTAAAAATTCTTGAAACATGTATGTATGTTATGTTCTCAAATTGTCATTCTAGCAATCTCACACGTAAGAATATTTGTAATAATGTCAGATCCATAATACGATACAATCCATTAAGCTGTGAAACTACTAACTGTGAATCAAGACGCACCTCAAGAGAGAGAAGAGCATGTGAAATGGAATCCCACAATAACTCAATAATGGCACTATACTTAGCAACATTATTCAAAGAAGGTCGTAAACATACACCTCCTAAAGACAATACCTGACCCGTAGGAGTATAAATCACGCAAGCAGCAAAAGCTAAGTTTTGAGTGTGGTGGCTAGAACCATCAGCGAATCCTATGTAAGCAGAAGACTCCATTGATATCTACCATAAGAAACTAAAGCTAATCAACAAACTCAATCACCATAAGAAAACCTAACTATGCAAAAAACTGTACAATAATATACAATAATCAGCCATGGCTGAAGATCATGCATAGTATTTCTTAAGATAGATCCCATTTCTAGGCTTCGCCAAGGCTATCCCTTCATAATCCACGAGCTCATAGGCGCCCTTCTCTACCTTCTCTAACACATGTTTGACTACATAAGAACCATGCCACATGGGATTAAATTTCCCTTCCCCCAAGGGTTATTTAGCTTGATCCCACAAAAGGACCAAATCACCTTCACTAAACCTCCTCGGATGGACAGACTTATCATATTGGACCTTAACATGACGCTTATTTACTTCTAGAGCCACTAAGGCATCCCAGCTCTCCTCATCAAGCTGCTCTAAGTGGACCAAACGTTCTTCCAATGTAGAAGTGTCTGGTAAAAGGTCTATCACTAGTTTCAACGAAGGGATTTCACATTCAACTAGCAAGATAGACTCCACCCCATGTACGACCTAAGATGGAGAGAAATCAGTGGCAGTATTAACCACAGTCCTATAGGCCCACAAAGCAGGATATAACATAATATGCCAATTTTTCTTGCTTTGTGCGATGGTTCATTGGAGAATGGAATTAAGCTATTTGTTCACTGCTTTAACCTATCCATTCGCCTGAGGGTAATAATAAGAAGAGGAGTGATCCTGATTATACCCTAACTTAGAAGCTAACTCTTCCATCATTCTATTCTGAAAGTGCCTACCATGGTCAGTGACAAGCTCTTTCAGAATGTCGAACTAATTAATAATTTGGTTGAATACAAAATGCATAGTTGTCTCACCATTGGATTTAACCATGGGCATAGCCTCATCCCATTTCATGAAATAATCAATAGCCACTATAATATGATGATGCCCCCCAGCTGAGGCTGGGTTGCAATCCATAAAGTCAAGCACCCATTTGGTTAAGGGACCGGTGGTGATAATCGGATGTAACGGGGTAGGATGTGAGCACATATTGCATGCAAACACCTGGCAAGGGTGTTATACACCTGAGTGGCACCTCTCTGTCCGAGTGCTGATATCCCTCATGTCGGCACACAAAAGGACACTTATGGATAGAGGTTTTCCCTTAACACTATAGCTTGGATTGTCATGAAATACAGTCTACCTTCATCCAGCTAGTTACTTTTCCATTTTTCCATGTTGAGATGTATTTGTGACTCTCTTTATACACAACTCGTGAGTCATTCGCAAGTCTCCTTTATAGCAAGTCGTGAATCCTTGTATTCGCGGGTTGCGCTTATACAGAGTCGCGAGTCATTCACGGGTTGCTCTACTACATACCCATGAATGTGCCTCTTAACATGAAAACACAAAATCACGTGCTAATGGGAGTTTAGTTAAGTCATTTTACTTAATCTCCCTAACTGCTACAACTTCCCCAACCTTCGAGAACTACCTTATTTCACCCATATAAATATAGGCCTTGGGGAGGGTTGTAGGGACTTACACTTGGAGAGTAAAGTTATGCTGATGGATTGTTCATAGAAGTATTTGGAGCAGTGAAACTTACAATCCTTTGGTGACAGAGGAGTCCTTGTCTCAGACGTTTGGTTGTACTCTGAACTTTCTCATTATTGATAATAAAGAGATTACTTCTTCCACATGTGTCTCATATATCTTGGTTGGATAATTGTTTATGCTTCAGTATTTCATATTTGATTTAT
Organism: Pseudotsuga menziesii; assembly: GCA_001517045.1. Lineage (NCBI taxonomy): Eukaryota > Viridiplantae > Streptophyta > Pinopsida > Pinales > Pinaceae > Pseudotsuga > Pseudotsuga menziesii. The sequence continues at coordinate 16,715 of LPNX010949607.1, read as the reverse complement.
CTAACCTGTTAATATATATATATGAATCACTCTGTATCTAGAAGATTATCTCTGAACAGGTGAAAGAGGAGTGAACCTTGAAGACTTTGGAAGTGGAGCAGATTGGAAGAGGACTAGCAAGGATCGAACTTCGTTTAACAAGTAAGTTCTTCTAACCCTCCTATTTCCTATTCTGCACTTTAGAAGTCAATTGTCTGCAAGTGTTTGAGTATGTTGGTAACCCTTGACCTACGATTATTAGGTGCATAATCCCTTACAATAGAACTGGCGACTCCGTTGGGGATGCCTAGACTGCTGTAGGTCATTTCTGTTATCCTGACCAGTTTTGCTTGTGAGTCTGTTTGTGGTTTTTTATCCTGGATCTTGCTTACTTCAGTGTTTGAAAGTCTTAGGGTTTTTTTTCTTTGCTTTTGAGAAAATTTTTATACCCATTCGCGGTTCGCTCTACTGAACAGTCGCGAGTATAAAGTTGCATTCGCGGGTTGTTATACTGCACAGTCGCAAGTCATTTGCGAGTTGCACTATTAGACAGTCGTGAGTACTCCTGAGAATTGGGATTTTTAAGGAAGAGTTTGCTTGGTTCTTTTCTTGCTATATTCCTTGTTTTCTGAGAAGACTTTCTTTAAGAATGTTGTAGAGTTTTTTTGATTGCCTCAGGTGATCACATCTTAGTGCTTCTTGAAAGCCATTGAGTCTTTTTACTTGGTTTATTTACTGTTTACATCTTGAAGCATTTGGCCTGTTTGGGTTCTTGTTCAAGTGTCTTAGTCCAGATTAGTGATCAGGGTCTTGGGCTCTGTTTTTTCCAGTCTGCTTTCCGACAGTTACTGGTTTGCACTTGCCTTTTTAAGTCTGCAGTGGTTTTTGTGTCATTGTTAGCACCCAAGCTAGGGTTCCTAGCCTACTTTTCTTGCTGGTCTATTGGTTCTGTCAGCCTGTTTGTTTCAGTTTGTAGCTTGTATACAGTTCATAAGTTTCAATTTTACTCAAACATAGTGCATTGTAGATGCATAGTAGATTTTTGAGCAATTTTTAAAGTGAAAAGAAAACATAGTTAGTCTTTTGCATTGTGATTTTTGCATAAGTAGTGTTTGCTTCATTTAAAAAATTATAATCTCAGAAAATTACAAAAACATAGGCCTAGTTTCTCTTATTAGTGCTGTAGTTCATCAATATATATTTGAAAAAATGAAAATAAGTTTGTTTTATAGTAGTAGTTTGCTTTGAATGCACTTTACTTTCATTTATTTTTTGCTGAGTCAAAACACCATACAGTACATCACTTCCATTTCCTCTTGAGTAAGAAACAGCCCTTAAAATAAACGCATAAATTAAAATTTACCAGTAAGTTTTATTTTTAGGGGCCTTTCACCTACTAGCTTAGGCTAGACTTGTGGGCTAGGGAGTGTAAACTTCCCACAAGTTATAAACTCAGACATAGTGGAACGTTCTTTAGGTAAATCCTTGATTCTATCACTGTATCTGGGAAGCTCCTCTCAAACGGGAGCTAAGCACTAGGCCGTGTGGAGGCTTGGACAGAGGAGATAACCCTCTGAATCCTTGTCAAAATGTAACCCAGGACTTTTACGCATCTGGGGATTCTGTCCTAGACAGAGTTTCAGGCTTAGCTACCCTGCCCATGCGTACGAGTTTGGCTTGCGACTGTCCCCCCAGATAGCTGGTATTGTCAAGGTAGCATTTAGTCTCTTTTCTTTTAGGGTTCATACCTAGGTAAACCGGAAGGTTATTTCTGGTTCACCTTGAACGGGATTGGAAGGTAACCCTTGTGGAAAGTGCAAGAGGGTGGTGGGTGATTCCTCTGCTTGTTCCTGAGAACCCCTCAAGGACGCCAAGTAATCGTTCATCAGCTTTCTTTGGGAAAGCATATCTTTATACCCTGGTTTGATTGCTTGAGACTCTAGGATCTTTTTAGTGTATGATCTGTGGATTTGCTTGTGTTTAGTTGACCTTAGGGTGTGATTAGTCAAATTTTTAATTTTGGAGGACCAACTTGTTAGAAGGTCAAGAAGGTTGAGAAACCTTCCTCCTCTCACTACATTGGAGCCTCCACCTTTACCCCAAAGGCGGAGATTAGACACAAACGGTTATTTTGAACCAGTAGGAATAAGTGAGGTTCTTGGTGAACCGGAATTGATAGCTAACCGTTTTGATTTTGACACAGTCGAGATAGAATAATTGCAGACTAACGAGTTTGAAAGAAATTTTAACACCCCCTTGACTGATCTTAACGATCCTGTGATCGTCCAAGTTAGACCTTTTAGTTCACCAGTAGTAGGTGTCCCTTTGAGTAGAGTCATGTCTTCTACGGAAGAAATTCCATTTGTGTTTACCTCAACCCTTCCGGTTGAAGGGGTACTACCTCCCCCAGTTAGTGCCCCTAGATCTAGTTTTCCTTCTACACCTTTAACTCTAGCGAGCCGGGTGGTTCAACCACCGGGTCACTCCAACAAAGGAGGTATTTCTAGTAACACGGTTGCTAGGATCCCTAGTATACCTACCATTCCTTCTTCCTTCCCTTACACTACTCAGAGTGGTCCGGTAGGATCCTCGTCTTATGTCCAAGGATTTCCTTGGAATGGGGGGCACATTCCCCCATCTAGTCCATACGTAGGTCCATCTCCTTCATATGTAGGAGTGTAGTTTGGGAGCAACACCTCTTATGGGCAGAGCTTCCATACCCCTATTTTGGTCCCATACACGAGCTCTCCCTTTTCTTTGTTTAGCGGAGGGATACCTGCTCCAGTCTTTCAGACCCCAACTTCTAAGGGGATGGCCCGAACCACTTACACTGCACCTCCCACCCAAAATCCTGTGGCCTACAAATGGAATCCAGTTCAAGGAAACCTTCCCACTTCACAATCGGTGTCAGGGGGAAACCCCACCTTTACCTATGGGCATTCGGGGGTTGGACCCTCTAATCCCCAAGATGGCACATCTAGTGCACCGATTAGGCCCAAACTTCCTTTTCTGGCAACTTTGAACTTGCCAGACTTATCAAAATTAATGAATGACCCGGTGAGGCATGACCCTTTGTGGCCACTTGTTCCCACCAAACTGCCCTCGGACATCCCTAAGTTCGAAGGTAAGGATGGTGAAGATCCTGGGGCTCATGCTACCACCTTCCATTTATGGTGTTCTTCCAACTCATTAAATGAAGATTCAGTGAGATTGAGGTTGTTCCAGAGGACCTTGACTGGCACTATGGAAAAATGGTACATTGAGCTGCCTTCTGCTGCTTTTAGTAGTTTCTGGGACCTAGCTAGTGCTTTCCTCAGCCACTTTCAGCTTCCGGTCCATTACGATTTCGGAATGGACTTGTTGTCTACTTTCAGACAAAACAAGGCAACCCACATCTCAGATCACATCCAAGAGTTGAGGAGGAGAAAGAGTCTTATCAAAGCTACCGTCCCTCCTGAGTTTCTATTAGAGTGGTTCCTTAAGTCATTGTTGCCATACATATCTAAGGATGTTTCCACATCAGGAGTGACTAGTGAAGAAGAAGCCATACTCAAGGCCTAGCAGTTGGACTTGATTTATTCACAGTATGGGATTCTATATGAAATTATCCCTAAGGCACAAAGGCCTTCGCATGAGGCCGAGAAACCCAAGCCTGGACCCCATGCCGATGGTGTGGCTGGGTCCGTAAATTCTCCCACTGTAGAGTCTTTGACAAAACAACTTCACCAATTGTCTGTCAAACAGTCTACGGCGGAGGCAGCAAAGGCTTCCCCCTCCTCCCAAAGTGCAAATGTTTTTGCACAAACCTCTTCGAAGGGAAATCAGTAGCTCGGAGGGAAGAAGAAGAAAGGTAAAAAGGGAGAGGGAAACCAAAATCAAAACAAGCCAAAGCCCGCAAACAATGCTGATGGGGGAAAAAAGGAAAAGAAGAAGGTCAATTTCCCTTGGAAGTTGTGCCAAGGGGACCACCTTACTCATCTTTGTCCCCTCATGGAACAAGCTCAGAAGCTGCTCCAAGCTCAACCACCGGCTATCCTGAAGGATCCGTTTCCCCAAGGGCAGAATTCTGCTTTAGCTTCTACTGTAGCAGGGGGCACTCAAGCTACCCCTGACCCCAATTATATCAACATGGTTAGATCCTCAACTTTGTTACAAACCAGGAACAAAAACTATGAGAAAGAGACCGATGAGAAGGGTAAAGCTGTAGTTGAATCTTCCAACCCTCTCACTATAGAGAAACCTGTGGAAATAATGCCAAAGATACCCAAAGGTGTCTTTAAGAATACTTTGCATAACCCAAATGCCAAAGCCGCTTCTAAGTACTCAGTGGTTGAAGACTTGGCTCAGACTCCTTGTGCAATGTCAGCTTTGGAGGTGCTACAAATCTGTCCCGCCCAGCGGGACGCCCTCTTAGCAGCTTTAGGTAGCATGGACTCTTCGAGTCTCACAGCAAAATTTCATCTCTCCGATGTTAAAATTCACCTCCCTTACCATGTATCTCTATCAATAGATGTTTTCCATGGTGGTAAGACCATTGGACGAGCAGTTGTTGATGAGGGAGCCTCTACTTGTGTTATGTCCCTGGCCTATTAGAAAGCTCTTGGATCCCCAGAGCTGGTTCCATCAACCACTTTACTTATTGCTTTTGATGGAAGGTCTTTCCTTCCACATGGTATCCTGCCATCTTTTGAGATTAAGTTGGCTGGCAAAGCAGTGTCTGTTGAAGTTGAAGTGATTGATGCTCCATTGGACTACAATTTGTTTCTAGGTAGGAATTGGACTTATGTAATGTTCGTTGTTGCATCTGTTGTCTTTCGTGTCGTGGTTTTCCCACATGAGGGCAAGGTGGTCACTATTGACCAACTTTATTTTACCCGAAAAGGCCGCCTAGAGTCTAAATATTCCACTGTGCCATTAGTTGATCAGGCCAAACCTGCTGCACAGAGCTTGGGGGCTGGAATGTACGCATCATTGATGGGCACATTCAATATTCTAGCTTCGGTCCTTTATATCGGTTCTACTACTGTAGGGAATTCCATTGATTTGGTGGTCAATAGGACTGATCCTTGGGTCCTCTCAACCCCTCAGGAACTAGAAGTGCCCTTATCTGTAGTGGAAGTGGCATATCAAGCTATTACCCAAACCACTGTTGATCCCATTCCAGATCCTCTTACAGTCTCGGATGATCTGGAATAATTCTACATGCCCACATGGGCGAAAAACTCTTTACATTCCATAGATTGCTTAGACATTGTTTTACCTTTCGATGAAGCTATTCTAGAAGCTATGTGTGCACGCGATAAGATATGTGAGGATCTTCATCACCGATCTTATTTCCTTCCAGAGCTAAGCAAGATAGAAAACCAAGAGTTTCATGTGAGACTATCGGATGATGTTGATACACCTGTCAACCCTTTACCTAGGGAAGGAGTGTTTGCCGAGGGGAATATGGCAAACATTTCCGCCACTATACTGATCAACATCTCTATCAAACCAGATGTCGTGGAAAATATCTATATAGGTGCAAACTGCTCTCCGGAGGAGATTGCCATTTATACTGCCCTTTTCAAGGAATTTCACGATATCTTTGCCTGGTCATATGAGGAGATGCCAGGCATTGATCCATCCATTGTTCAACATGATATCCCAACCTATCCTGATGCCAAGCCAGTTCGGCAAAAAATTACACCCCGTGAACCCACGTAAAGTGGCAGCTGTGAAGGCAGAGGTTGAAAAGCTGTTGAAAGCAGGTTTTATATATCCCGTAGCTTTGACTGAATGGGTGTCCAACCCATTTCCTGTTGATAAAAAGAAAGGGACTATTCGCATTTGTATGGACTTTCGAGACCTTAACAAAGCTTTTCCTAAGGACAACTACCCCACACCGTTTATTGATCAGATCATAGATGCATGTGCGGGTAGTGAGGTATTCTCGTTTATGGATGGTTTCTCCGGCTACAATCAAATCCAAATCAAACCGGAAGACCATCATAAAACTGCTTTTATTTTCCCTTGGGGTACATTTGCGTATAGAAAAATTCCCTTTGGATTGAAAAATGCAGGGGCAACCTTTCAATGAGCCATGAACTTTGCTTTTCACGAGATAAAAGCCATTATCGAGCCTTACCTTGATGATTTTCCTTCTCATTCTCGCAAGAGGATCCAGCATCTAGATCATTTACGGTTGATTTTTGAGAGATGCAGATACTATAAAATTTGCTTGAATCCCCACAAGTGTGTTTTCTGCGTCGAATCAGGAAGATTGCTTGGATTCATTGTCTCTAGTAGGGGCATTCAGGTGGATCCTTTAAAAGTTGAGGCCATTGTAAATATGCCTCCTCCTCATTCACTTAGGCAACTTTAGAGTCTACAAGGAAAGTCTAACTTCCTTTGACGTTTTATCGTTAATTATGCCAAGATCACTAAAGATTTCATGCGCCTGCTTAAACAGGACACCCCATTTGTATGGGATGAAACTGCACAACTCGCATTCGAGGCATTGAAGAAAGCCTTGTTGTCGGCTCCTTTATTACGCCAACCAGATTATTCTAGGGACTTTATATTATATCTAGCCGTGTCAGAGTCTACCATTGGGGTAGTGCTAGTTCAGGAGGATGACAAGCTCGTTGAGCATGTTGTTTATTACCTTATCCGTGCTCTGGTTGGGCCTGAGCTTAAGTACTCCCACGTCGAGAAGTTAGCCTTAGCAGCTATTTATGCTGTACAAAGGTTATGGCACTACATCTTACTGAGGACCACTACTGTAGTGGTGGATGTAAACCCTTTCCAATATGTTTTATCTCGACGGATTGTTGGGGGAAAATTCAATAAGTGGATAGTCATTCTCCAAGAGTTTGACTTGGTTTTCCAATCCGCTAAATCCAAAAAGTCCTTAGTTTTTGCCGAGCTTATAGCAGAATTCCCTACAGAAGAAGATGTAGTGATCGAGGATGACTCATTCCCAGATGAGCACATCTTCCTCATATCCACCTCTGATCCTTGGTACAGAGATATTCTTATATATCTCCAGACTTTGAAGTATCCTACCGCTTACTCTAGGGAAGACCGACGCAAGTTAAGCCTTCATGCTAAAAACTACCTCATTATAGGAGATACATTATATTGAAGAGGGGTAGATTCTGTCTTGCGTCGTTTCCTTACTCATGAGGAAGAGGATATTGTCCAAAATGATTCCCATAGCGGAGCATGTGGGGGTCATTTATCTGGGTTAGCAATGGCCCAGAAGATATTACATGCTGGGTATTTCTGGCCCACCATCTTTAAAGATTGCATGGAAGCAGTGAAATGTTGTCATCCGTGCCAGCTTTATACCAGAAAAATGCGGTCACATCCTACTCCCTTGTTCCCTGTTGTCTCGGTAGGACCCTTCATGAAATGGGGGATCAATTATATGACATGCAACCCAGCCTCGGCTGGGGGGCATAAATACATCATTGTCGCTGTTGACTATTTCACAAAATGGGCAAAGGCAATGCCTACTTTCAAAGACAATGGGGAAATAGCAGCTTTCTTCATGTTTAATCAGATTATTGCTAGGTTTGGTATTCCCAAAGTGATTGTCACTGACCATGGCAGTCAATTTTCAAAATAACATGATGACAGAACTGACTACCATGCTCGGATTTCGACAAGAACATTCTTCTCCATATTATCCGCAAGCAAATGGTCAGGTTGAGGCTGTAAACAAGACTTTAAAAACTATCCTTAAACGTACTATTGATGCAGCGCGCTCAAATTGGCACATCATGTTATATCCTGCTCTTTGGGCTTATCGAACCAATGTAAAGACTGCTACGGGTTTTTCCCCCTTCCAACTCGTTCACGGGGTGGAAGCTATTACGCCGATTGAATGCGAAATCCCATCCTTGCAGATAGCTATTCATGTGCTACTTGACACGACTGATCTTGAGGAACGGTTTCTCCATTTAGAACACCTTGATGAACAACGTAGAGATGCATTGACTGCAAATCAGGCCCATAAAAATAGGGTTAAATCTCAATACGATAAAACGGTCAAACCTAGGCTTTTCTCTGAAGGGGAACTTGTCTTGCTTTGGGACCAAGATAAAGAACCTCTAGGGGAAGGAAAATTCAAGGCTATCTGGTTAGGACCCTATGTTGTGTCTAAAGTTTTGAGTAAAGGTGCATATGAATTAGTGGATTATGATGGGAATAAGCTGCCTGAGCCTAGAAATGGGCTCTACCTGAAGAAGTACTACGCTTAGGCTTAGCACTTTTTCTTGTATATTAGTATATGTATTTTTATGTACATTAGGTTGTCAGTTTTGTTTTTTATACTATCTGCTCGTTGTTGCAGATGTCTTCCGAGATGTATGTAGGTTTCGCTGATGGCACCGGCTGTCACACTTGTAACCTAGCTTTAGCAGCATGGGTCATCTATTCCCCCTCAAGACAGCTTGTTGCCGTGGGTGGTTCTTGTCTAGGTCCTGCTTCTAATAATGTTGCTGAGTATAGGGTTATAATTGAGCTCCTATGGGATGCTTTGCCATGAGGTATTACCTAGCTTGAAGTCTATTTGGATTCTCAGTTGGTTGTTTCCCAGCTCAATCGAGCTTATCAGGTGCGTAATCCTACATTGTTACGTCAGTTCATGCAAATTCATTTTTTGGAAAGACATTTTGAAGTTATTACTTTCAATCACATTCCACGAAACCAAAATTCATTAACTGATGCATATGCTAATTATATTTTGGACTGGCATCTCACACACATTTTATAAAATATATAGCAAACATATAAGAAACATTTGTAAATAAGCTGACAACCAAATACAAATATATATATATATATATATATATATATATATATATATGTAAATATCTGTCATAGATAGATCGAGTCTGATCCGTAGATCCCATCATGTACAAAATATACAAAAATGTGGATCATCATCCATCAAAATGCCCTAGAACTAAGCCTGCCCACCATGGCCACTGGGACCTCCTTGGTCCCCGTGATCTCTGTGCCCCCTGGCTTCCTTAGCCTCCTCAGCTTCGGTGGCCTCCACCGCATCTCTATAGACAAGTACTGCCCTAGCTACCCATCTGAAAAGACATAGCCAGGCCAGTGGAACCCCAACTACAAACTCCTCCATAGCTACAGGGAGGTGCTCTATCTGTATCGTAGGTACTCGCTCAGTCAGCCTGCCTAGCTTCATCTTGAGTACTCTGATCAATCCTGGGTCTCCCCCTGCAACAGGATGTACAAAGGTACATGGGTTCCCTTCAGGGAAAACTAGTCCAATATCTGCATTTTGACACATAAATAAGGTTTAGACTTGTGCATATGTATATATCCTATAATTTGAAAATCCATAAAAAATTGATAATGATAAAAAATAAAAAATACTTACCCATCTCTCCCCATGCTCCTCCTGGAGGGAGGACTAGGTCAGGATCACCTCGAAAATCTAACCCAGCGTATGGAAACTGTTCCAACGCCGGCACCTGCCGTTCCCACCATGTATAGAAGTCATCATCATACATGATATGTACTACGTCTCCTCCTCCTTGACGGAGGAAGATATCTTCCCACCGGCTCAGCCTCGGCTATCATGGATGACAGAATTGTAATGGTATAGCAGGGCTCATAGCTGGCACTCTCTCAAAGAAGAATGCTACCAGTATACTCACATAGTCGAAGTTCTTCCATATTCCCCTCCTACAATCGGATAATTGCCTTTTCATTATGGGGGCAATTCCCGTGCACCAATCAAAGAGAGTACCTCTAAAGCAGTGCACCGCCACTCTCATCTGAGTCCTGGTGGCCATATGCAACCTTGTTGACCCTGAAAGTCTCACAATAGTACTGGCCAATACTTGAAGTGTAATATCCTGAATATCTGCAATGAGAATGCTGCTGCATTTCTTTTGAGTACCCGGCCTGCAAAATACATCGACATAGTTCTGGACACTCAAGGGGTCTCCACCCCTGCCAGTGCCTTCCAGGTTCACCGGTGCTCCCCGTTGTGACAACCCGGTTATGAAGTATATGTCTTGTACAGTAAGCTCCAAAGTCTCACCTTGGATATTGAACATCCCCAGGTCATGGTCCCAGTAATGGACTAAGAACTCTAATATGCGGACATTGGCCCGCATGGGCGATGTGCAAAAGAAATTGAGAAGCCCACTAGTCCTCAATGCTTGGATAGTAGGTGGGCTTTGAAGAGCCGCTTGATCCATCACTTCATGTTCCCTCTCTCTCCACTCCAGCACCATATTTTTCCTGACAAAAACATGTAATTTGATTCAGTATTCCATCATAAAATTTTAAAAATTTTGCATATTTGTAAAGCTTTTCCCTACTGCGCAGCATTCATGACTGTCCATTGGGACAAGTCATGAGTCATTCGTGAATTTCCTATTGAGCAACTCGTAAATGAAATGCGCATTCGAGACTTTCATGCCTTGCAACCCGCGAATGCATTTTTCCATAATTTAGGTTGATGAAAAATACTGAATTAACCATTAAATTGAAAATTTGTTTGGATCAAATTGAAGAGCTTAGGGTGTAGATTTACCTGAAGTTGACGGATTCCGAATCTAACGGTCCAATTGTCCATGGCGATCGATCAAAGATAGAGGGTAAACTTTCCTTTTTGGTTCAAAAAGTGCAAATGGTATGAAATGTTTTAATTTTCAAACTATTTATAGAAATAATATTTCGTAAAGTGGGTCTTTTTATATAGTTTGAAATGTCATTTGACTAATTTCACCCTCCTTGTACCTTGGAACAGGTTTACCAGCTTTTACAAAGTGTTGATGCTTCTATAGGGTGGTTTTTTCTCTTTCCAACACATGTTGGCATTTTATCACTCCACATTAACCTTAGTAATCAACATTTTTCCATGGACTATGGTATTTTAAGCCATTAGTCCCTTGTCTCTACCATTGTTCTTCCGTGGCTAGGATCCCTTTTCATGAGTATCATCCTTATATTCCATTGCCATCCTTTGGTACTCATTCCGTCACTGTTTCAGGCCCAGGGATTTCATCATAGCTATTTTTCACGCCAAATAGAGCTTCTTATGAATCTCTTTTTACAAGCTATCTCTTTATAGGACTCCTCGACCTTATGGAGTTTCTTTAGGCCCAGGTCTAACTCCTTCAAAACAGACTTGACTGCCGAGTTATCTTGTCCGTTCAAGCTCGTTAAGAATATGTGAACGGGCATCCGCATTGGTGGTAGGTTATCTCTTTCTCGGACCATGCGGAATAATACGAGAAAGGATCACTCTCTTTTCTTCAGAATTGAGAAGAGTATTCTCAAGTATAGGTTTATCACTTTTCCGGACCTGAGGGACTAAATTTACGGAAAAGGAACACCCGGTTTGAGCTTAGTTTTCTCTTTTTCATGCTCTGGACCCAAACATGAAAAAGATTCCGAGCGTACTTTGTGTCTTTGTCATGCTCGTTAAACAATCAAGAACAAAGCAACGAGTTTATTGTTGTAAGCCCCATTTCTCGTAACCAAATGGATCTTTCCGAGTGATCTTGCTTTCCTTCACACTCGTAAAACTCAAGCTATTTTATGTTGTTTTGGAAGGAGCATTGGGTAGGTGGTAATTTAACCTTTTTTGGACCTTCCCGACTAAGTACGAAAAAGGTTCACCTTTTCTTATTCGGAAGTTAAGAGAGTTCTTCCACTAGTGGAAAATGAGAGATTAGTGGCCAAAAAAATGACCAAAATCCACATATCAACGACCACTTTTGGT
>LPNX010949577.1:8850-39515 GCA_001517045.1 Pseudotsuga menziesii | reverse complement strand
GCCACAAAAATACCAAGTGAAAGAAGTGCCTCTCTTTGCCCACGCGTGCATGACCAATCGAGCTTCAACAAACGGTGTCTTCTCCTAGCGACGATCCATTTGCAGCCCACCTGCCATCTTCTTCCCCGCCGTCCAATCAGCAGCCCAACCCAACCCACAATACTCTTGACTCGGCCAATTCCCACACCATAGGGTATTCCAGGCATATGCACCAGCCTTCAATCAGCTATGAGCCTCTCTCAGCCAATCACAACACAAGCACGAGATATCCTCTCTTTGCTACAAAGTGCTTTAGGAATTCCTGTCTCAGCAACACAAGCACGATATATCCTCTCTTTGCTACAAAGTGCTTTAGGAATTTCTGTCTCAGCAAGTGATCCAGCGCAGGGAAGAAGAGCCCATTTGCAGAAGCTAAAAGTCATTCAACTTCCGAACCTCTCTACAGTCGGCATGACCAAATCCTGTTTCTGAATTACACTCAAAATTAAAGGTATGGGAGAATAATTTTGGACCCGAACTTATTAGTAATTTAAATGAAACATAGAGATCAAATAATGCATTATAAAATCTGTGAGGTGTATTTTGATGGACCCTTGTTTGTTGACTTTGATACCTAATATTTACACTTAGATGCCTTATAATAAACTTGAATATGTATGATAAATGTCATTATAGGCCTACAATGATCACTCATTGTAAATATGAGTCATAAGTCCAAATCTTTAATGAAAATCACAATTATAACAATATAGTTTCTTACTGTATAAGATAAAATAAGTCTAACACAAATTCTTCAACATCATCACTAAGGACAATGACAAATCCTCGAGAGGAGTACCACAAGCTACCTAAAAAGGGCTAAGTGTAGTTGGACTTTGACAAAGGGGCAAAAGACAATTTAAGAAAGGTAAGAAGAGGAATTATAAAGGATTGAGTGAAGTTGAATTTTGACCATGTTCGAGTGAGAAGAGATTATGGGATTATAAAGTAGTGTTATTTTCATAAAAAATAGAATATGAGTAAGAAAATTAATAATTATATAATAATATTATTATGGATATGAACAATTCGGTGGAAATAAAGATTTAATAAATAAATAAAGATAGGTTGAAATTTTAGGAAAATGAATTTAATATAAAATATTATTTTATTTTGATATTATATAATATTAATGAGTTTAATTAAATAAAAGAAGTGTTTTAAGTTTAATAAATATTAAATATGACGACGTTAGAGGCTTGCCAAATAAAATAGTTGAGGTTATAAGCTAATAAAACTTGCCATTAATTAACAAGGGGAGACGAACGAATGTTTGTCTCTATAGCGACGTAATGGACTATGTGTCTCTATAGCGATGATCAGCGGGGACATTTTCATTTTTTTCGAGAATTTTAAATTGTTTTTCCATGAAAAATTTGATTTTCACTTATTTGTGGCAAATTGTCGTGGGAGATTTAAACTATATGTAGTAGTGATTCTTCGGAAACACAAGTGTTTTTATAAGGCCATGGTTACTAGAGTTCAATCCAGCCAAAATGTCACTCTTAGCCATTCCATGGGTTAGATTACTGAATATGACTGTCCATTTCTATGAGAGATATTTTGAAGGAGGAAACTGCATTGGAAAATATCGTGGTCATTATGAAAGAAGAGTTCAAGAATGCATGTTTACCTATGCTAGAATCTATTGGAGATATACCAAAGCAAGGGCTTTCCATAAATGACATGGAAGGGGTACAGAAGATGCAAACATTGGATTAGAAAAATATAGCATTCAGACATCGTTTGATGAGTTTGGTCACTTTGTGGAGAATTTAGTAAAATTTACAAATTCATTGTCAAATTTGTAATTTTTTTCATTGTCAGAGTGACAACTAAAAATGACCAAATAAATGACCAATTGTTATGTGGTCATTTTTCGTATAGATATCTCGTGACCAAATTTGGTCATTTATCTTGGTCGTTTTTAGTTGGTTTTTATCCCGCGACCAAAAGTGGTCATTTATCTTGGTCGTTTTTAGTTAGCTCACTTAAATTTATGAATTTTGGTCATTTATCCCTTAAAAAAACTGTGGTGACCAAAATTTTTGGTCTCCTGGTCACTAATTTCTCATTTTCCACTAGTGAGAGCTACATTTTGCTTGGTTGTTTTGGCTGGGGTTGGATGTTGTAGCAAAATCGATTTTGCCTTTGGGCTTTGAATACAGAATTGGTTATTTTTAATGTTGAGGTGTTATGCCGTGACTTGTTTCTTAGGCCATTTGGCTTTGTGTAATGTTCATTATTGGTTATGTAAAACATTAATGTTATGGTTTTGGGCTTTTAAATCAATGGGCTTAGGGATGATTTTAAGGAACCATACTTATTTAGAAGTGTATAAATGTTGTCAAATATTACCAATTCTTAAAATTCCAACTATAAAATGATTGGTGATATTTCTCAAAAAATATTGTAATTTCTAGGGATTTTATATCGTTTATATAATAATTTGGTGATTTTTAGGGTGAAAAAATTTTACCCCATCAAAATTGGGTGAAACAGGGCTTCAAAAAATGCAAACTCGTGAATCTTTTTTGGAAGAAAAACATGAAAAAATAGCCCACTAGGATAAAATTCGCCCCTAAAATTATCCCTGCATTGGCTGCACCATTGCAAGCAATGGTGCCATAGCACATTGACATGCTTGTGTAAAACCTTACTCTTGGCCTTTAATGGCGACTGGGTATAGAATTTTGGGAAACTCTGTGTTAATAGATGTAAGCATTGGTTTTTTTATTAGTTGTAAAGGTTTATGGTGTATGTGATTCCCTCCTGCATTTTTATTTAACTCTGTATTTTAAATGGGGTTTTTAAATGATAGACGCATACGCCTTACTGGATGCTGTGTGTGTAATTGTTGTTGATTAGTTTGATAAATGTAATAGTTTGATAGCATGGGTAAAAGTCATGATGTCAATGGCATGAGCCTTCCCACAATGTTGCGATAGCTTGTAATTTTATTGCTTACGGTATCTGGTTCTTATGTGATATTTGGATTGTGTTTTAAATCGTTGTTTGGCCTTGGCCATGACTTATGTGAGCACTGTGTATTAAAATGTTAGTGGGTTTCATGGAGGCCAAGGTATGCAGACCCTCAATGGCACTCGTTCTTTTTAAATAGCTTGGACTCTGTATTAAAATGTTTAGCGACCGAGGTCAGGCTGTAGCTAGAGTCTTACGACCTCTTTGCTAGCATAGGCATTTTAATTATATGGCATTGGTGTGAGTTGTGGCCTGTGTGATTAAACATATGACCTTTCTCGTTTTGGGCTAGGGAAATTTCAAGCTGGGAAATATTTTATAAGAAATAATAGAAATGGTAATAGGAATTTACTTTATGGATTTGGTTATGCGTTTGATTATGGTGATGATTGATGTTAGTTCTTATTGTAGATTTTAATTCTGTTTAAGAAATGAAGTTGTAACCTGTGACAGTCGATACCATGACCGTTGTTTATTTAAATACGACCTTTGTTTATTAATACAAAGTTGTATGAATATTACTTGATGAAACTTTTAGATGCATATTTAAAATGGATCTTATATGCGACTATTTAAAAAATATAATGTATGTGAATTATGGTGTTTTAATATGGAAGTTAATACTGTAGGTGTTATACGAGAATCTTCATGAGGACCACATGGATGGCCACGATATCCCTCTAATTATTATTAATGATGTTTTCTTTATGTGGGATATTTTTAATGTAATTTGTAATATGATTACAGACCTTGAAAGGTCTTGGATGGGTTATTTATTTTTTTAGAAATAAACGCATAGATAGTTTTTATAGAGATTTATACCTGATAGCCTTACTTATATGTATATATCATTATTTTATAAAATAGTTTCGGTGATTAGTAATACCCTAGGGTATCTATATAGTATATTTACTTCTTTAAACTTACTTCTATTGTTAAATCTTCTATAATATGAAACACACATCTCTACTGACAAATGCAATATCTTAGTAAAGATATAAGTATTAGGTGAACATTTAAATAGTAGGTCTAGATTTACCTAGTCTATAGTATTAATTTATGAGTATGACAATGAATGCAGAACACAAATTTTAAATATGGGAACCTAGCTATATATAGCCTATGATAGTATCTCCCATCCTAGGAATATTGAAGAGAAATAAAGACCCTAGCAAAAATATAGGCAAAACATCAATTACCTATCTGTTGACGGGCGTATTCGACTAATCCCGCAACGGGGGGGAAACGACCCAGTATGGGACCCTTAGAGCAGGCTCCAAGCTGTTTGGGATAGTCGCTCCCGACAGGTTTAAAGGCTCTGTTAGCCTGCGATCCTAGAAGACTAATGGTTACAATTAATGCTACTGATAGTTAGTACTGGTGCTATGCTTATAATTACAAAGATTAATCCGAGTTATATATTACAAGAATCACAAACTGTTAAGTATAAATAAAACAATTTACCCTAAATACATGAATAGAACATAACCTAGACAAGATCCGTATCCTACAGGATCATGTTATAATTATAAACACATGTACAGTAATTACAAAAAGGATAATCTGAATGTAATTGATAAAAAGATCTGATTCAACAAGGTTCTTCAGATAGTACAAAAGCAGAAAATAAATAAAATATAATTCTGATCTAATACCTATCCTGATGAGGAGCAATAATTAATTTAACCTATAACCGACTAATGTTGATAAAGATACTGTATGTAAACCTTTGCTGATATTTAAAAACATTCAAATATTGCAAATCCATACATGCATCATTACACACTATGTAACAATAATACCAATTATTAACTACAAAACATGACATACCAGCACAGTCAAAAACAAGAACAGCCGATACCTGATAAATAACATTTGCACAATTCATCAAGGAAATTATCACAAACATTCATGATATAGGAGAGTGAATAGCAAAACTGAAAGATATTATAAACCACATATAAAGTTTTAAAACTGTAAATGTGTGTAAAACATCACCAGTCCAAACGCTGTAGTTACTGACAGCTAACTTCCTAGAAACACAGATAGAACGAACCAGCAGTTTTGTTCTTACTTCCCCAGAGTATCGACCCCTCGACAGCATGGTTTTGATATGATAGAGAAATATCTCAGTCCAGTCTCCTCCATTTCAATCAAATTTCCTAGGTTTAAATAGACAGAGATCATAAGAAAATCCAATTTAAGCTTTGCACTGGCAAATTCCTGGAAAGAACCGCTCCCCTGCCGGCCGCAACTGTAAAAATTGGGTTCAGAGAATCCCAAAAATATCTCAAAATCCCTCACTTTCTGGTGAAATCTACCCGAGTAAAACTAAATGGGTCTGTTCTGAAGAAAACACATGTGCCAGATTTTTAAGATTTGCCTCCATTTGCTCACAATAGATCTCGAAAAATCGTCTGTCAGTTGAGAACGCGTTTCTATTAATAGCTAAGAAAGAAATTCATCTCATGGCAGTTTCGTTCATCTCACAATTCCAGAATCATAACCATATCCTCCAATCCAGCCACGAATGCCCCTTTAACCTGCATCATCCAAGAAAAATCTTAAATGTAAACCAATTTTAATATTGCGATTGAAACATATTCAATTTTCCACTTCACGTTTAAACTGCCCAATAAAAACAACATAATCACCAGGAAAGATAAATGATTAAGCATAGGAGACTTCCCTTTTATGCTGGCGCATTTTGAGAAATCTCAATAATACAGCAAAGATCATGTGGTGAAATTTCAGAATGACCGTAACCATTTTCTTCATAAGCTGGTATGTTTCCCAATTCTTGATCGCAACTGTTCTTGTATCCCTGCAATTTCATCGCCCTAATCTATGCAAGCAACTGCTGATTTGGATATACATATCAATGCAAACTGTAAACCATTTATAACCGGCCGTATTTTATGATATATCATGGCACTCTTTGTTTAACAGCTCGGCGATATAATAATAACTTATTCTTTGGCATAATCCTCAACATGAACTTTGCGTGCTATTTCCATGCAGTACGTGATTTGTTATGAACCCGCATTTTGAATAATAGATTCTCTTTATGCTTTGAGCTTCCCGTGAGGTGGCAATAATATGATGTCCATTCACTTATGGCGATTTATAAAACAAGATATGGCATTAATTACAAAAGTGTTGAAAACATCATATTTTAATTCATATGGAGAACATCCAATAATATTCATGGTTATTTCACCCATGTAAAAAAAATATCCACCAATATTACCAATACTGAGAATGCTCATATTATTTGGACTCATGCATATTCCAAAAGATGTAACTCTCAAAGACATCCAAGTATCCATCCTTGACCTTTTGAACAAAATGCATTCACATCTTACTGAATAATAGTTTTAACCTCGACCTCTACATGCAATAAAGATGACATATGAGACCATATAAAGATAAGGTTATGTTATTGAACAAAAACCTTGAAAATATAATGTGAATAAACTTTGATAAGATGGCAAAAGTATAATAATCAACTTTTCAATTCCAAAACCTTAGCAATATTTATGATAAAATCACATCAAATAATAAACATTTGGATAAGATTTCAAGAGTAGGTTATGATAAATCGTCAACATTTATCCCTTGATTCTCAATGTAAATCCTACTCATAAAAATTTCAAAGAAGTGATTTTGTTAACTAATTCCTAGTTCGTAAAGGTTTCTTTTAAAAACTTTGAATTTCATGTTTCAGTAGTTTATAGAATATCATCATTTCAGTAGCTATCAATTCTTTACTTTTACTATATGAAATTCAAACATTTCATCAAAACAAAACACAATTTTGTTTGATGAAATAATGTTTTTTAAAGGCTGTTGGGTAGGGACACAACAGATGGCGACTGACTGGGAGAAACAGTTATCTCTGCAAAAACATGAAATCTGACTTGTGTATGTAGCAAGATAAGAAACATTCTCTTTAACTCCGATTAGCATTTTCCCGAAGATAAAAGAACTGTGCCTTGTGATAAGACTAGATTTCAAACTAATCCCAGATTCGATTCTTTAATCATTATCCAGAGATTACGTTCAAAAATGATACGAATTTTAAGTTTTTTCAGAAAACATAAAACTCCAAAAGAAATTAGTCCTGGGAAAACAATGCAATTTTGATATTCGACCAGTTTTTTAAAGATATGATCCCAATACTACAATCATGACCCTCCTACCTGCAAGGGTCCATAGCCTCGAAAAGGTTGACTTTTAACCATACATCCTACCGTTCTAGTCCCAAGATAAGATAAAACATGAATATTTAGAACTTCTCAATTTATTAATGGGTAAGCTGCGTTGGAACCTCTTCACGAGTGTGGGATGACCTTGGATTCTTTTATATTTTTGTATACAACAATTAATGATTTGGAAACCAAGTATGTCATAGACGGAGCCCTCCTGCCTGCAGGCGTCTATAGCCTCGAAAGGGTTCGTCTTTTAACCCATTTTACCCAACGGCTTATATCCCAAGCTAATAAGTTTAAAGAAGGCTTCATATTCAGCATTTAAGTGCTCATCCACAAGGGATTTGCATGTTTAAAATGGGGGAACGTAATAGGAAACTCTTTACGAGTAAGATAGTGTAAAGGATCTATAGATAACTGATTTTACTATTAAATTGCAATTGCTTTCCCAAAACTGATTTCTAAATAAGTAATAGAATTCCTAGTAATGATGACTTCGATATCCATTCAATCCAACAATTTGAGGATAATGATAAAAGAAATGAAATAAAGTGAAAGTTTTCATCTAGTACTTTTGTTTGCAACAGTTCAATTTCTTTTCTTTTATTTCTGAGATAAGAACAGATTTCTAAAAGTCTTGCTTTCTTCATGTTTTATATAATCAGATTCCAATTTCATGGCAAAACATCCCGAGATCTGAATCATGTCTCCTTGTTTTGAAAAGCAAAAGAAAAATAATTGAAAAGAAAACAACCAATATATAGATGAGTGTTATTTGAGCAGACTACAAAAACAAAGGATTTCAAAATCTACGAGAAAACTCCTAGCAAAGAAAACACACATAACACATGAGTTAAATCAAGTTCTCATCAAACGGAAAATAGATTTAACAACATATGACTAATTACCAGTAAAGAAAATAAAAGATTAAAATCGATTAACATGTTTTAAAGCTTTTCATCCCTATTTTTGTTTTTTAAATTATTTTAATTAAGTCAAAGTTGTTTTTTCAATTATTGATTAGATATCAATCTAATGTGTTTTATTCAGAAATCAAAATAACAAAATAAATCCTAATGAGTATGCAGCTATAAGAAGATGAAAGGTTCTTTCTTTTAATGAGACGATTAAAGAAAACAAGAGAAAGTAAAGAACTACTTCCCTGATAATGATATCGTCATCTCATTCATATACCTGCATTTATTGAAATGGAAACAAACATAAATCATCCTAAATTATAAATTTAACCTAAACTAATAAAATAAAATATATACAAACTAAGTAAGTGAAAATTTCCAATGAAGCCATTCGCGTAACTTGAGACCTGCCAGAGAAAACAAGTCATGCATCAGCATTAGAAATGGGAATAATTCAAAATGAAGAAAACAAACTAAATCAAATTTCGTATGTACAAAGCACAAAGGATGACACGGAAACCTTTTAATAAATGATTCTTCCCACCATGCATAAATCAAATCATAAAAATCAAGTCGGAAGGATATAGATTTCTCATGAGAACCATGACTAAAAAGACTCTTATCATAAATATGATTCAATATTCGTGAAAGAGAATCAATAAAAAATGTTTCTTTTAATGCAATATCATCATGACTAAATTCGGAAAGAGCAAAATGACATTTGGGTATTATTTGGAGAATAAATATGTCATTGTATCTTCTAACGTGAAGATTAAAATTGATGACATTATCTTCAGATATGTATATCATGTTGCACTGAGGAAAATTAATTTTCAATATATCATAAATAGATTGTGTATTCCATTCAATATCACAGATTGAACCATAATCTTTACTGACTAAAGATAAAATGGATGAACATGCATGACTCTGATGAGTAACGATAGTAGAAAAATTATGATCTTCTTCATGACAAATTTGAAATAAATCAGAACAAATCTCAAAATACCGTTCATCTTTAAAAAATATATTTCCTTGTACCCTATCAAAATCTGACCATAATGAAGAACTCCTTAAAAAATCATTAACATGTAAATGTAGTCTATGATCAGCAAAAACATCAGGATACAAAGAATAGTAAGAGTCAGAGTATAAAAAGGTAAATGCTTCTCTATTGCTATGATTTGTTTCATTGTCTGCTTTAATAGAAGCATCATTAACAAAACTCTGATCTAATGAATTTTGTGAAGAAATGAAAGGAACTAACTCATGATGAAAGGAAGATGATGAAATGATATCACCAGTAGCACATTCAGTTGAAGAATTAAGAATTTTTGGTTTATCTTACATTGTCTTGTGAACAACAAGAGTTTCGAAATTATCGCTTAATGTAAGAGTTGAATGATCATCCCTTTTATCTTGTTCTTGAATTTGCATGTCATGAAATTCTATGATTTGTTCATTTTCAACAACGGAATTAGGGAAAATAGATTCGATATCAACTTGAATGGATGAACTAACATGCATGCTATCTATTGCAGATTTTTCATTCTTTTCCAAATCATGAAAATTAGAGAGAGAGACAAGCCAAAGAAACCAATTCATTTTGTCCTTTTCGGAAAGCTGGTATTCTTCACGAAACCTGCAACATATTACCATAAATCTGGAAAAGAAATCATCAAGAGATTCATCTTTATGTCTACAAAGATTTCCTATCTCAAGTTCAAGTTTCCTACAGTTATAGTCCTCATGATCATTAAGAAATAACTTCGTGAAATGTTCCCATGAATAAATGGATCTTGCTGGAAAGAACACAAACCAAATCAGAATTCTTCCTGTGAAATTAGCTGCAAAAAGTCTGCATTTCTCAGCCTCATCAAATAGATCTTCACAAAAAACATTAAAATATGAAAGATGATGAGAGGCATACTTCTTACCTTCTCCATTGAAGCTTAGTCTTCGCAATAAATTAGATATCTCTGGAGAAAAACTTTCACCAGATGTATGAAAGCTGAAAGCATGATTTAACATAATGATATCAGCCATTTCGTAGTAAAAATAAGTGAAATAAAAAATCGAACAACTCAAAAATGTCCTTCTTGCCGATCAAGCCCTCCTTCTAGCGCCATTGTTGACGGGCATATTCGACTAAGCCCACAATGGGGGGAAAACGACCCAGTCCAGGACCCTTAGAGTAGGCTCCAAGCTGTTTGGGATAGTCGTTCCCGACAGGTTTAAAGTCTCTATTAGCCTGCGATCCTAGAAGACTAATGGTTACGATTAATGCTACTGATAGTTAGTACTGGTCCTACGCTTATAATTACAAAGATTAATCCGAGTTATATATTACAAGAATCACAAACTGTTAAGTATAAATAAAACAATTTACCCTAAATACATGAATAGAACATAACCTAGACAAGATCCGTATCCTACAGGATCATGTTATAATTATAAACACATGTACAGTAATTACAAAAAGGATAATCTGAATGTAATTGATAAAAAGATCTGATTCAACAAGGTTCTTCAGATAGTACAAAAGCAGAAAATAAATAAAATATAATTCTGATCTAATACCTATCGTGATCAGGAGCAATAATTAATTTAACCTGTAACCGACTGATGTTGATAAAGATACTGTATGTAAACCTTTGCTGATATTTAAAAACATTCAAATATTGCAAATTCATACATGCATCATTACACACTATGTAACAATAATACCAATTATTAACTACAAAACATGACATACCAACACAGTAAAAAACAGGAACAACCGATACTTGATAAATAACATTTGCACAATTCATCAAGGAAATTATCACAAACGTTCATGATATAGGAGAGTGAATAGCAAAACTGAAAGATATTATAAACCACATATAAAGTTTTAAAACTGTAAATGTGTGTAAAACATCACCAGTCCAAACGCTGTAGTTACTGACAGCTAACTGCCTAGAAACACAGATAGAACGAACCAACAGTTTTGTTCTTGCTTCCCCAGAGTATCGACCCCTCGACAGCATGGTTTTGATCTGAGAGAGAAATCTCTCAGTCCAGTCTCCTCCATTTCAATCAAATTTCCCAGGTTTAAATAGATAGAGATCATAAGAAAATCCAATTTAAGCTTTGCACTGGCAAATTCCTGGAAAGAACCGCTCCCCTGCCGGCCGCAACTGTAAAAATCGGGTTCAGAGAACCCCAAAAATATCTGAAAATCCCTCACTTTCTGGCGAAATCTGCCTGAGTAAAACTAAATGGGTCTGTTCTGAAGAAAACCCATGTGCCATATTTTTAAGATTTGCCTCCATTTGCTCACAATAGATCTCAGAAAATCGCCTGTCAGTTGAGAACGTGTTTCTATTAACAACTAAGAAAGAAATTCATCTCACGGCAGTTTCGTTCATCTCACTATTCTAGAATCATAACCATATCCTCCAATCCAGCCACGAATGCCCCTTTAACCTGCATCATCCAAGAAAAATCTTAAATGTAAACCAATTTTAATATTTCTATTGAAACATATTCTATTTTCCACTTCACGTTTAAACTTCCCAATAAAAACAACATAATCACCATGAAAGATAAATGATGAAGCATAGGAGACTTCCCTTTTATGCTGGCGCATTTTGAGAAATCTCAATAATACAACAAACATCGTGTGGTGAAATTTCAGAATGACCGTAACCATTTTCTTCATAAGCTGGTATGTTTCCCAATTCTTGATCGCAACTGTTCTTGTATCCCTGCAATTTCATCGCCCTAATCTATGCAAGCAACTGCTGATTTGGATATACATATCAATGCAAACTGTAAACCATTTATAACCGGCCGGATTTTATGATATATCGTGGCACTCTTTTTTTAACAGCTCGACGATATAATAATAACTTATTCTTCGGCATAATCCTCAACATGAACTTTCCGCGCTATTTCCATGCAGTACGTGATTTGTTATGAACCCACATTTTGAATAATAGATTCTCTTTATGCTTTGAGCTTCTCTTGAGGTGGCAATAATATGATGTCCATTCACTTATGGCGATTTATAAAACAAGATATGGCATTAATTACAAAAGTGTTGAAAACAACATATTTTAATTCATATGGAGAACATCCAATAATATTCATGGTTATTTCACCCATGTAAAAAAAATATCCACCAATATTACCAATACTGAGAATGCTCATATTATTTGGACTCATGCATATTCCAAAAGATGTAACTCTCAAAGACATCCAAGTATCCATCCTTGACCTTTTGAACAAAATGCATTCACATCTTACTGAATAATAGTTTTAACCTCGACCTCTACATGCAATAAAGATGACATATGAGAACCATATAAAGATAAGGTTATGTTATTGAACAAAAACCTTGAAAATATAATGTGAATGAACTTTGATAAGATGGCAAAAGTATAATAATCAACTTTTCAATTCCAAAACCTTAGCAATATTTACGATAAAATCACATCAAATAATAAAAATTTGGATAAGATTTCAAGAGTAGGTTATGATAAATCGTCAACATTTATCCCTTGATTCTCAATGTAAATCCTACTCATAAAAATTTCAAAGAAGTGATTTTGTTAACTAATTCCTAGTTCGCAAAGGTTTCTTTTAAAAACTTTGAATTTCATGTTTCAGTAGTTTCTAGAATATCATCATTTCAGTAGCTATCAATTCTTTACTTTCACTATATGAAATTCAAACATTTCATCAAAACAAAACACAATTTTGTTTGATGAAATAATGTTTTTTAAAGGCTGTTGGGTAGGGACACAACACTATGTTAGTAAAATATATATAATCTTTTACATAAATCATCGAGTATTATACCCTATAAATGAACTTTGAGATACTAAGAATTCGTACATGTGATTTATCTTCCTGAAGATCCTTTAGTGGTGGAACCTACACATTTTTCAAATAACCAGCATGACCGATTTAAGACAGATCTCAGCTCCGATTTTGATGACCAAATCACTTGGGAAATACCATGTTCCTCCCAACCATGGCCTAGAACCATTCTTGGTTCTAATCCGGATCCCCCTGAGCTGGAATCCAACATGCAAGTAGCTTAGAGCTAGTAAGGTAGGGTTTCCTATCTTGTATTCAGATTCTGAATCAGTCCTCTTTTTCTTGCAAGAGAAAGTTCTCCAAGAAAGAACTTGACAGCAAAAATAGGCAGAATAATAATTCTCCAAAAAAAAATCATAACCACCAGCCTTTTCTTGACTTGAGTCTTTATAGGCAGAATTTTTAGTCAAAGGTGCATTTAAATCAAGAAATCCTTGATTTCTCAATTTAACGCTTTTTAATTTACTGGGGTAATTTTCAATTCTTAACCTAGGAACTTTTAACTAGTTCCTAGTTAGTATTTCATAGTTATTTCACTATTTATTAGTCGTTAAATAATAAATAATAATTGGTGGAGCTTCTCTTCTTTCTTTACTCAATTATATAATTAATCATAATTAATTATTTATACATACTACGTATAAAATACATAGTATTAAAATACTATGTTAACATTTGTCTTCGGACATCGTGTATCATGATCGCTAAACTTAACGACACTTCCTTATGAAGGTCAAGTAGATAGATGGCTCAAGTTTACTAGGCTAGGAAACTCTAAAAATACTTGCATGTTGGATTTCCCTCATATAATGTGGTAGCTCTTCGGTACTTTCATGAGAATATAGAATTCAAAAATTTCATTTAATCACTTATAAATAAGTATGATGATGATCAATATTTTTCTCAAGCCGTTTTCACTCGGAAGTTATTAAATTATTTTCATTAACCCCTAGCGCTTACCAGAGGCCATTCTCAATGCCTATATCAGGGAGTTGCAAACATAGTGCAATTTTAGAGCTTTCGCTCAACACTAAATGGTAGGATGTACTTGTATGATACACCTAGGGATTACAATGGCCAAAGATCCAATGCTCCAGAGCTTATGCTCAACATCAACATGGAATGCTACAGAGCTTTATGCTCAACACAAATGTAAGTTCTCATGTGCCCCAAAGCCTCTCTCTCAACACAAATCATGGCATCAATCATGTGCTTCGCAGTCCACGTCGAACACAAAACATTTCATCAAGCATGTGCTTCAAGGTCCACACCTAGCACAGAACATATACATACATATATATCATCAACAATTGGCTTACGCCCAATATACAAAACAAATCATCATGTTCATATGCAATGGGGTATTTGACGCAAAAATGAAACATCAATATAATCATCATGATCAATAGGTTCATGCCTATAAACGGTAGGTCCAAAATTAAGGAAATTACAAAAAATTAGGAAAAGTAACTCCCTACTGTAACTGGAAGAGGTACTAGATGTTTAAACAATATTAGCTCTTGAAAGACACCTTTGAATTAGTCGTGGACGGTAATTCATTAATGAAGTTATAATTTGTGAATCACTATGTGAATGGCTAAATACTTTGTGATTAGAGTCAACTACATAATTATACATTTTATAATTCTATACATATTTCCTATTGACAAACCGTTCGATCTCGATCTGTAATAGGATTTATGAAATGGAATTTATTTTTTTGATATGTTCTAATTCTGAAGAAGGTTCTCGGATCTTGACCTCATCTGAGATTTATAAATAATTAAATATGGATTTTACAGGCTTGAAATGACTAACATGAAAGAATATTTAGTTGAAAAACATAATAAGAATGATTAGTTAACTAATGGATAAAAGAACCATCTTTCATTTACATGCATAATGGATCAGAACTTAAATGAGATACATAACGGATCATTATTTAATTCAGATGCATAATAAGTTTCTGCTAGAAGAAATAGTTGTGATTCGAAGTTAAGAATGGAAATCCTACTATAACTAGTTATAAAAATAAAAAATAGGAGAAGATCTGGGAACCACTGCTAGGAAAACTTAAATGGAATAGTCGTTCCTCCCAAAAAGCACCTATAGCAACCAAATCACATTCTCTAGAACCCCTAAACCTATTCCCTAAACCACGAGATCAAAATCCACTTAATGCACCATCTCTTACATTATCAGATTCAATCCCCATCCAATACAATCCTCCTGCTTGCTAACGGGCGTACTATTATATAGTATTTTTCTTATGACTTGACTATTCATGAGCCTCCTACTCTTTAGAACTTAACAAAGAGTTGTGACCTAATTTTGGGGAAGATGCATCCTGCACCTTGAGTTCTCACTTAGCAACTACAACCACTTGTCTTTTCCTCTTGCGGGTCAACGAACACTCTTCAACAACTATTTCATTTTTTCCGCTTCATTATCTTTTATTAATAAAAGAATAATTCATTACATTTGTTTTATTTTATACTTTGTGTCAAAAATATTTGAAATAACAAAATAAAATATCTTAGCAGAAATTAATAATAAATTATTAATTCTTGGTGTATTACATACACCCCCCCATATATGATAACATCGTCCTCGATGCTATTAAATTTTTTATTTTATCCTTCCATATCTTCATCTTGGAATAGGATTGGATATTCCTTTTGCATAAACCTTTCCAATTCTCAAGAAGATTCTTTCAAACTAAGGCACCTCCATTGCACCTTGACTTGTCCAATGGTACGATTCGATAGTAAAAGTACTCTCCCATCAAGAATACACTCTGGTCCCACCTGGAACTCCATTCGGGTTCCACATTTATAAAATTACAATCGATTACACGAGTACCATCATGAATATATTTTTTCAAAATGGAAACATGAAAAACGTCATGTAATTTGATAGTAGGTGTTAGGTCTAACCGATATGCAACTCACCCTACTTTAGCCAAAATATCAAATAAAGCACAATATCTAGGTGTCAAATTTTAATACTTACCCAATCTCAAATATCTTTTCTTGGGATTTACCTTTATGTACACTTGTGCACCTATGTAGATCTCTATAGGATTTCTTTTTAGGTTAGGATAAAAAAATTTCCTGTCTTGGGAAGCCTTCAACTTTTTTTGCACCTGCTTCGCAGTTAGTTCTATATCCTTTAACAATTCAAGTCCTAACATTGAGGTATCAATTGGAATGATCCAAGAAATTGGAGTATTACATTTTCATTCATACAAGATTTCAAAAGGACCCATACCTGGTGATAGTTGAAAATTATTATCCTAAGCAAATTTGAGTAAGTGTAAGTAGTCTTCCAGCTTACCTTGCTTGTCCATTACATAGCATGTCTTCTCAGACTTGATTTACTCTTTTAGTATGCCCATCCATTTGTGGATGATAGATAGTACCGAAGTTCAACTAAGTGTCTAATCCTTTAAACAAATCCTTCCATAAATTTCGTGTAAATTTTACATCTCTATCTGAGATTATTACCTTTGGTACGCCATGTAATGTGAAAATATCTTTCATAAAAATATTTGCAATGTTGAAAACCTTATAATTATATTTTAAAGGAATAAATTTGGTCTCTTTACTTAATTATCAACTACGACCATAATTCAGTCATGTTCCGTGAAATTTTAGGTTGACCTATTATAAAATCCATGCTAATTATGTTCCACTTCCATCGTGGAATGGGTAGCAGTTGCAATAACAATGTACGATGTTGGTGTTCTTCCTTTAATTTTTGGCATTTGATGCAGTGCGCTAAGTATTTTTCTACCTCTTTATTCATTTTAGGCCAAAATAAGTCCTGTCTGATCATGGTAATCATCTTTTGGTATCCATGATGTCCTGAATAAGGTCATTCATGTAACTCATTCATGATTGTTAATTTGATTTCTGTTGTATTTGGTATGTGAAACATGTTTGTATGTAACAATAATATTCTTCTATTTAGGTTAAAATCTATTATTATGTGGCTATTTTCATTTCCAGCAGTCTATTCTTTTAGATTTTGGTATTCTTTATCAGAATTTTCTGCATTTAAGATCTAATTTTCTAGATCTGATTCGTAACTACAGCTTGTAAAAAGTAAGTTTGTGTGGCGACTCAAAGCATTTGCCACTTTTTTTCTTTTCCATTATGTTTTTTATCTTGAATGTGTATTCAATTAAGAAATACAACCACCTGTCTTGTCTAGTATTTAGATTTTGTTAGTCAAATAAAAATTTTAAACTTATGTTCTCTAACATAAACAAAATTTTCTTTGGATTAGGTATTGTCACCACATATTTAAAGAATTTATAATTGCAACAAGTTCTAAGTTGTACGTAGTGTAATTATTTTCATGCTCTTTTGATTTTCTAGATTCATAAGCCATGACTTCATTTTCTTGTATTAACACTACGGCTAAGCCTTCTTTACAAGCGTCGGTACATACGAAAACATTCCTAAAAGGATGAATAATTTTTAGGATAGGGGCGGTAGTCACACAAATGTTATAATTTATTAAAACTTTCCATAGAATTTTTATTCCACTCAGACTTTTTACATTTCTTCTGTAGTGAATTTACGGGGTAGGCTACCTTGGAAAATCATTATATGAACATTCAATAATATCAGTAATCCCCATGAATGATCTTATGTCTAGTACAATTTTAGAAATGGCCATTCAGTGATAGCCTTAATATTGTTCTGGTCAATAGAGATTCCATCCATGGATAGTACATGTCCTAGATATTGAATCATGTCTTTAAAGAAGTCGCATTTGTTGAACTTAACTTACAATTATTCTTCTCTTAACACTTGTAAAATTATCTGTACATTTTCTTCATGTTCTTGTTTATTCTTTGAGTAAATCAACATGTCGTCGATGAAGACGAATACAAATTTATTACGATAATTTATTAGAATGTTATTCATTAAGAACGTAAAGGTTTCAGGTGTGCTTCTCAACCCAAAAGGAATTACAACAAATTCATAATGACCAAAATAGGTCCTAAAAGCAGTCTTAAATATGTCTTCATCTTTATACGCACCTGGTGGTATCCAGACCTTAGGTCTATTTTTAGAGAATATTTTTGCACCAAGGAACTCATCGAATAGATCATCTATCTAGGGTAAAGTATATCAATTTTTAATACTCATTTTATTTAATTGTCTATAGTCTATGCACAACATTAAGGTTGTGTCTTTATTCTTTACAATAAAACCAGTGCTACCTAAGGGGAAATAGTAGTTCAAATATACTTCTGGTGAGTTAATTCTTGTAATTGTAATTTGCGTTTTCTAATATCTACTATGTTCATTTGGTAAGTGTTATAGCCCAAAATGACACATCTCTGCCTGTGACCACT
Source organism: Pseudotsuga menziesii (assembly GCA_001517045.1). Lineage (NCBI taxonomy): Eukaryota > Viridiplantae > Streptophyta > Pinopsida > Pinales > Pinaceae > Pseudotsuga > Pseudotsuga menziesii. Next base: position 21,129 of record LPNX010949577.1, on the reverse strand, counting down.
TTCCCATGTTTCCGTCGCATGACGGCACTTCCTGAAAGTCACTAAAAAAACACCTATCTTGGAGGACCCATATCGTGAGTTTTGTAACTCCGTTTCACCTCATTTTTGCACCGTTGGAAAGGTACTTCAGTTAGCTAAAACTTTCCATAAGACACCAAAGTCCGAAAATGCCTAGAAATACCTTAAAAATGCATTTTTTGTGTATGCATGACTCTCCTTATGTGCAACCCGCGCATCACTCGCAATTCTTGTGTTTAGCAAGTCGCGCATGCATATATTCACGGGTTTCTCTTGTGTAAACTTGCGTATCATGCACGGGTTTCCCTCCTATAGACCCAGGCATCTGTTTCTCAACATTAAAATATAAAAAAACGCCTTTTGAGTTAGTTTGGGTAGTTATACAACTGACTCCTTCAGTTGTAACCACTTTGGCTTCGCCCCTAACTCTTCTTCATCATATAAATAGAGGTAGGGAGGTACATGAAAGAGAACTTGGAAATTATGCATTGTTATGTTGGAGGAATCGGGACTCTCTTTGCCCACACCTTTTCCCTAGAGGTCTTCCCCTTGTATTGCAGAGCTTGGAGGCTGAGTTCTTTGGAGAAGAGAAGCAGCAGAACCGGATCAAGGTTTCGTGAGGTGCCAACTTGAAGAGAAGGTATATTTGTACTTGTTTTCAAGATTAATAAAGATGTGATGTCCTTATTCTTCCCAAGTCATTGTTCAATGTGTGATTGAATATTTGTTTATGATCATATGATAATGTTATTCAGATCATTAGTTCATGTTTATTTGATTATCATTATCTTATATGTGGTCATAATGGTTTGAGGAAGGTATAACTTGTTTTGTAGGTCTCTTGGAGCAAGAGGAGCAAGAAGAGGATTGAAGAGAAAGCTTGGACCAACCGTCAGTTAATCAGGTGTGGACCTTTCTCATCTCTGAAACTTGTTATTATATACTTGTTGAACATTGTGCATCTCTCTTTCAACCCCAGTACGTTGATGGCCTCTTAAACCCTAGCCATAGGATACTTTCCTTTACAACAGAACTGGCGACTCTGCTAGGGATAGCCTTGTCTGTTTGGGGTTTTTCTCTTGATTTCTTTCAGCTTTTGCATTGTTTCAGGTCCTTCTTGCCACTTAGGAACATTTTTAAGTCTGATTGCACCCTCTCCCCTGCCTTCCTAAGGCAGTTTTTCTACCTTTGTTTGTGATTTTTACACCTATGCGTGGGTTGTCCTTCTCGACAGTCGCGCATACAAGTTTGCATGCGCGGGATGTTCTACTGAACAGTCGCGTGTCATTTGCGACCTGCCCTTATAGACAGTCGCGTATATACCTGGAAGTTAGGATTTTTTAAGTCAAGTTTATGCTTGTTCCCTTCTTCAGGTAATCCTTGTTTGTGAGTGGTTTCTCTTTATGAATGTTGTGTAGCTTGTCTGAAGACTGTTGGTGGTCACCCTACCTGCTTTTTCAAAATCCTTTGAGTCTTTTTGCTTGGAGGAATTCTCGCTTGTCTGCTTTATTAGATCCAAGTTTGCTCAAATCACAGTGCACTTCTTGGTGCATGGTAGGTCTGTTAAGGTCTTCTGTGGGTGCATGAATCCAGGGAGTTTGTGTCATTCTATTTTTTTTTCTTTATCTATGTGGTGAGCCCCTTTATAGCATTAGGATTTTCTCTTTTCTCTTTCACCTGTCTCCTTTGCTTGGTTTATTTTTTGGCTTATGTTTCTGATCAGCCTCTGTTAGTGGCCTTTGTTTGATTTTAGAAGCTTGTGGGTATTGTTTTCCTCCTTCTTTTGTTGGTTTACTTTACCTTGCCAAAGTTGTTGACTTGTCTCTTATACAAGCCTTCCTCCCAAGTAAAGTTTATGCTGACTTTAGTTCTTTCTAGAGTTTGTTGCGTGGTTGCATAGAAAAGTTCCTTTTGCTTTGTTCTTTTTATCTGCATGCTTTCCTTTGTAGGTAGTTTTTCTTTTGCACTGATAAAAGAAAATTAAAAAAGAACTTTTATTTCTTGCTTTTCCTCCTACTTCTTTCTTTGGTTTGACCTTGTTGGACAAGGTACTGAGCACCCTTTGTTTGTAGGTTAGATTGATGCTTGGGACTTCTTGACCTTTGTCTATGTCAGTCTTTATGCTCAGTCTTTTCATTCCAAAGTGTTGGCTTGTTTACTTTTGTAAGCTTTCCTTTTAAAAGAGGTTTATATTCAACTTTAGGGAAACCTAGGGTTTGTTTTTGGGGTATAAAGTAGTTGTCTATTTTCTTTGCTTTCAGTACTTGTTTGCATTAGTTTATAGGCTGATTTTTCTTTTGCATTTTATAAAAGAAAAAGACAAAAACATGTTGGCTTTATATGCATATAGATTAGTCTGTTAGTCTAGATTTGCATAGCATAGCATTGTTTTTGAAAATTTAAAAAATATAAAAATAATTTCGTTCTTTTTGGCTTTCAAGTTATTTGAAAATATAAAGAGAATAGCTATTTGCTTCTTTGCATCTCATTTCTCTTTGCTTAGTCATTTTGTTTTCAATTTTGAGTCAAAATACCACCATTTTACCATTCCATTTCCTCTTGAGTAAAAAACAGCCCTTAAAATTAACGCATAAATTTAAAAATTATTAGTAAGTTTTTATTTTTAGGGCCTTCCACCTACTGGCTTAGGCTAGGCTTCTGGGCTAGGGAGTGTAAACTTCCCACAAGCTATAAACTCAGACGTAGTGGACCTTTCACTAGGTAAATCCTTGGTTCTACCGCTGTATCTGGGAAGCTCCTCTCAAACGGGAGTTAAGCACGAGGCCGCGTGGAGGCTTGGACAGAGGGGATAACCCCCCGAATCCTTGTCAAAACGTAACTCAGGACTTTTACGCATCTGGGGATTCTGTCTAGGAAGAATTTTGGGCTCAGCTACCCTGCCTATGCGTACAAGTTCGGCTTGCGACTGTCCCCCCAGACAGTAGGTATTATCAAGGTAGCCTTTAGTCTCTTGTCTTTTAGGGCTCATACACAGGTAAACCAGAAGGTTATTTCTGGTTCACCTCGGACAGACTTGGAAGGTAACCCTTGTGGAAAGTGCAGGAGGGTGGTGGGTGATTCCTCCGCTTGTGCCTGAGAACCCCTCAAGGACGCTAAGTAACTGTTCATGAGCCTTCTTTTGGAAGGTATATCTTTATAGCCTGTTTAGATTGCTTGAGACTCTAGGATCTTTTTAGTGAGTGATGTGTGGTTTGTCTGTACTTAGTGGGCCTTTAGGTGTCTTCTTTGTAATTTTGGTTGATCATCAATTTCAGACTTTGTCTCTTGTTTTGAAATTATGGCTAACACCCCTTTGAACACCAACCAAGAGATCCCTTCAATGGGAACTCCTTGTCATATTCCTCTCACAGGGAATGTTGGTGTTCCCTTGATGGCCACCTTGAATCTTCCGAGATTCACCATAGGGCTACCGGTGTGGTTGTTTTCCACTCCAACTATCCTAAATGCTCCTAATGCTTCTCAAGTAAGCACCTTATATCAAGGGCATCAAAACACTGTCTCCCCTTCACCTGTAGTTAGTTCTCCTCCTCCTTCTACCTCATGCGGTGAAAGTACTGATACTAGTAACCGGCAGTCTAAAAGGAGTAAAAGAAGGAGGAATAGGAAAAAAGCACATAAGCAAGGGGGCACTCGTTTTTCAAGCTAGGGGCACCCATCCAACCTCTGCAGGTCATGTTGGATCTAGTCACTCAACCTCTGGTGTTCACGTTCAGTGCATCCGTTCAACCTCTGGTTTTCAAGTTGAACCCAACCATCCAACCTCTGTTGTTCAAGTTGGATCTATCTACCCAGCCTCTGGTGTTCAAGCTGGTGGGATCCTTCCAACCTTTCCAGGTCATGTCGGATCCTGTCACTCAACCTCTGGTGTTCAAGCTGAGTGCATCCATTGAACCGCTGGTTTTCAAATTGAACCTTCCTATCCAACCTCTGTTGTTCAAGTTGGATCCATCCATCCAGCAACTGTTGTTCACACTGGTGGGATCCTTCCAACCTTTCCAGGTCATGTCGGATCCTATCACTCAGCCTCTGGTGTTCATGCTGAGTGCACTCGTTCAACCTCTGGTTTTCAAGTTGAACCTCCCCATCCAACCTCTGGTGTTCACGTTGGATCCGTTCACCCAGCCTCTGTTGCTCAAGCTGGGGGCACACACTCAACTGCTGCAAAGCATGTTGATCTTCACCTCTCAACCTCTATTGTTCACGTTGATGGTGCTCGTACAACCTCTGCAAGTCAAGTTGGACCTAGTCTCTTAGCCTCTGCAAGTCAAGCTGGGGGCAGTCTCTCAGCCTCTGTATTTCAAGCTGAAGACAACCCATCAACCACTGCGAGTCATGTTGACACTGTTGACAAGTCTACCCGTTCAAAACATAAGCTCAAGTTTCCTTGTAAGCTTTGTGAGGGAGACCACCTTACTTATAAATGCCCTTCTATTGAGGAGGTGCGAAGAGTTTGGATTCATGGTCATCCCGTTTTTGAACATTATGGAGTCTCTCAACAACCAGCCTCTCTTAGTGAGGTTGGACCCAGTCACCCAACCTCTATAGTTCATGCTGGGGGAAAACTCTCATCCTCTGTAGGTCATGTTGAGAGAAAACAGTCAGCCACTTCTAGTCATGTTGACTCAGTTGAGAAAACTGGTCGTTCGAAGCATCATCTTAAGTTCCCTTGTGTGCTATGCAAGGGAGATCATCTTACTCATCTGTGCCCTGCTATCCCAGAGGTGCGAAGAGTGTGGTCCAAGACTCATGGATTTCGTTCTTCGGAACACCCTATAGTTTCTTAGCATCCTACTCAACCTTTGGTTGATCAAGTGGTCGAACAAATCTCAGATTTGGTCAATCCCACTCTTCTTTCGGAGAGAGTTCCTCATGTGATTGAACCAATGTCATCTTTGGTCAATCCCACTCTCCCTTCGGAGAGTGACTTTCATGAAGTGGTTGAATCGATTCCAGTATCGATCAATCCCACTCTTCCTCCGGAGAGTGATGTGTCTACTAGTCACATTTTCTTCACTGCCAGTTCAGATCTTACTGAACAAGGGGGCACTGAACTTGTTTCGGATCAACCCCCACCAAGCTCTCGGATTGCTTCCTTTGATTGGGATAGCCTGGTTGAGCCGCGCCTTCCTTGCCATGCACCTTTGCAGATAAAGGTCAAAGTTGAACCCTATACAATTGCTCATTGCATTGTTGATGAAGGAGCCTCAGTTAGTATTTTGTCTACTCGTGCTTGGCGAGGTATGGGATCTCCCAGCCTTGTGTCGACTGCTAGTCAGTTAATGGCGTTTGATAGAAGAACTTGTATAGCCTTGGGAATTCTTGCTCAAACACCTGTTACTTTGGGTGGGAAGACCGTCTTAGTTGATTTCATGATAATAGAAGACCCCTTGGACTTAAATATGCTCCTTGGACGTGATTATGTCTATGCCATGCAAGCTGTGGTGTCAAAATTCTTTCGTGTGATGTACTTTAATCATGGCAAAGAAATTGTCACTATCGATCAGTTGGATGTTCTTGATCCATATCCTAACCCAACTAGAGACCAAGTCTTTCCTTTATTGATTCCCAGTGTTTTTGTAGATACTACCCTGCCACAGGTGAACTATGTGGCTTCTTGTCATTTGTGTTCAATTGCTACTGAGAGGCAGCCTCTGTTTTCATGCTTACCCTCTCGGGAGTTGGTCCCAGCAGTTGATCAGGTGAGTCATCCTATACATATTGTAGATCCTTCTCTCCACTCTATCCATCCATTTGAAAGTTCATATATGTGTCCTATCTCAGATGATTTCCTCCTTTCGGATGAAGTCTTCCTAGAGTATTTGATACAGTCTGACCTTCTTTTTCGGTTGTGACTAAGTCTAACCCTGATTTGATTAGTAAGCCTTCCCTTTTTCTTATGTTGGTTTTTGTTGAGTCTTTTTTATTCTTCATTTGAAAACCAAGTCAGTGATCCTGATGAGTTTGATTTTTTCTTATGAATTTCTCAGCTCCTGTGATATTGAGTTTGTTCCTGCAGACTCTATCTCCCTTGTTGATTTTTGCTTCTCTTCTGACGTTGATCTTATTGATTATAAACCCTCAAGCCTTGGTCCTATAGAATCTTCTTCGGTTGATTCTGCCTTGACTTTTCCTTTTGTAGAAGATAGCAAAGTCACAAGTGTTTCTGCCAAAGTGACCCGCATCGGATCGTTTCTTCTGATGTTGTTGTTTCTTGGAGATAGGATTATTAGTTGGATTCACAACTGTTTATGGGCCTCACCTTGTTGTTCAAGCTGTAATTGCATTTGCATGTGCCTTGCTCGCGCTTATGAGCTTGATGCCGGCTTCCACGCTTTTAGCTCGTTGTATAAGCCCTCATCTTTGTTCTCATTGCCGCCTAGCCTTGTATTATTTTTCCTTTGCAACTTGACACCCTTTACCCCGAGGAGACGTTCCCCGAGTGTCCTTATCTTGCTCACTTTCCTTGCATTATACATAGGTTTGCTCCTTGCGCTTGGAACTAGTTTCGCCTGCTTATGACACTCGTCTCCTCGCATTTAGAGAATTCTTTCTGCTGTCCTTCGAGCTCGTTAAAAGCAGTAAGGAGGCCGCGAGTTGACTTTTTCGGACTCGTTAAAACTTCACAGGAAATATTATGAGTTTCTTTAGGCCCAAGTCTGACTCCTTAAAATAGACTTGACTGCCGAGTAAATTTGTCCGTTCAGGCTCGTTAAGAATATGTGAATGGGCATCCACATTGGTGGTAGGTTATCTCTTTCTCGGACCATGTGGAATAATACGAGAAAGGATCCCTCTCTTTTCTACTGAATTGAGAAGAGTATTCTCAGGCATAGGTTTATCTCTTTTCCGGACCTGAGGGACTAAACTTACGGAAAAGGAACCCCCGGTATGAGCTTAGTTTTCTCTTTTTCGTGCTCTAGACCAAAACATGAAAAAGATTCCAAGTGTACTTTATGTCTTTGTCATGCTCGTTAAACCCTAAAGAACAAAGCATCGTGTTTATTGTTGTAAGCTCCATTTCTCGTAATCAAATGGATCTTTTGGAGTGATCTTGCCTTCCTTCACACTCGTAAAACTCAGGCTGTATATGCTGCTTTTGAAGGAGCGTCGGGTAGGTGGTAATTTAACCTTTTTCGGACTTTCCTGACTAATTACGAAAAAGGTGCGCTTTTTCTTCTTCGGAAGTTAAGAGAGTTCTTCTCTGGTTTGTTTTATACTTTTTCGTCCTTAGGAGACTAAATTGAACGAAAAAGGACCCCCCTGGAGTCTTCTTTGGAGTTTTCAGACTCTCTAAACTATGAAAACACCGTCGAGCATGTACTAGTTCGGGCTCGTAAAATCCACGAATTAGTGCCTTATCAAGCATTCTTCTTTCTTTTCTTCAAGCTTATCAAAAATGAAGATGGTCCCGAGTTTGCTTTCTTGGACTTGCTAAACCTTTACAAGAAACAAGGGAAGGGGAAGGTTTATTTCCATGTCTTTTTACATCATGGCAGCAAGTCTTGTTTCCTTGAACAATGCACCCGGTTTGAGTCTATCAACAGTTGGGTCCAAGTATTTTGACCTTATCCTGATTCAAAGTTTTCTTACTCCTCCAGTTGGTCTCTTTTCCAATTATATGGGGAATCTGTCAATGTCTCCTACATTGCAGATTTGTTTCGTTGGTCCTATTTTGTGTCAAAAGCTGCCTAAGTCACTTTTGTGTCGTGCTCACTGTTCAAGGATTAAACCTTTGTTGGCCATTCTGCAGTTGCCTTGACCTTTTGTGTCGGCCATTCCCTGGTATCAGTTCATTACATCATGTCTTCAGCGGTCCTCTTTTGTGAAATTCAGTACCAATTCCAGATCCAATTAGTCTTGGAGTTACCTCGTGTTGGATGATGAAGGATGCCTTAATGCCTTCCTTTCAACGGATCTCTTCCTATCGACTACAACACATCTTGATCTCGGGACGAGATTTAGAGTTTTATGACAGTACCTTGGGAATTGTTGTCCTCAATGGCAATTTCCCTCGCTATTGTGTAGTTGGGAATACCTTAATGTCTCCTACTCAATGGATTCTTCAAGTGTTCGGATTCAAGTCCTTGTAATCACACTTGTTAGAATGTACTAGGTACCTTGGGGACCATTTTCATTAATGGTGGTTTCCCTCGCGTTTGTTAACGGTTTTCATTATTGATCGGTAATCAAACGGCTTCCTCCATGTTCGAATTCAGCTCTTTTATTCGCATGGTTAGGATTTGTACCTTTTTTGGGCGGTTTCGATTGAAGACCTTGGGCCGACAGTAGCATTGTCATCTTTTGCTATTGCCCAAGTTGCGCAAGACCTTGTTATACTTTATATGACATTTTGCTGAGACATAGATCCACCTTGTATTTTTGTGGCTATGATCGATTGTTGAGCATGGATCCACCTTGTTCATTTGTGGCCATGGCTCCTTTAGATTTGATATGGCGCCTTTTTGCATATGGAGCGACCATTATAGTTTCATCAGTTATACATATGTTGGATCCGCCTGTATCTTTCAGACGATGTTTTGTATATGGACGTGTATGTTCCAGAGATCAGTTTTTCTGACATTTATCTCTCTTTCAGGTACCTTCACTCGAGCCTTTCGATCTTGGTTTCTCTGCTCTCTCCATACTCAACTGTTTCCTTTATAATGTATTTCGGCTATCGTCTTCCCCTCTAACCTCACACATTAGGGGGCATCTGTTATAGCCCAAAATGACACATCTCTGCCTGTGACCACTTTCCCATGTTTCCGTCACATGACGGCACTTCCTGAAAGTCACTGAAAAAACACCTATCTTGGAGGACCTACGTCTTGAGTTTTGTAACTCTGTTTGACCTCATTTCTTCACTGTTGGAAAGGTATTTTAGTTAGCTAAAACTTTCCAGAAGACACCAAAGTCTGAAAATGCCCAAAATTACCTTAAAAATGCGTTTGTTTGTCTATGCACGACTATACTTATGTGCAACCCGCGCATCAATCGCGACTCTTGTGTTTAGCAAGTCGCGCATGCATATATTCGCGGGTTGCTCTTGTGTAAACTTGCGTATCATGCGCGAGTTGCCCTCCTATAGACCTGCGCATTTGTTTCTCAACATTAAAACATAAAAACACGCCTTTTGAGTTAGTTTGGGTAGTTATACAATTGATTCCTTCAGTTGTAACCACTTTGGCTTCGCCCCTAACTCTTCTTCATCATATAAATAGAGGTAGGGAGGTCCATGAAAGAGGACTTGGAATTTCTGCATTGTTATGCTAGAGGAATCGGGACACTCTTTGCCCACACCTTTTCCCTAGAGGTCTTCCCCTTGTGTTGCAGAGCTTGGAGGCTCAGTTCTTTAGAGAAGAGAAGCAGCAGAACCGGATCAAGGTTTCGTGAGGTGCCAAACTGAAGAGAAGGTATATTTGTACTTGTTTTCAAGATTAATAAAAATGTGATGTCCTTCTTCTTCCAAAATCATTGTTCAATGTGTGATTGAATCTTTGTTTATGATCATATGATAATGTTATTCAGATCATTAGTTCATGTTTATTTGATTATCATTATCTTATATGTGGTCATAATGGTTTGAGGAAGGTATTACTTGTTTTATAGGTCTCTTGGAGCGAGAGGAGCAAGAAGAGGATTGAAGAGAAAGCTTGGACCAGCCTTCAGTTAATCAGGTGTGGACCTTTCTCATCTCTGAAACTTGCTGTTATATACTTGTTGAACATTGTGCATCTCTCTTTCAACCCCAGTACGTTGATGGCCTCTTAAACCCTAGCCATAGGATAGTTTCCTTTACAACAGAACTGGCGACTCTGCTAGGGATAGCCTTGTCTTTTTAGGGTTTTTCTCTTGATTTATTTCAGCTTTTGCATTGTTTCAGGTCCTTCTTGCCACTTAGGAACATTTTTAAGTCTGATTGCACCCTCTCCCCTGCCTTCCTAAGGCAGTTTTTCTACCTTTGTTTGTGATTTTTACACCTATGCGTGGGTTGTCCTTCTGGACAGTCGCGCATACAAGTTTGCATGTGCGGGCTGTTCTACTGAACAGTCGCGTGTCATTCGCGACCTGCCCTTATAGACAGTCGCGTATATACCTGGAAGTTAGGATTTTTTAAGTCAAGTTTATGCTTGTTCCCTTCTTCAGGTAATCCCTGTTTGTGAGTGGTTTCTCTTTATGAATGTTGTGTAGCTTGTCTGAAGACTGTTGGTGGTCACCCTACCTACTTTTTCAAAATCCTTTGAGTCTTTTTGCTTGGAGGAATTCTCGCTTGTCTTCTTTATTAGATCCAAGTTTGCTCAAATCACAGTGCACTTCTTGGTGCATGGTAGGTCTGTTAAGGTCTTCTGTGAGTGCATGAATCCAGGGAGTTTGTGTCATTCTGTTTGTTGTTCTTTATCTATGTGGTGAGCCCCTTTATAGCATTAGGATTTTCTCTTTGCTCTTTCACCTGTCTCCTTTGCTTGGTTTGTTTTTTGGCTTATGTTTCTGCTCAGCCTCTGTTAGTGGCCTTTGTTTGATTTCAGAAGCTTGTGGGTATTGTTTTCCTCCTTCTTTTGTTGGTTTACTTTACCTTGCCAAAGTTGTTGACTTGTCTCTTATACAAGCCTTCCTCCTAAGTAAATTTTATGCTGACTTTAGTTCTTTCTAGAGTTTGTTGGGTGGTTGCATAGCAAAGTTCCTTTTGCTTTGTTCTTTTTATCTGCATGCTTTGCTTTGTAGGTAGTTTTTCTTTTGCACTTATAAAAGAAAATTAAAAAATAACTTTTATTTCTTGCTTTTCCCCCTACTTCTTTCTTTGGTTTGACCGTGTTGGACAAGGTACTGAGCAACCTTTGTTTGTAGGTTAGATTGATGCTTGGGACTTCTTGACCTTTGTTTATGTCATTCTTTATGCTCAGTCTTTTCATTCCAAAGTGTTGGCTTGTTTACTTTTGTAAGCTTTCCTTTTAAAAGAGGTTTATATTCAACTTTAGGGAAACCTAGGGTTTGTTTTAGGGCTATAAAGTAGTTGTCTATTTGCTTTGCTTTCAGTACTTGTTTGCATTAGTTTATAGGCTGATTTTTCTTTTGCATTTTATAAAAGAAAAAGACAAAAACATGTTGGTTTTATATGCATATAGATTAGGCTATTAGTCTAGATTTACATAGCATAGCATTGTTTTTGAAAATTTAAAAAATATAAAAAGAATTTCGTTCTTTTTGGCTTTCAAGTTATTTGAAAATATAAAGAGAATAGCTATTTGCTTCTTTGCATCTCATTTCTCTTTGCTTAGTCATTTTGTTTTCAATTTTGAGTCAAAATACCACCAGTTTACCATTCCATTTCCTCTTGAGTAAAAAACAGCCCTTAAAATTAACGCATAAATTTAAAATTTATTAGTAATTTTTTATTTTTAGGGCCTTCCACCTACTTGCTTAGGCTAGGCTTGTGGGATAGGGAGTGTAAACTTCCCACAAGCTATAAACTCAGACGTAGTGGACCTTTCACTAGGTAAATCCTTGGTTCTACCGCTGTATCTGGGAAGCTCCTCTCAAACGTGATTTAAGCACGAGGCCGCGTGGAGGCTTGGACAGAGGGGATAACCCCCCGAATCCTTGTCAAAACGTAACTCAGGACTTTTACGCATCTGGGGATTCTGTCTAGGCAGAATTTTGGGCTCAGCTACCCTGCCCATGCGTACGAGTTCGGCTTGCGACTCTCCCCCCAGACAGTAGGTATTATCAAGGTAGCCTTTAGTCTCTTGTCTTTTAGGGCTCATACACAGGTAAACCGGAAGTTTATTTCTGGTTCACCTCGGACAGACTTGGAAGGTAAGCCTTATGGAAAGTGCAGGAGGGTGGTGGGTGATTCCTCCGCTTGTGCCTGAGAACCCCTCAAGGATGCCAAGTAACTGTTCATCAGCCTTCTTCTTGAAGGTATATCTTTATAGTCTGTTTAGATTGCTTGAGACTCTAGGATATTTTTAGTGAGTGCTGTGTGGTTTTTCTGTACTTAGTGGGCCTTTAGGTGTCTGCTTTGTAATTTTGGTTGATCATCAACCTCAGATTTTGTCTCTTGTTTTGAAATTATGGCTAACACCCCTTTCAACACCAACCGAGAGATCCCTTCAATGGGAACTCCTTGTCATATTCCTCTCACAGGGAATGTTGGTGTTCCCTTGATGGCCACCTTGAATCTTCCGGGATTCACCATAGGGCTACCGATGTGGTTGTTTTCCACTCCAACTGTCCTAAATT
>LPNX010949545.1:5538-82887 GCA_001517045.1 Pseudotsuga menziesii | reverse complement strand
ATTTAAGATGTGATATGGATGGAGCCTCTAAATAGTACTTCAGACCCTTTTACTTCTGAGTTATTTACAGGGATTAAGTAAGACTTCGAATGAATGCACTAATTGTTTGGAATACATCTGCTAGAAGCCATTCTATCCTTTAAAACACAGCCCTTTTGCTCATGATTTTAGTTAAGACAGAGCCCTGATGTTTCCATTGCATCCAAAAGTTTGCCTCTTATTCAAAACAAAGTAAAACTAGCAAAATCATAAACAAATAGCAGCATCACAAATAACTAATAGAAATAAAACATTAAAGCCTTGAAAACAGAAAATAACATCAGCAACCAAACAATTTATTTATGTACAAGAGAAAACAAAACAAAACCAATAAACTTTGCCCATTCCTAAAAAATTTCAGATTTGAAGAACTAGGAATGAGCGGGGTTTGAGACCTGAATATTCTAACCATGGTCCAGTTGTGCTGTTATAGAAATGGCACCCATATCCAAAATTCGGCAATCACTTCTTTCAGCCTGAGGGAGTTGAAGGAGCTCAGACTGAGTGTCCATCATAAGGTTGGCCCTTTTTGAAGAATGGTGTTCTAGCTTAAGCTCAGTAAGGTAATTTCCCAAAACAGAATCAGCAGATTCATTTTCTTCTCCAAGCTTTGTGACGTTATGCTTCATAAAAGGCTCTCTTAGAATCTTAATCAGGTTGGGGCTGCCTTTCTGAGGTAACCACAAATGAGACCAATCTGAAGCAAAGTACCCATTAAGTCTTGATGTCCAATCTCGGTTTAAAATCATCCCATAACCATCAGGAATGTCAGCTACTATGATGTCAATGTAGTGGCATATCCTTTTATTTGCAGATAGTTGAATCATTACATTCTCCATTTCCCCTACTACCTTGACACTAGTTTTTTCAAGTTGTGTGACATCCCAAAGAGTAGGCTTAATCTGTCCATTGAGTTTTTTACAAACTACCAGAGGCATAAAATTCATACAAGATCCTGAATCCACCAAACAGTTATGCACTTGATGATTTAGCATTTCAAGAGTCACAAGAAAAGGTGGGGCGCTGGTTTTTTTTATCTTAATCAAATCAATCTTTTCTTCCACAGGTTGGTTCTTTGTGGGCAGCTCCTCTTCCAATTTGCTAGATCTTCCCCCCTCATCACTTTCCAATGATTTGGTAGGTTTAATGAGTGGCCCTACCTCCTGTTTGTAAGTGAGGTCTTGAGGTATGTCAATTTTATCCTTTCTATCAGACTGCCCCTTGCTTTTCCCTTGTAATTCTTGAACTTTTGAGAGTTTTGCATTGTCATTGTTTGTCAAGCTCTTATCTTCCGTGGTTTTACATGCATGCTGAGATTTTAGAGCATTTCCTTCAGTGTTGAACAGTGAAACTCCATTCCATGAGAACATAGTATCATCATCTGTCTTTACCATGGTTTGGTTCTTCTTTTCTTCCTCACCAATGTGCCCAGTCAATTCTGGATCCAACAATTTATTCATCACTATTGTCATTGAGTGTAACCATTGAGGGCACTGCTTTTCCGAATGGGGCTGTTGATGAAATGTACAGAAATCATCTCTTCCTATTTCTGTTATATTTATTGATGCCACATTGGGTGGTGGGACCTGCCATTGGTTGTTATCTTCTTTCTTTGGATAGGATGGCTCATTTGTTTTATGAAAGTCCCTCTCCTTTTCTAATTCTACAACTCGGTTGGACAGCTTCTGGAGTACTTTCATCATCTCATGGTGATCTTCTTTAAACTCAAACAGCGGTGAGCCTTTTCTCATGGCGGTTTTCTCTTCAACGGAGTCAGGATAGTCTTCTATACTCTTGCTTTCAGCTTCTACTCTCTCAGCCTCTTGATAGGTTTCCACCAATGTAGGCTTGACTTTCATCGTAGCAAACATGGCCAATTCAGGACCTAGGGCTGAAGTATAATATTCGATTAAAACTTTGTCTGAAGGTTTGTCTACAACAGAAAACTTTTTTAAGTATAGTGAAAATCTCTGAGTGAAACTTCGTACCTTCTCATCCTTCTCTTTTCTCAACAAACCAAGCCCTTTCATCAACGAGGCATGTGTCTTTTGGGTTGTGTATTTGTTCCTGAAGATCCTTTCAAAAGTATCCCAATCAGGAATGGAATTTACAGGGAGTCCAAAGTACCAGGATGTTGCTGATCCTTTTAGAGTATGAGGAAAAAGCCTACACACCACGTCTTCATGCTCTCCAGCCCTTAGCCCTTCTAGTGCGAGGTAAAAACCTTGAAGGTGATCATCTACAGCAATGTTGTCCATAGGATCAAACTTGGGTAAAAGCTTGTCAAAGGCTTGAGGCAAGTCATGCAAAGGAGGATTAAAGCTCAGAGGTGACCTGGCTATCCACGCTGGTAATGGGTTAGGTTGATTGCCAACCATGAGGAAAAGTAAAGGAGTATCACTAGGAAAACAAGGTTTTAAGGATAGAGCCAAAACTTTAAACTCTGAACTATAATGAAGACTTCAAACATCCGCTGGTAGGATAGTCTCAGGAAAATTAGTTCCACGGCCAGCCTTTACTGGCGGCCCTCCTTCTAGCGCCAAAACTGTTGGGGCCTGGAAATTCGCAGGCGGTAATAGTAAGGGATTCTCCCCAATCAACGTTCCCAACTAGCTCATTGAATGTTTGGTGTAGGGAATCCGTCCGGCTTACGGTCCGGCTACCGCAGGTCAAAGTAACAAAAGGGTTTTACCGGTTGTGGCCCGGTCCACCGGGATTTGTATTTTGACTTAATATGCAATGCATATGCCTATCTAAACCAATGCAGGGTGATAAGGATGCCGGGAACCACACAATGTGCTGCGCAGGTTCTTACCTCTCGTCTTATGTTCTCAACATCTGAACCACATATGCAACCAGGAAACAAACAACTAATCTATTTAAACACTAACTACCTATCCCCGGGGAGCCAA
The DNA here is from genome assembly GCA_001517045.1 of Pseudotsuga menziesii. Classification (NCBI taxonomy): domain Eukaryota; kingdom Viridiplantae; phylum Streptophyta; class Pinopsida; order Pinales; family Pinaceae; genus Pseudotsuga; species Pseudotsuga menziesii. The sequence continues at coordinate 79,936 of LPNX010949545.1, read as the reverse complement.
CATGATTATGATTTAGTAATGCATTAACTACATGTATGATAAACACGATTATAGGTAGCTGATACTCGTATTTACAACACATGAAAGAGAAATTATTCCAACAATTAGATAGCTAACTGTTATGTGAAGCACCAGCATTACTATAAGTGAATTTTCCACAAAATAAACCAAAAATCATTCCACAAGACATAAGTCGTAGAGTTAGAACGATCTCACAATTCATGGACATATGCTGAAAAAACAAAATAGTTCATTTTCCTGCCATCCATTGCACACCATTTGGAAAATTCCACAGCACTTTCTCCAACAGGCAAACTACAATCTTTATTGCAAAAAGGAAATAGTTCTTCTTTACAATAGGTCATCCAGTGTTACTGGGAAAAAGCCCTTCTCTTGTCTCTCTTCCCTATTTTTATACAAAATCAAGAATTGTTGGGCTGCCCAAAATGGCCTTTGGGCTTCCCAACGCTTCATTTTCCTAAAGCCTTTTACAAAATAATAATTTATACAAAATTGACCGGTCCTTCTCATGGGGAGGGTCCCGCTTGGTCTTCCAGAAATTTCCTCCACGCTACTGCCTCAGCAGCGAGTCCTTCAAATGAGTGGGGTTCCAAGAATTGTATATTCAGCTCGAACTTATCTGCTTGGTTCCGAATAGCCTCTATCCTGGCCATGTTCAGACGCACCTGTTCCTCCAAGAGCTGTACACTAATGGCCATGTGTTCAATTTCATTTCTCAGGATCGGCTCATCAAGGGCTCTGATACATTGGACCTTGGATTCTTCTTCCTGCTGCCTTGTCTGCAAAATCCCTGCAAGTGTATCATGATCAAGGAATTCATGTAGCCTATGTTCAGCTTCCACTTAACAGCGGTTATAGGTGACAAGGGCTCTTCTAAAGAACTCTATGCATGCTCCCTTCGTTTTCTTCACTGTCTTCTGAAAGTCTTCTGCAGTAATAAAAGCAAACTCGATCAGATCATGGTCCCGCTTCAAAGCTTGCTTATCTTTAATTGGTAGTTCAGCTGGGACTTCTTGATCATCTTCTACTCTGGTTATCCTTGAAGTTAGCACCTCCAGGATGTCTTGCGATCTATCCACAAAATAAGATGTTGTATTTAATATTTCATCCAGCCTGCCATCAATCTGCAGGACTTGACACCTTTCTTCCTCCAGGGCCGTTTGCAGGTGCAGCACCCTAGCCTTCTGAGCCAAGATGTGTTCTTTGACTGGCTGCAGATCTACTTGCTACTCCTTGGCTGCTTCTAGCTGCTCTTTCAGCTCTCTAACATATAAGGTATTAGATTCGTAGATGTCATTCTACTGCTCTATCAGTTCTTCTATCTGTGTCTTCATTCGTTCCCTTTCACTTTTCAAATCCTGAATTTCTTGATGTGCCTTATCCAAAGCTTCTTGTGTTGTCTCTTTTGCTTGGGCTTCCTGCTGGATAGCATGAATTTCATGTTTTGTGACCTCCATCTCCTTAAGTACATGCTCATATTTTCTTTTTATTCTGTTGCCCTCTTCTCTTTCCCTTCTCAAGGTGTCCTTGAGCTGAGAAGTGGTATTCTTGGAGGATTCTATCTCTACCAGCATACGATCTATGTTATCTTCTGTAGCATTTATGGCTGCCTTCCCAGCCCTGATGACAAACCTTGGATCTTTGTCTGTTCCGACCATCACAGCTTTGTCGGTTATCATGGTACTGGCCATCCCTTCTACCCCTATTTTCATCTCGGTTCTTCTCATGATCCTTTTGGTGGCCCTGTCATAGTACACTGTACTGAAATCAGGCACCTCTTCCCCTTTCTTCTGTGTAAAGGGTACTAACTGGAGTGTGGGAGTTGTAGGGGTGACGGGAGTAGGTACTTGGAGGGTTTGTATCTCAGGGTTTTCCTCACCCTGGCTTTGCTCTGCTTGTGATCTAGAAGCCTGCTATTGTGCCAACTCTGTCTTCTCGGCTTCCTGTTGTCGAAGTTCTTCATCCAGTTTCCTCTGAGCTTCTTCATCTGCTTGCTTAGCAGCCTCCTCTGCCTCTCTGGCTGTTTCCTTTACCTTTTCGGATGCTTCCTGGGCAGCTTTCCCCTTTTCTTCTTCTCCTTTCTGGAGCCATTCTGCAGCTTCTTGTTCCAGTCTCTAGGCTTCTTCCCTTATTCTTTTGGCTGTTTCTTCAACCTTAGCCTGCTCAGCCTTCTCCTGCTCAGATCCACCTTTTGGCTTGAACCTCTTACCGAGCGCTGTCATGTTATGGGCCCTCCTGAAAACAGATTCATCCTTGTCAAAATGATGGGTGTACTCATAAAATACTTTTTGTTTCCTGCAGTGCTCGGCCATTCTCTCGTGAGTATCATTTCGTCTAAAGATCATCTCCCCAAAACGGAACCTTTCTAGTTCCTGTATAAATTCAGGAGCTTGCTTCACATTTGCAAAGCTGCAACTACCTAACTTGAATGGCAGAGGAGGGTAGGCAGACTTCTTCTTCTGGAATAGGAAATGACCAACTCCATCTATATACACCTTCCTGACAGCTTCCTTGTGTATGATATAATCTGTTGCGTATTTGGGCAACAGATAAGGGGTCTTTGACCCACCAAACATCCTCAAATACATCCCATTTTTCGTCAATAAGTAGTCACCAAACTCCTCTATGACCTACATGGCCTCTTCTGACATGCAGTTGCATTCCTTTCGGAATATGAGAGTGTGCAGAGGCATGATAAACTGTTCACATATCTCTCTATAGTAAGTATGGTATTGATGAGCTCCCAGTAGTCTATATGCTGCATATACGGGCATCCTATCCTTCTCCCAAACACATTTGAGCCCGGGGAAAGGCTGGCGGCAGAGTATGCAGTCAATTAGAATGGAGCTCATGTAAAATTCAGATCTTCTCCGTTCTTTTCCTTCCAAAGCTGCGGCTACACAGGAGGAGAGGCTGCTGGATACTATGCTTGCCCAATTGAAGATGGTTCCTTCTGTTGCTACAAAAAACATTAGAGGTACCCATTCAAGCTTGAACAGTCTGCCATTTGCCCTCCCGAAGATTCTATTTAGCATCAATGCTATGAATCTGTAGGTAGGCCTGAGACTGGCGGTGTCGTAATCTTCAGTTGCTCTATGTCGGAAGAACTTTCCAGGTAAGAGCATTCTTTTCAGAGTCTCTACAAGGTCCATCCGGAGGTCGTCCAGCCATTCATTTGTAAGGAAAAGCTGAGGCTCCGGTAGGTGATAGGCTAAAGCTACATATCCAGTGCTAAATGCAGCATAGCACTGGCCCTCAGTGTTACAGGTGAGCATTGAATTATGGTTCGTATGCGGTAGCACCCATCTCATTAACTCAGAGCACGGGAATAGCTCTGGTCTAGTGGCGACCTTCATAATGGCTGATCTCTCTATATTGGCGTAGATGGGTGCCTCCTCGAGTCCCATATCTGGGACTTCCCTGCGGGAGATCATCCTGTAAACATCTCCCCATTTGTACTCAGGCTCCACCCCTGTGACACATTGGGTGTCCTCATAAATGTATTCAATTCTTGTTTCTACTTCTGCTGCAGGAACCTCCTCTACTGCTGGGGCCTTCTTTTTCTATCTCTTAGACATCTTAAGATCTTCCTGCAATGTATAACACCATGGTAGTGAGTAATCCAAATTTGTGAACTTTGTGCAACATTTTATTCTTTTTAGGCGTATCAGCATTATATCAGTGCATGCCAACAAACCTTAAGCTCTCACACTGAACAATTTACTAACATGAAGTGCTGTGCAATGTGTTGTTAGCATGATAATGTTTACTGTAGCACATCTTCACCAAGTCTTATGACTGAGTTGCCTTATGATTTATTTCTCATGCATTAAATTTATCAGTCATATTGATGTTGGCAAGAAAACTACGCTATTACGAGGCTTGTCATTTCTTGTGAAAGTGATATATAGAAGCAATATGAGCAAAATCTATGCAGATGCATCATACAGCCATCATTTCACTGCCTATCACATGCAAAGAGAAAAATAACAGCCTTAGGCTTAGCCAGTCGACGCCTCAGCCTTACGACCCCTAGGCCCTCTGCGACAGAAACGCAAACTACTAGCATCGAAGGAAAGTAATATGTCGCTAACATTATTCACACACCTCGACGGGAAACGACCACATCCCTGGACAAGGAAACTTCATCAAACTGACTCGCGCTACCCTCAATAGGCGTGGCGTTACCAACAACCATTCCTTTTGATCCTACCAGGGTTTTAAGCAATCAACAGCAAAACTAGGTCGCGCCAGCCCCAGGTTCTGCTAATAACTTCCATCGAAACGACATAAAAACCCCCGGACTGAAAAAAGGAAATGGGACAAACCGCGGCAACTGTGGTCAGTGCAAATCCGCCCCTAAACAAACCCCAACAACGCAGACTCCAAATATTGTGACCGCCCAATGAAACCTGGCGCAGATGACATAACGGCCTCCTGCGCCTCAAAACCCCTATCATAACCACCAGGTGTAGGCGGCATGACGGCCGCTTGCACCTTGCTTCCCCCCAATGGACTGGAACGGCAAAAAAAAAAATGAAACGCGGGATTTTGAAAATAAAAGGCGAAACCCCCTTCCTATAACCGTCAAAACTATTAGACCCGGGAACCCTGACAAACGGTGCGAACCGCCAGATGGACGACTGGAGAAAAACCCAACCATGGGAGGAAAAACCCCGTGCTAGCGCAACGGGACGACGGGTCCAAATCTTAAAAACCCCCCACCGCGCAGAAGAAAACTATTCGAAACCTTGAAATTACGGTGATAAGTATCAAGATCCTACCTGGCAATCCACCGAACGAGTGAGCTGATGATGGCTGGACTTATCCTCCTGCCACCTGGACACAGGTACACCAACAGCCAAATCTCTACGCGCTCCAAACAACGACAGCTCGTCTCACCGCGATAACACACTCGAAAACAACAAAAAAAAACCCCGTTTGTCGTCATACATATATAAACAGAACCACACGTGCGAGGAGTCACATCAATCGAGGCTTGGCCAAAAACTATGTCGGGCGGTACAAGCTTCATACCATCCGCAACGGCGGACCACCTCCAGTCCCAACTCGCCCGGTCAGCTACAAAAAACCCGCGAACGAGAATCCCATATCGGGTGTCGGCGGAAACCTTGGTCGGACGACCAAGAGTCTAGATTTCCCCGTAACGGCGGAAAATCCTCCACTTCACGGTCCACAATGAGGAAAAGACACTCCAAAGCACGGTTCGGCGGGAGACGAGGACTTAAGAGTCTACGCTGATCCGCAACGGCGGGGACAACGGTGGTCCGCCTCCTCCGATGCGGTAGAGAGACAACGCCCGCAACAAAAAGAGTCGGCACTCCTCCGCAACGACGGACGCGACACCCAATCCAAACTTGGAACGCACCCGCAACGGCGAGGCTCGGTAGAATCCATCCAGAGTTCGAAGTCACCCGCAACGGCGGCACGATCAAACCAAATAAGAAACGAAAAAGCATCCGCTACAGCGGTGCGATGAAGGGCTAGGAGGATTGGGAGAAGACCCGCAACGATGGGCTCGGCAAAGATTAAGATGACCCGGAAGCCACCCGCAACGGCGGGACAGGACAGTGAAAAAAAGAAACCGAAGGCCGCCCGCAACGGTCGGGCAATCCAATGAAAAATCTCCCGATGTAAGAAAACTTTGAGCTAAGGCTTCAAAAGGTTTTGCACAACAACAAGGGCTCGATTTTAGTTGGAAATTCTTAATCACTTAAACGATGAAAAACCAGTCAATTTACAGCATTCAAGATTCGAAAAAGCGCTTCAACCTTCCGAAGCTAAAATCAAAGAGATGAAACCAAGAAAAGGAGGGCCCCAAAATTTTCAGAATTTTGGGAAATTGTTGCAGGTGCAATAGGATGCACTTGATGTGTCTTATCTTAATGGTTGAGAGATGAAATAATTTAGTGTTTTGATTTCCCTCTTTGAGACATTGGACCCTTTACTTTGACACTATAGGATATCCTCTTAGCTGTTGTGCTCTACAATTTTCTTCTATAGGATTTTCTCTTTCTCAATGAGGGTCTCTATGCATCCCAAGGTGATGATGTCCTACTATGTTTGTCTCATTTGTATTTCCAAATCACTTTTGGCCAAGAAAATGTTACCAAATATTGTCTTATTCCAACTTTTTATGTTATGCTTGAAACGCTTGAGCCTTTGTTGAAAGAAAAACATCAAGGAACCATTATGAATCACTGATTTTTCCCACCACTTATCAATATTTTATTAAAACTCTTTGTTGGTGAGATAAATTGATTAAAATCTAAAATATTTTCAAAGAAAAATGCTTGTTAGATATAAAGAGAGGCATATGGGCCAGTGGTTTGATCCTCCAAAGGGAATACTAGTGGAATATGAGGATATTATAGACAAGAGAAGAGACTCACTAATCAAGAATGTATCCAGTCGACATGCAACTTGTTGCATCCCCAATCGATTACTTCTCCAAGTGAATAATCCATTTGAAGATTCTAGGTCAATCAGAGATAGATCCTAAATAATTGTGTTGAAATCCATTGTATCCCTTTCTAGCCTCCCTTCTTCTCATCTAGGGAAGCTATTAAGGTAAAATATTGGTGTATAATCTATTGATACCGATAAATTAGCTCACTTATGTATCTAAGATTATGAAGAAAAGTTGTCCTATGTTAGAGGGATTAGGGGCCATAAATATTGGCTAGGACCCATTTGAAGTTTGATATTATGATCTTGAAGGAAACAGAAAATATCCAGGGGGTTGAGAAATAGTGTAGAACTTAATGGTGATAGTGTTCCATAGTATTTCCAATCCACTTATCATTCCTCTAGCATCCATTGTGATCATTTGAATTCCATACTAGATTGTGGATATAATACATTGGGCCTCCTCTCTAGAGAACTTGGTATTTTGCAACATAAAGATACCTAGTTTCTCCTCCATTATGCACTTACATAACAACCTTATTTTTCTCCTACCATTTATAGCCCTTAGTTTCAGGATTATATCTTCATTACTAATAGTTGGGTTAGGGGGGAATAAAATTTTGCGTGATCAGTTCCATTTTTCTCAACTTGACCATTACCTTAATTAACTGCTTGTTCGGATTCCTCCCACATTGTTTGTCTCCTTTAGGGATATTCATGTTAGATTACTTGGACTGGAGGTTACCCCTAAATTGTTTTTGTCTCACTACTTCTCCTACTCTCAAGTTGAGGTATCCTTTTTGGTCATTTTCCAATTCTTCCATCGAGAGAGGGATACAGTTTCTGATAAATTCTTGCACATGTTTACCTAGACTTTGTTCCATGGGAGCCTGAAATTATTGAAAATGATTTTGATTCTCTCTTTATACACCTCCCACATAGGGAATTGTAGGAAAAGTTGCCAATTTTGGTTGATAATGGGGTTTTTGTAGGTTCCAATTCTCCAACTGTTAATTTTTTTCTTGCGCTATTCCTCTTCTTGTCTAATTACCTCATAACTATAAAAACTCAATCCCATATTTGTGAGATAAAATAACAACTTTCCAAATGGTGGTTGATAGTTTCAAAATATTATGCACATAGGTGGAAGGTTGAGAGTCCTATGCAGCCTATGCATTGTAAATTATCCAATGTGAGGATCCTCTCATGAGACATGATGCAACGAAAAGAAAAATATTGGGCCAATATCATGTGTGGCAAATTCTATTCCAAATCTCTTATTTGTAAAAGATGTTCTCTCCCATTTTTAGCAAGTAGGATTATTTTAATGTGATGTTCCTATATGATGAGTTACTTCATTGTAGAATTTCTAGTCCTTGTTTTTTCTTGATTTCCCTCCATATAGATTCCTCGGCCAAAGGCTAAATGCCTAATTCATTCAATATTTCCAACTCTTGATTATTGTTATTCCAGATTCACTATCCATGTTCCATGAGACTTGTCCTCCAATAGAGGGAAACCGATAGCTTGAGATTGTTATCAATGTATAAAATAATGTTTTGCATTGGTTCCTTCCTTTGGAAGACTGGGAGTTGTTTCCAAGAGTCACAACAAAACTAGGTTCCATTCCCTACATCCTAGAAGAAATTATCCCTAATAATACTATGATACTTCCAAGCCGCAGTCCAAATAAGAGAACCCTACTGAGTCTCTTTCCAATGAACAAGGGTTTCTTTCTCAACATGAGATGAGTAGTTGGCTCACCATAATCTTCCCCATAAATCTGCGAGATGCTTGAGATACCCGTACCACACTTTGGCACTCAATATTTGATTCATGATTTTGGGGTCCCTAAGGCCCAAGCCTCTTGAATATTTCGGTTCATAGATGAATGCCTATTTTTTGCTATCATTTTCCCCACTCCATAGAAAACATCAATTCAGGTTCCTAATTACCTTTAAAACCACCTTAGGAGCAACCATGGAAGAAGAAATTATAAAGGGAAATATCCTAGAGGACATATTTAACAGGATGAGTCATCTAGAGAGGTCTAAAGGATGAAACATCCAATAAGCCAATATTTTTTGCAGATAAGTAAGAAGGTCCTCCTAATATATTTTATGAAGGAGACCGTTAATTAGTGGGATTCCAAGGTATTTGGATCTAAGGGTACTCGAAGTAAATACTAGGAGGGTGACATGTGGCATTGAATAAATAAAGGGGTATTGAAAAATAATATTCAGGTTTTACGATTATTTGCTAAAATTCCTATGGAATCATTGAAATCCTTTAGGATATCTTGGATAGTGACAACTTCTCTACCAGAAGCAGTTCCCATAAGCAGAATATCATCTACAAATTAATTGTTGGCAATAGGTGGGTCAAGAGAATGAATATGGAGACCAACAAGAGTGTGATTCTGAACAACATCTTTGATTCTACAGCTAACACCTTCTTCCATAAGGATAAAGAGGAAAGAGGAGAGTGTGTCCCCTTGTGTAATACCCTCTAGTTTATCCCATAGACATATTATTATTGTTTTTGTGTTGGATATTATGGAACAAGGTTCTGGGAATATGGTTTGCACATTATTATCATTATTATTAAGTTGGACATTAATAATTAATTAATAAAAGAAAACAATCGGATCGACCAATGATACAAAAGAGAGTATGAGGAACCATGATGTTATGATTAAGGCCCTGGTTGTGGGAAAAGTGTTACCTTTGTATTTGTGTCTATTTCGATGTTATACACCCTCATGTGTTATGTTACTCCTTGGTTTCATTTATTCTGAGATTAATTTGTATTAGTGTTAGAGTCTCTCTCTCACCTAGTGCTCCCTCTTGAGTTGGTTTAGTGTGTCCCTTTGTGGTTTTGTAACTCCTTTGTGGAAGTTACACTTGGTTTCATAACCTCTACTTGCACAAGTGTGCCCTCACTAGATATTTTTATCCTTGACACCTCAAACGTTGTGTAAATCCTTGTGTAAATCATGTAAATACTTGTGTGAATCATTGCGTAACTCTTATTTGTTATTTTTGGAATGTGAGGTATCCTACTTCTCCTACTCTCAAGTTGAGTAGCCTTTTTTATTTGTTATTTGTTATGAATGCCAGTTTACATATAGATCTGTCTCAAAGGATTCTAATTGTTGAAAAGGTTCTTCTAGAACTTGGACTGATGGCTATGATATTATTTGAGATTATGAGGTCAAAGGATAGCAGGTTTTTTACCTAGAACTTCTCAAGTGATGTAGGTGATTGCTCAAAATTCTCTATCAAGTGAGTATTAGTTTGTACTATTGTAGAATATACCTAAAGGTGCAAGTGATCATTATTAGCTGATTGGTTTAATGGAAGAACATTTTTTGGCTAGGTTTGGATCTCAAGAAGATTATTTTTTTGGCTAGGTTATAGAAAAATGGATGGGGGATCCAACTGCAGATGCAGAGAACCCTGTCTTGAAACAAGAGAAAGAGGCACACGTTAGAATAGAATCTAGATGTATTCCATTTGTTACTTTCCATTTTATCTAAGAGTTGTGATCATAGAAGCTTTTTCTATCACTTGTTCCATATTTGTTAAGTCTTGTTGGTATGGTTTATGTGGTAAACATTTATGATGTGGCCATGTTGTCATTCATTCCCTTAGTATTATAGAGTTTGTGTGTTATTAAAAGTTCATGGTGCTATGATTTTCATAGGTTGGATATGGATATCGAGGTGATTTCACTATTTTTCCCACACTTATTATTAACAATAGACAATATAGAGGTTGGAATCCTTTCTTCGTATACATTCTATCTTTTACAAATGCAAAAATAAAATGTGGAAAGCTAACATCCTTATAAATCTAATTGTAGGAAAATTGGACAAGGGGGTTGTCTTGAAGGAAAATTGTGCAGGATTTCAGGAAATTACTAAGCCAAGTGTTTGCTTGAGTGAAGGTTATTTTATTTATGGGTGGATGAATTCTAGTTGCATAGATATATACCTTGAATTTTCAGGAATAAGGCATTTTAAAATTCATTATTAAATGCATGGAAGTAACTTTTTTGTTTCCCAAACCAGATATGGAAACAAATGAATATTTGAAAAATAATGGTGGTTGTTGGAAAGTTAAGAAGGTACACATAACTACCTGCAAGGTATACTGGATGCTTGAACCAAACGATATAAATATGTTGTGCTTCTATGGCAGGACTCACCTGAACCATTAAATTGTAGCATTATGAATCTGAATTGTTTGCTATTTTTGGCAGGATACTTTTCGGGGTAGGGTTTGTGAATGCCCTTTGGTTGAATGTGTTCAATTTATGGGAGATGGTTATTCTAACTGTGAAGGTAAACCTTATCTCTTTTAAATTTCATTTGTTTCATTATTTGCTCATAGTAGAAAATTCACAATTCAATTTTTCTTCTTTGTATTGTTTCATCGTGATGATTTTTGAAGTTCTATTTTTCCTTATTCAATATGTTTATATCATTGATTTAGTATTTGATGGGATTAGTTCCTACATACATGTTTCTTTCTGAAATGGAATGCTGATAATAACAATCCACATGATTTTCAATGATGTTAGTTCATATGGTTTCTTTTGATTTTAAATTTATACAATTTGATTTTATTGAGACTTACAAGTTGTTCCATACAAAATTCATATTACATTCATCACACTATATGTGTTTGTGTGTGTGAGAAAGAAAGAGTGAGATAGACTAGTGGGCAAAAGAAGCCAATGGGACAGAGAGAGACACAATGATTCAAGTTGGTTGTGAAGGTGCGGGCAGAAAAGGGCGCCATGCGCTCTTACATGTTAATATAGATAACAATTTAAAAATTAATTAAGTAGTAATCTAGAAATTAAATTACAATATACCAAAATAAGTCTAAATTTTTTGACACTAAGTCTCAAATTAAGAGATCAAAAGTCATGCAACTCTCAAGAGCCTATTGACACAATATTCTTTAGGAGACTAAATTCTATATTGTTGCGTGTGAGATGAAGTATGTAGGAAGAAGTTGGTAATGCATTGTTCCATCCTAACAATGCCTCCCTGATTTTGTATCAAGTTTTAACCATTCCTATATTGAGGTTTACAAGGGTGCCTCTATTGAGGTTTACAAAGGTGGAAAATATCAACAAATGTGTTCACAATCAATGGGGGGACTCTGAACTTGGTCAATACAATGCTAAAAGTGAAATGTTTGCTTGCTTTATGATAGTCTTGTAAAACATGAGTACCAGTAAGTTCTTTACATAAGTGATTCTTCCAAACTCAATTAAAGACCTAACCTTATAGCTATAAAAATATTTGGGTGTGAGTAGGTATCAAATAAATGGATCTCAGGATTAGTATTTTGAAATGGAGGGAAAAGTGCTGCCATTTGTGAGTGGAAAGGGCATTGTACTGCTTATGAATCCTAGAACTTAGAAGGTTAGATATGAAAAGCCTCTTGTTTTGGAAGATTGAAAGTTGTAACCTTTTTTTTCTCAATATTGGCTATTAGTTTTTTATTAGTGCAAAAGTAATGAAGGAATCCTAGTTGCTTCTGCAACTACAAGCCCTCAACTATATGATGTAGAAGCCCCAAATCATTAGCATATAGGAAGATGTGAATAATTATATTAAGAAGGAAACAACCATAATTTGGTCCTATATTGGCGTGACCATAATCCTCTTGCCGAATTGGGTATAAGCTAAATCAAAGAGGGGAGATGGGACACCTGTGTTCCTGTCTAGTGGTGCTGAAAATGCTATCTGTGAGCCTTATTGTTTTGTTAATATATACCATTATTTGTGTAGAGTGACACGAGAACAATCTGAACCCTGTCTTGAATCCCTGACCTGATGCAACAAATCAAATAAAGGTTTACTTGGAATTATGTTACTTTTCTCAAAGGTAAATGACACATAAGGCTAGGGAATTGCTGAAACGAGCTTTCTTAAATAATGGATCCTAACGTGAATCCCATTAATGGCATGATAGCTTCTATAGAAGCTTGCTTGTCCTTTTTTCCAAAAGATTTACTTCTGTAGTTTCCTGTAAGCACAATAGTCTTTACTATATAGTATTATGCACATCTATTTCCATAACTTTGTTATGTTTTTCATTTGGTATATGTACAAAGGCGGTGCAATGAATTTCAAAAAGGAAAATCACATGTGGATTTCTGCCACAAATTGTTTGGTAGATTCACATTCTTGAGCATTCAGTATGGTGTCCCCACTGTCCTATTTTTCTTTTCAGTGACTCCATTTTGTTTTGGATTGTAAGAGATAGTATATTATCTCATGACAACATTCCCTGTATAAATTTTGAAGAAAGCATTGCACTCAAACACCTCACTACTAGGAGTTCTTAGCATTTTCAAATTCATTACACGGTGATAGTGGAACATTTGACAAGGTAATAAGCCCAATCTATTCAACAATAGGTTGAAAATTTTACTAAAATTTTACTTGGGAACATTACACATATCTATATTCCTATATAGATCTAGACAACAATAATCAGAATTTTTGTGAGAATATGAACAAAAGACACAAGGCATATAGTTATTTAGATGTTAGAATATTGACATAGATCAGTTTGATGCAATAGTATGGGTTTTATTCACCCTAGGATATTGCTTAAGAAATGATATGTATATCAGGACAACTATTTTGAGGAGGCTCTCAAAATCCATAATCTTCTTCAAAAATTTCATAGTGATCATGGGCTTCACCCTCCAACAATTCTTGGTGTTCATGAGCATGTATTCACTGGAATGTATACCTAAATTTTAGCATCTTTGATTTCAAGATTCCCATATCCATAACGTATTTTTTCTTTCTTTATTTGCTTGGAACAAAGGAATTGAAATTTTATGATCAACTAAAGTCTAATATTGGGTAAATACATAATGCAATGTGTCACCTTTAGCCTGGTTCATGTCTAACCGGGAAACAATTTTTGTGACTTTGGGCCAATGTGTCCTGGAAGATCCTCTAAAGTAAGTTAAAATTTGACCGTGATTTCCTTTTTTCCCTCTTTTAATACTACTTATATTTTTGTTTGCAATTAAAAGGTATTTTTGTGACTGAATGGTTAAGCCTGATCTAGAATTCCATTCTTTGGTTTTCTGTGGATTCTTGGTATTTCAAGGTTCGTATGGATTATGGAAATCAAAATGTTTTTGATAGGATTTTTCATATCACACAAGGAGGCATAATCAAGGCATCTTGGGTCATTAATATCAGTGAATATATTTATGCAAGTATTGTTGAGTTTTCAGTAGGAAACTCATTTCTTATGCTTTCAAATTTAATCTTGTTACTACAAACTGCATTTTTCGGGAAGGATTCATTTTGATTATAGAAATATCTCATAAATAATCTTACAAACCTATCATAATTTAGCAACAATTACACGAGAAGAAGTCTGCATATCCTTTGAAAACTTCAATATAAAAGTCAATACATAAACTTCAATTTATTTCAATATAAAAGTCAATACATGAAATTTTTTGTCTTTATTGCTATTTCAATATAAGAGTCAATACATGAAAAATTATTTTGTTTGTTGATTCAATGTTGTATCCTTTTCAAGTTCATGAGATTTCTCTTATCGTATCTTTGTAATTTCCCTGTCCCTAACACAATTCTTAGAAATGTCTAAAATCTTTATAGATTTTTTTAAGTCATAAGAGGACCTTGTCCATTATTTTGTTGTTGTTCTAGATCTTAATAAAAAAATGATCAAGAGAGTCAATTTCTTGTAGTAGACCTCATATGTGAGTAGTCAAAATATTGTTATTGGCCATTCATGAAAGTAGACATGGCATAGATATCTAAATACATAATACCAAAATGTGGTTTCTTGTGATTGTGATAAACATATTTCATAAACTTGTCTCTAAAGTTGTTGTCTTGTAAACTGCAGAAGCATCTTTATCAGGTGTAGCGCCTATGATGCAAAATACCCGAAGTGAGATTCGACATGTGGATGTACAAATATTGGAAGAAGTTCACCAATAGGTTTGTATGGTCTTTCAAGCATTTAGTACATTTTGAGTGACTTCCTATTCTTAACTGCTCTTTCTCTCTTTGCACTTCATATGAACCTGCAACATGTAGCCATAACCTTATTTTTGTTGTTCAAGTACAGCTCCATATAGATTTTCTCATATGGAGTCTGTAAAAATTTTCAGACTCATGGTAAACAGATTATGCACTATAATACAAGGGCCTACAGAAAACCAAAAAAATAGAAGAACTAAGAACATATCAAAATAGCTCTCTAATAAATGATAGAATCTATAAACATATGCTGTAGAAAAAAATAAATAGAATTGAATAGATGATTGCCATAAATTGTCTTTGATTTTATTAATTCTGAACATGAAAAAATCTGCTACAAGGAAATACCCCTAAAGTGCTAGCTGCTAGAGTCAAGACTCGATGAATGAATCCATACCCCCTCCCTCTCTCTTATAGATATGGAAAGGGAATAATAGGGTTTACAAAAGTATATTTTCATGTGACTCAAACCCATAAATATAATTTACTTGATCCTAAGTCAAACTTAGAAAAATATTTTTCTTTATCCTAAGTCAAACTCAAAAATAGAATTTCCTAAAAATAAAACCTATAAAAATTTTAATTTATGGTGATTCATGTCTATGATCCACTCATGGCATTGGCACATGCCTCTAAGATTATTTGATCGTGACACATGCCTCATATAAGGCTTGCTAGCAGGTGTTTTAACCAAAAAAATCCCCAATGAGCTCTACATGACCTACACCACCCACATACATCTATGTACGACCCTAATTTGACCCCCACACCCTTGCAAAGGCTCAAAAACATGAAAAAGGTCTTTAAAACCACTAAAAAGAGCCAAAATAGCTCTCATAGGCGCTAAAACACCTCAAAGGAGCTTAAAACCCCCAAAGGAGCTAAGAATTGGGTGAAAGGGGATTAAAGCCCAAAAAGGGGGCTAAATCCCTGACCAAGGGATTAAAACCCTAAATCTCTAGAAAAAAGCTATAAATAGAGGGCTGGGGGTCACTCTCAAAACACTCCTTCTCTCCCTATCGTTATGCTGCCTGTGTGAGTTCCTTGAGACCCTTTTCCTCTCAATCCATTAACCCTCCCTCTTCTCCATTGCTCCACATGCCAAGCTTCCATCCCAAAGAGAGAGAGGTGCTTCAAAAGCTAGGGCATGGTGGCCCATTTCCACCCAAACAGAAGGTATAACCATTTGTTTTCATTGTTATTTTAGGTTTCTAATTTATTTGTTTGCAGGTTTCTTTGTTAATGCTTTGCTGTAGGTTTTCCCTTGATTTCTTGCATCCATATTTTGTTTTATAACCATTTCATGCAGGGTTTCATAGCTTGGCTCTAACACTTATTTGCAGGTTTTCTTCCAACCAATAGGAACCCTGCCCTTCCATCCTATATACGGAAGGTAGATGTTCCTGCTTGTAGCAAGGGAGAAATCCCTACTACAAAAATAGCGACCATACCATGTCGATCCCACAGGATCCTTGGATTGTTTTTCAATTTTTTCAGTTTTTTTTGTGTTTTTTGCCCTAGTTTCAATTTCTATTAAATCTAGTTTAGATATTACTTTTCTGCATTTACATTCATAGCTGAGCCTCCTTAAGGAAAAACCGAGCCCATTTGACCACAGTACAAGTTATTGTCGGTCGTTCCCAACTCAAGTTAAAAAAATTTCAACTTTTCAAGCTAGGTCACACTTATCGGGCTGAAAGGGGTGACCAAGTTGCTCATTCAGGACCGAAAGGTGTGACTTCCTATCAAGAAGCAGATTGCTCCTGTTTTTAGTTTCTGAGTGACCCCCTCGCCTGATTTTGGGAAACTTTGGCAACCCCCTCACCACATTTGCCTCAAAAAGGGCGATCTGTCTCTCAGATTCGATTTTTTTAAGTTACCTGGACTGTCAGTGTGGCTTAGCTGCCTCTGTCTAGCAATCTATTTCCATTTCAGACAATCTATGTAAATCAATGATAAATTTATTTGGTTAATGGTATAGTGAATCTATTTTAAAGGTTGAACAAATTACTGTAGGTTAAATTTCAATTCTTAATTGGAAATTAACACCTTTCCTAGCCCTTCCTCCTCTACCCAGTCATCACCCTTTGGGGTATTCTGGGATAAGATGAAGGGTGAAGCTCATATAGTAATAGGCACTTCATTTGTAATTTTTCAAGACCATTAAAAATGGGTGACTTGGAAGGTAGAGGGGGTGGTAGGCCCAGGGGGACTCATGGCGTTCGTGTCCTCCCTGTTGACCGACCTTGCACTCGGAGAGTGACCTAAGGATCTGCAGATGGCCTTAGTCCCATTGTGTTGAGAGACAAACACTCTTTCCTAGTCGAAGAGAAATACAAGTGTGAGGAAGTCACCTAGTAAGTCTTCCATAGTTCAGATTCATGTATGGCATGTTTTAAAGTTTCTGTTCACAATTTACTGGTTTCATAAACAACTTACCCATGTTATAAGTTCTGCAATAAACCAAAAATTATCTGTGAAATATTCATAAACCATACAAGAAGCCACCAAGTGTAACAGAAATACAATGGACATGCACACAAACGATACCCAATAAGACAACCAAACTCAGTTCATGACATTGAGCTAGCCATTAAAATTTATTAATTTACACTAATTCAAACACTTGCAGTCTTTGGGGACATAAGTCCTTGACTACTTTAACCATGGGAAGTACTTGGGATCTTCCCAGAAACACATTGTGAGGATTACCATGGGAACCCCAAAGTAGCTGGCCGCTGAGAGGAATTGCTAAGCGAAATAGGCAACGACCCCTACCGATTGATTAGCACTCCCATGAGGAAAAATACAAGCGTTGTCTACTGGTAGTTTTGGTGGCCGAGTGACCACCTAAAAGCCAATCAAAAACCACTAAAACTGGGGTCCAGAACATCACTACCTAATTTCACCACCTGATCTACCAACTAGACACAATTGATCTCCCACGCTCTTCCTCACGCCTAAGAGGCGATCCACCACAGTTCGGTCCTTGAACCAACACTACCAAGACCATTCTCTACTACCCTCTACACCGTCAGAAGGCCACACAGCCTATAATTCAGACTCAGAATCATATCAATCTGAGCCATATCTACACACTGCACCATCTATCCCCATAGCTGGTGCAAACCCAAATCCATTTTTCATCTTGGTGATTGGAAATGGACCCACATCCCTACCCCACACCACCACCAACACGGCTGCTGGAGGTCCTAGCACCATCATGTAGACTGCCGTAAGTCAACTACCTCCACCCATACTTACCAGTCAAACTGCCCCACTTGGCATGCCTGGGGGTAGTGGCTCGTCCACTCACACTGTCCCACTTGGCATGCCTGGGGGTAGTGGCTCATCCACTCACACTGTCCCACTTGGCATGCTTGGGGGCAGTGGCCCTTCCACCCACACGGTCCCTGCTATCATACATGGGGGCAGTGGCCCTTCCACTCACAGTGTGCCACTTACCATACTCGGTGGTAGTGTTCTGTCCATAACTTGCTACAAGTACCCCGAGTCACACAAGTACATCATATTCCTACAAACCCCACCACTATTGCTAGTCCATCACACATCAACCTTGGGTCAAAAATACCTTTCATGGAATGCCTCAACCTTCCTGACTTGGCTAGGTTAACTAATGACCCCATCTGTCATCAAACCTTTTGGCCTCCCATGCCAACCAAGCTCCCCTCAAACATTCCTAATATTTAAGGGAAGGCAGGGGAGTGCCCCCAAAACCATATCATGACGTTTCACCTATGGTGCTCATCAAACCGCATCTTAGAAGATTTGATCGGACTCAGAATGTTCCAACTCACCCTCAAAGGTGCTATAGCCAAGTGGTACATTGAGCTACCACAAGCTAAGTACCTAGACTTCAACTCCTTGGCCTTTGTGTTTCTACAATATTTCCAGCTCCCCATTAGATATGATGAAGGAGTGGAAATATTTCTATCTTGCCACCAAAACACTATGACCCACATCACCGACAACATCCATGAGTGGAGGCGATGTCGCAGCGTGTGCAAGATCAAGCTTGATGACAGGATCTTCCTGGACTAGTTCTTGAAAACCTTGCTGCCACCTATAGCCAAGGACGTCACCTCTGAACATCCCCAAACAGAGGAAGATTCCATCTTGAAGTCTCAACAGTTTGACCTCATTTATGCATAGTCTGGATACCTCTACACTATAATTCGAGACACTCCCCATGCAGGCACCTCCTACCGGGATGCACCATGGGCATTCCATGCTGTAGATGGAATCATAGGTTCTTTCTCCCACCAACCACAACACCATCCGACCGCACCTTCGATGCCACCACAACCAAGCAACATCCCTAGTGTTTCCTACCCAAACCAAACTCCAGACTATGCAAGAATGATGTCCCAGTCCAAAGCCACAACTTCTTATGCACAACCTATGCCACAGCAATAGACCCATGCACCTACTTGGCTGACACAACAATATGTGGGACATGTGCCCATGTTTGTAACACCCCTAGCCCCCCAAGTCTACTATGCACTGCTCGTGCAAGCCACCCAAACCCCTGCCCCAATTCCCCCTGCTCCTTTGGGACAAGTGTATGCACAACAAAACCTTCCCAACCAACCATCCCCCAATAACCAACAAGGGCAAGCCAGATATAACCGAGCCTGGAACCAAGGCAACAATCCACCACAAAGAGGCAGTCAAAAAACAAATCCTCCCAACAATGTTGGGGCAAACCGTCCAGCCCAAAATCCTCAGCAACCAAACGCACCTAAACACAACGCTCTATTGCACACAAATCAGCCATGCAAGTTGTGTGAGGTCTACGGGCACTATAAACATGAATTCCCCTTCATGGATCACGCTAAGCAGTCCATTCACAATGAGGTTCAACATGCAACCAATATGACAGCCCCAGCTCAACCCAACCTGACACCACTAGGACCTCCACCCATGGTGCTTCAAAACCCATTACCAGTCCAAGGACTGGTAGAAACTGCACCCACTCCCCAACCCAATCCCAATTCCTAGGGGGGACTTCTGACAGCAGAAATAGGTGTTCACCACCTACTAGCCATGACAACAGAAGAGGTCAATTTATAGACCATACGAAATAAGTACATAAATAACACCGAAACTGTTGACCCATCAGGGACATCCACATCCAAAACAACCAATGCACCTCTTCATTTACCCCCATTCCCCCACACTCCTCCATACGTCGAGTGGCCAACAATGTTATGGCTAGAGCCGTTGCAAGCTATAGCATTATGGATTACTTGGCCCAAACAGCTATGGCTATGTCTGTCCTTGAGGTACTTAAAACATTCCCAACAAAGTGGAAAGCCTTACTATCTTCCCTCAGTGCTGTAGACCCCTCTGAATCCAAGTTGATCACATTCTACACAAAGAACAGAGAACCGCAGATGCCATCAACCATTTCCTTCCAAATCTCGGTATCCATCCAGAATTTGGTCGTGCACCAGTGTATCATTGATGAGGGGGTATCCACGTGTGTTATGTGAACTTGAGTCTGGCAGAAGCTTGGATCCCCGATTCTGAAACCATCCTATACCACTCCGCGGGCTTATGATGGCCACCCCACTAAATCCCAAGGAATCCTCCCAAATGTTCCCATCACATTAGCCGAGAAAACAATATTGATTGACATAGAGTTTGTCAATGCTCAGTTGGACTATAACCTTCTCCTCAGAAGAAGTTATATGTACGCCATGAGAGCCATAGCATCAACTGTTTTCCATCTCATGATGTTCCCTCACGAAGGGAAAATCATGACGGTTGACCAACTAACTTATCACGATATGAAAGGGCTAACTGCACCAGCCAATGTTATCCCTACAATCAATACCATTGATCTACAAGGGCTAACTGCACCCACCAATGTCGACATCCCTGCAGTCAACACCATGGTTGACAACATACCAGCCTCCCCATTGTTGAATATGGGCCCTGGGTTGTTTTTCGATACCACAATGATTGATCCTTCCCCTTAATGTCACCACCACCGACACCAAATGAGATTGTGGATTTGTGCATGCTCTTATCTAGCACTTCTACACCTAAAATTCAACCATAGTCGTAGCCCCAATAGCAGCTGCAACATCATCCGCAGCCGCGACATCATCAACAGTCACAACATCATCCATAGCTGCAGCATTATACATAGCTACAACCACAACCTCATCCCCACATACAACCATCAGGGAGTTATTTGGGCTCCTCCCTAGTCCACACAATTCCCTTCTTATTTCCCCTGCCTGGTGTCATGAGTAAGCCAGTAATGGCTACCTTCAACTTACCCAATTACACATTGGGGATTCCCATGTGGTACCTCGATCCACCGACCCAACCTCCGATTCCCTAGGTAGTCTTAACCTCCGTACAACCCATTTCGGTCGAATCTCATCCTCCACCCGGCCCGCAAAAACAACCACCGCACCCGCACCCACACCGCCCCACCCAAAAACGGCTAGGGGAAAAAATGTGAAATCTACCGGTGAACCTCAAAAAATCCTGCCTTGTGCCATCTATGAAGAATAGGGCCATGCAACTCAAAACTGTCCTAAGATTCCCTTAATCCACGTGCATTTGGATTCCATGGATACAATGGAAAACCTCCCGGTGGTTAAACTCTCAAGCGGGCCAATAGTGAGAAACAAGTCGTTGAGAACAAACCATGCTTGCACCCTTTGCAGATTGTATGGACACTATTCTCACCATTGCTAGGACTTGTCTGAGTTCCAAATGGATCTATCCAACCTTCGACAAAATTCCCTTGAATCTGAGATCACTCTTATTGAAGAATTCCATCCCCCACCTCCTTCTTCAGACACTATGACCATTTACATGATGTCCAGTTCCACAGACCCTCTTATCTCCACCATTACCGACGGTCCATCATACCTGTCTCTTCGTTGCTTTTGCAATGATGAGGATATACTTGAAGGCTTAACTGCCCCAAAATACCCATGGGTCTACATGCACCATCGCTCGTTCTTCCTCCTCTAAGAACTTGTGTCGTAGTTTGACCAGTTGTCCATGGAAACAAAAGATTTCATTCATGGGAAAGTCGACTAGTTCAAGAACCCCATCCTAGCACCGGTTTCCTTCGAAGAAGGGAACATGGCCAACATCTCACCAACCATAAAAATCAACATCTCAACCAATCCTGAGGTTGTTGAGGAAATCATGATGGGGGAATCCTGCTCCTCGGAAGAAGTTGCTTCCTACAAAGCACTCTTCCAAGAATTCCGTGACATCTTTTCCTAGTCTTACACTGAAATGCCCGGGTTGGATCCATCCATTGTGGAACACCACATCGACACATGGTCCGATGTAGCCCCCATGCACCAAAAACAATGGCCCATCCACCCCTCCAAAGATGTCGCGGTCAAAGATGAAATCGAGAAGTTGTGCACACCCAGCTTCATTTACCCCATTACGTACACCACTTGGGTTTCAAATCATGTTCCCGTGAATAAAAAACAGGGTACCATCCATGTTTGCACAATATTCTGTGATATGAATTGGGCGTGTCCAAAAGACAACTTCCCAACACCCTTCATAGATCATATTATCGATGCATGTGTCGGACATGGGGTCTTTTCCTTCATGGATGGCTTTTCCAGATATAACCAAATTCAGATCCAGAAAGAAGATCGTTACAAGAATGCATTCACAACCCCGTGGGGCACATTCTCCTATTGAATAATGCCCTTTGTTCTAAATAACGCTAGAGCCACCTTCCAGCATGCCATGGTACACTATTTCCGTGACCTCATCCACATAATGTTGGTCTATCTTAACAACCTCATTACGTGCTCACAAGAGAAAGTACAACACATAGAAAACTTGTGGCAAGCCTTTCTGCGATGCCATAAGTATAGAGTCCACTTGAATCCTTTCAAGTGTGTTTTCTGTGTCCTAATGGGTCGTCTCCTGGGTTCATCGTGTCACACAAAGCAATGACCGTTGATCCCCTAAAAGTCCAAACCACTTTCCCTCTAACATCA
This sequence comes from Pseudotsuga menziesii, assembly GCA_001517045.1. Taxonomy (NCBI): domain Eukaryota; kingdom Viridiplantae; phylum Streptophyta; class Pinopsida; order Pinales; family Pinaceae; genus Pseudotsuga; species Pseudotsuga menziesii. The sequence goes on along the minus strand of LPNX010949545.1, from coordinate 57,397 downwards.
CCTCTTTAAGTGACGGCAGTTCATCTTGTAACATAGACATGTCCCATTTTGTTTTACACATTTTTCAAAGTAAGTCTTACGTAGTGTTTCCTTGATTACTCCAGATGGATCCTACCTTGTGTCGATACATTGGATTTGCTGATGGAGCTAGCAGATGGTCTTCAAACCTTTCCTCGGCCGCATGGGTCATTTACTCCTCGTCACATGAGTTGATCCATATTGACAGAATATGCGTGGGCATTGTAACCAACAACCAGGCTGAATATGATGGTGTCAATGGCCTCTTGGGCGTTGCTCTCCAGTTGGGAATTTTCCATCTTGATGTCTTCTTAGATTCCCAGCTGCTAGTCTCTTAGTTGAACAACTATTACCAGGTACATGATCCCTTCCTCTTTAGAAAATTCCTGCGCACTAAACAAATGATTAGAACATTTGAATCCATCACATTCACACAGGTTCCCAGAAACCTTAATAGTGTAGTGGATCAAATGGCTAATGACATTCTAAATTGGCACATTCATCATCGCACATAGGAAACATACAAAACCAACATCATGCATAATCATATATAAACATGCATATACATGTAAAAATACATCCCATAGGCATTTCATTTCACATCATCATAAAAATACTCACAAATAAAACCATAAAACGTGCATCCACGTGCGTAAAATATATATATATATATAAATTGCATGTCAAAAATATGTCCAGTACAAAACGAGAAGCCACATATGCTTTCTCAGCTGAATATACATAGCGATGCAAAACATCCTAAGTGCATAAACACACTAGGGGAAGCCCCACTAGCTGCTTTTCTGACCTAGAATCATCCTCATCATTTGGCTCAGTATCATCATCTTCCTCAGAGGACTCATCGTCCTCTGCAGGAAGATCCCCTTGCGCCGCCTGACGAAAGTAAACATAGGCCATGACCATCCTCCTCATCACAGAGGTCCACTCTAGAGGCACACTGTGAATGGTGGTGATCAACTCATTGTCTAAACGTTGCCAGCCGTTGTCAGATATCCCCTCAGCAAACTACTCCAAGTTTGGGAAAATAGCCTCCGCCTCCCATCGTTGCCGATGAGGGTTCCTTGCAGGGACCGCCACCTTTGCCATCGCAACCACCTGTCTCTGATACCCGGGCAGCAGGCGAGGACCAATATTTGCATACAAAAAAAAGGACACCATCATTCTATGCATATAATCATATAACTATCAACCAGCTCAACTACATTACGTAGAAAGATGAACAAAAAAACATCACACATACAGACCAGCTGGTCCCCATGCCTGGACTGGAGGTCGGGGCATCTCAGGGTCCCCATGATAGTCCATACCTGCATACAGGTACTTTTCAATAACCACTAGAAGCTTCCGCAACTGCTATAGTAACTCCTCTGTAAATAAGAGGTCCACTCTGCTACCGCCCTCTCGCACCATCATCTGGCACCACCTACGCATCTCCGGCTCCCACGGAACACCATCCCATAGTGCCCGATGCAGACGCAGAGTAGGTACATTCTCAAAGAAGAAAGCACATAAGAAAGAGCCAAAAAAAATTCTCCCCCAGATTCCCTTGCATGGTTCAATTGACGTTGAACCGCCATAAGTTACATCTAGGCCCATCCATAGTAAGTGCCCCTCATGGCATGCTCTACCATCTGCAGTTTCCCTCCAGATATATTGTGGCTCCTCATGGAACCCAAGATATGCAACAGCATGGTCACAATAGCACATGTTGATAAGTCCTCAATGACACACGTCAGGATGTGTGATCCACACACATACACACTCGCATAACAGTGCCTATCACACAACTCCTCTAGTGTCTTCTCATGAGACAGTACTGGTGCCAAGTCGCCAACCACTCCCAACATAGGGAACCTAGTTAATAAATATACATACAAAAACGTAATCTCAACATGTTGCCCTTGAATCATAAAGGCCTCCTCCCCAATGTCCCAAAAGCTCACCAGAGTCCGTAGTAGTAGACGTAAGCTCTTCATTAGGAGAATCTGCATGAACTTTAGTAACCCACAACAGGCTAGTGCATCACACACATTCCCATCCTGTAATGCTTCCTCCCATAGGTATTTACATTCTCTTTCATGCCACTTAATCTTAGACATCCGGCACAAGCAAAAAACAACTGTCAACCATAGTTTTCATCAAAAAAATCCACCCAGCAGAGTGAGCAGGTCACCCAAAACAGCCTCACAGAAGTGACCAAGTCACACCTTTTATCCTCATAGGAGCGACCTCAAATCGCTCCTTTCTTCCCAACAGGAGTGACCCAGTCACACCTATTCGGGCAGAATGAGTGACCCAGTTGCTCCTTTACCCATGAAAGGTGCGACTTGGAATGTAGAGGCCCTAACAGGCTCACAGAAGACCCTTGGGTGAGAAAATACAAAATGTAAACCACTGAAAAAGATATATTTTGCAAGAGCTCTTACCTGTAAGTCATGGATCTCAAAACCGCCGGTCGAAACGGGAGAAATCAGGAAAATAAATTTAGGGACCACCTCTCCAATTCAGTAGTAAACATTGACAATGACACCTCACATAATGTCCCCACCCATTTATAGGCCCCATTTGACCTAGTTTCTTCCTCTCCACATAACCAGGCCATATGGAGTCTATTTGGGATACCGTTCACACCATGGGTTTCATAATTCTATCCTCTATCTTCTAATGAGACCATCGTCTCATGTTTAACAAGAAATGTTTAGGGCCACTTCCTGGAAGTTACCTTGGTTTACATACCACATTGTGATGTAAGTGTCTCCGGACCTGTGCTTGCATCACACTTTCCTATCACAACTCATGCGGGACTCCAAACCATCTCCTGGAAGGCGCATCATTTTATTTCAACATATAACTGTCAAATCTGTCCACCGTACCTTACGCGGGTCCCCAGATGACCACCCAGAGGAAGGTTCATTTCTTTTGCATGCATTTAGCATATAACTACCTCCAAAATTGCACTCACATCATATGTAAGTCCAGTCTGTTTATCACAAATCACACAAGACTCTCCTGACCTCTATCTGAGAGCCATCTCGGTTTGCATGCCTCTGTCGCACTGACTCACATGCCTCTGCCGCAATCTATCCCGTGCATGTATAGGTATGTTTAAGAGCCACGTTCTCCATCCATACTGCATGGATGACCTTTGGACCACTGTCCATTATCCTGACATGGGGGCACCATCAGTGCCTTCTTGATCGGTTGACCATACTTGAATTTCTTTTAATCTCTTTTATGACTCCTAAAAGAATGAAAAGATTGCTGAGCACAGCTACTTCCTTTCCTGCTTGTCAAAGTATAGGAAAGAGCATCTACATCGTCTTGTTTGTCTCCTTTTGTGGACTATGTAGAATATCATCTGAAAATGAACACCTTGGCACATTCAAGCCAAGACTGTTCCCATCTGTATCCTTTTATGCTTTCTCGAGCAGAGGGGCCAAACTCTACAAAAAATCTCACCATGGGTTGTCATTAAGCTCTTTTCCAACCTTCTCATTAAGAAACGATTGTCGAGCAAACTTGGTTTCATTCATGCTTGTAAAAGTATTTGAATGACTGTCCAGTCAGTATAGGTTTAACCTTTTCCAGCCTGATTGGACTACCAACGGTAAATAAGTCTCTCATCCCCTAAAGGATGGGCGAGCTCTCCTATGTATACTTTTATCCTTTTCGGGAACAAGAGACTACCAATGAAAAAGAGCCCCCATTGGATTCTTCTTCATGCTTTCGGACTCTCTAAAATTGAAAGCACCATCGAGCATTTACTTTCTTGGGCTTGCCAAAAATCCATGAGATCGTACCACAATGGTGTCTCTAGACACCACCCCATAGATAACAGTTTGACAACATTCCAACTTTGGATTTCCTTTGTTCAGAGTATTTTGTGATGTGTCTTCCTTTGATCCTACCAATACCAAAAGTGTCTACCTCCCCCAAGTATTTCCCATCTGTAGTTACATTCCCGGTATTACAGCTATGATCTCTTTCCCATGAGTCAGTTTCATTTGCTTCCTGGTCCACCCTGCTGTCATACTCTGAAAAAAGGAAGTTATGAGTCCACTGCACTCCCCCTGCCTTGTTTCACTCCCCCCCCCATTTAGTGGGCTAGTCCTCAGATTGTCTCACATATTTTGGTTATCTCCCTCGCGCTTTTGGTCAAGGAAACACCATTTCCTTGGCCATTTATAGGTCTCCCTCTGTCCACGACAACACACATATTCCAGAGGATAGACCCAAAGGTCCCTGTATCCTTGTTTCATTGACCTCATTGATGAGTTCCATGGACCACTTGAGAGCAATCCTTAGTGCTTCTCGGGATGCTTGTTTCTCACATGCTCGACTCCAGCTACATCATCGCACCGTTGAGTTTCATACAGGGTATTGGTTTGTGTAGTATTTGGTTGAAGAACCTAGATGTCACCTGAATCTAGCACATTGATGAGTATATTTGAGGGACCAAGGGTTTAAAACCCTAAATATCTAGAAAAAAACTATAAATAGAGGGGTGGGGGTCACTCTCAAAACACTCATTCTCTCCCTATCGTTATCCTACCAGTATGCTTGCCTTGAGACCCTTTGCTTCTCAAGCCATTCACCCTCCCTCTTCTACATTGCTCCACAAGCCAAGCTTCCATCCCAAAGAGAGAGAGGTCTTCAAAAGCTAAGGCATGGTGGCCCATTTCCACCCAAACAGAAAGTATAACCATTTTTTTTCATTGTTATTTTAGGTTTCTAATTTATTTTGTTTGCAGGTTTCTTTGCTAATGCTTTGCTGCAAGTTTTCCCTTGATTTCTTGCAACCATATTTTGTTTTCTAACCATTTCATGTAGGGTTTCGTAGCTTGGCCCTAACACTTATTTGTAGGTTTTCTTCCAACCAACAGGAACCCTACGCTTTCGTCCTATAGACAGAAGGTAGTTGTTCTTTCCTGTAGCAAGGGCGAAATACATACTACAAGGTGCATGCATGCACCCTATCCCTATAAAACTGAGTGGTGTTCCTCCTCCTTGAGAACTATGATGCACCCTATCTATCTTCTACAGTGCTGCTAAACAAGTGCCTAGATATGTTGTTGCGATTGTTAGTGACACACTCACTAAAAATATGGACCAGTGGTAATCCTTCTTCCCTGTCACTATGTAATCCTTTCACTGTCTACATGGAACGAGAAAAGCATCAATGAGGTTACAAATGTCAAGTTGACACTATGAGATAATTTAAGGTTGACAACAAGTGAGGGTTATAGTCACTTCTACGATTAATGTGATGACGTTATAGCAGAAATGGGTGTCGTTATGATGTCATTAAAGAGGAGTGATCCTTCTGTAGATTGGAATTGAAAGCCAGTTTTATAGGAGATAACATTCTATGCGAATAGATTTTCCATTCTCAACATGCAAATATCTAATATATCAAGAGTAGGAAATCGCGAATAAGGGAAATACCCTAACAGAAATTTGAGTTTGTGGTTTTCGAACAAATCATTTGAACAAAAACTTGAGTCTGCCTTGTATGATATACGAGATATCGGAAATAGGAAATTGCTCGCTGGTATATTCAAGACAGGTCTCTTATCATGGTCCCCCAACTATTTGTTTTTACATATTTAGATGTTTTTCTGAAAATATGCTTTGATTTTGGAAATTACAACATAAACATTTTGTAAACATGTTACTGAAAAATCAAACATTTTGTAAATATTTTGCAAAGATTTTCGCTTACAAAATTTGACATAGAAATAATTGGAATGTTAACATTTCAAATCATTTGAGCAAAAAACTTGTGTCTGGTTTGTTCTATATTCGAGATATCGGAAATTGGAAATCACGAATGCGGAAAAGAACTGTCCTTTCGAAATTGAACCTTTCTGACTTACCTTTGTTTGGAAATTGGAAATTGGCTATCATGTTTTGCAAATGGAAAATTTAAAAATCATTTAAACAATAACTTGAGTCTCGTGTTTTTGATATGGGAAATATCAGAAATGAGAAATCACAAATAAGACAAATACCCATAAGTAAAATTTGACTTTGCGATTTTCGATTTTGAATTCCGGAAATTCGATTTTGTGTTTTGGAAATTGAAAAATCAAAATTTGAAAATAAAAAGTTATTTTTTATTTAAAGTTCATTTAAGGAAATAAGATTTGATCTAAAAATTTTATACATTAGTTATTTCTTCATATATAATAACTGCGTATTTCCTGTAAAATTTGAATAAAGTTACAGTTTTATTATTTCTGTAGGACACAATATATGATTTCTTATTGTTTTATATCAATTGATTCCTTATATCAATTTGTGTTTTTATCCATTGATATAAAACATAATAATTGATATAATATAAATCAATTGATCACAACAAGCTGAAACAAAAACAATAAAAAAATGAAGTTAGAAATAAAAAGAGATGGATAAAAACAGACTGAAACTGATTTGGGGTATTCTGGATTTGCGATTTCTGATAGTTCGGATATTGGAAACCTCAGATTAACATTTTTGTTGAAATAATTTGGTGAATTTCAAATTTTCGATATCCGAAATGTTGGGAATCGGAAACGTGAAAGTCAACAAATAATTTCAACAAAAACTGAGTATTCGGTTTCCGGTATCGAAAATATCAGAAATTAGAAATAGCAGATACCCCAAATAACCTTAACAAAAAATGGAATTTCCAATTTGCGATAACCAATAATCGAAAATCGGAAATAGGAAATCAGCAAAATTTTTGGTAGAGAAAATGTTGTGCCGAGAATAGACTAAGACAAAATAGATGAAGTACAACTTCACGGTGTAGTAGAGAAATCTGCTAAGCATCTACATCTATTAGAAGCACAATTGATGGAGTATAAAATTTAGGTCGACATAGCTACAATGATGTTTTATATTAACAAGTCGTAAAAAAACAGTACATTTGTAGAGAAAATAATGAGAAGGTTAACCACAATTTGCTTTTAAAGCTTTTGAAGAAATTAAGCTTTCCTCTTGTTTCCTACGTTGGACAAATGGATTGTCTTGCGTTCGAGAGTATCTGTAAAAAGAGAAAGCTAGAGAAATATGAAGGCCTGAAAGAGATGTAACTCTTGATATTGCAGTGAATGTGAGTCCTTGTCTATCAGTGTTTCCAATATCTATTGTAACATTTTGTAGGGTCATACCTTGGGATTTATAAATTGTTAAACCCCATGCCATATGAAGTGGTAGTTTCCTATGGGATCTCCTTGTTATAGGATATATTGGAACATAAGTAGGATTTAAAACATCCCATAAGGGTCCTTTGTAATAGTGGAATTCGACAACAACAAAAGATGGTAAGCTAGGAGGTTGTTCATTGGACTTGTAGACAATGTCAATGACTTTTCCAAGTGAGCCATTAACAAGTCCTGCTTGAACCCATAAATTAGCAGTTAACATAAGTTTTTGAACAATAGTAAGAAGGATCTTTAATGGAAATTGCTCGTCATCAATGGATCCCTAGCCATGTTTGTTCCTTTGTTTTGTGAAACAATGTGCAATTGGTATATTAAGATATTTTAGCATGTGTTTATTGTGCAATGCAACAGAGGTATTCGTGGGATATAAGTGGATAGATTGTTGAAAAGAGTATTTTTCTACATATGAAAGGGATGATATTATTCTTGTCATTAGGAGTGCCCAGTCTTCAACAATTGGTGTTCCATTTCCCAGGTTTAGCAAGAGTTGCCAAAAGGATATTTGAGAAGGGCTATTTCCTTGTTGTCGAAAAATTGTTTCTAGCGTGATAAAAGTATCAAATGTACACCACAAAGCTGTTCCAACTAATGAGCCTGCATACATCGAGATGTCATTTATGGGAGGAAATTGTCCAAAGTCACCAACAAGGATTATGGAACAACCACCAAATGGCATTGTACAATTTGAGGGGAAATCCTGACGTAATCGTGCATCAATTTGAGTCAACATTTTTGGTCTAATAAAGCTCATTTCATATATGAGAATATAGTGAATATGTCAGAGTTCTTCTTGATGTTTTGAAAGGGATTGGCCTTCAAGGGGTTGCATTTCACCAATGGGAATTCGAAGAGTAGAAAGAATTGTAGATGCATGTATATTAAAAGCAACATCACCAGTTGGAGCAAGGAGAAGAAGTACACAGCCACTTTGTTCACATGGAGTTTGTAGTGCATATTTAAAGCAAGATATTAGGTAAGATTTCCTAGTTCCTACAGTACCTTGAATCACCATTTTTAGTGATGGAGCAGATGTAGTGTTTCTAAAATGATAAATGACAACATCAAAGGCCATGCATTGTGTGGGAGACAGGGAATTAGGTGAATTGGAAAACGATAGGTTGTCTTCATGTAGCTGCGTGGACAAGCGATTGAGGTCAATAAATGATGTTGTTGTATGATGCAAATCCTTGGTTATATTATTATGTGTCCAATTGTGACTTTTGTCAAAATCACGATGTCCAAGAATTTCAATATCATCAATTTGAATGTTGTTTCCTGGTCTCATTTGAGAGAGAAGTTCCCATTCATATATGTTATTGGACAATGGAAAGTTAATAGCATCAGAGTTTGAATCATCGGATAAAGGTGTATAGAGTTCTTCTTGTGCACGTTCAACATGCCAGATAGTATATGTGCCTTTAATCTGTTTCCAATGAGAAATAATTTCAGAAGTTGTTGTTCCAATATCCTGAGGGATGGAACAAAAAGCTTTGTATAGAAGAAGTTCGCTCCAACAAAATGGTTCAAAAGATGAAGACTCAAAGGCAAGAATGGAAAGTAATTGTGGATAGACTCTAACAATTTTGTGATGCAAGTTTTGTTTCCATGGATTTTTTTCCTATTAGCAGAGAAAGACCAAGAACGAGCAACTTCAAGTAGGGTTAGATGTTCAAGAGATAGTGGTCTTTGCATGCATGAAAATATAAAGGGAGGATTTGGAGGGATGTTATTAGTGCCATTACAAACACGTCAGAAGACACTTTGACTCACATTGAGCGAAAAGAAGTGACGGCTAAAAAGAACAAGTGGGAGTTTTTGTAGCATCTGCAATGTCTCTTGTGCACTAATGTCTCATTCTGCAACTGTTTGGCAAGCAATTGTTTGACTGGCTGAAGAATCATACCATCACTTGGTGTTGCATGTGCAAGGAGATAGAGAATTGCATGGTAGCTTTCTGATTTTGCCTCTGCTTTTGATACATACTTTGAGATGTATTTGAGGACAACATGTTTACAAAGAACAGGTTGGTAATCAACATTAGCCCTCCATATTGAAAGCATGATAGGCTGTGAATATTGAGAAGAGAATCATTTCTTGCAGGATTGTATGTTTTACATCCATTTTCATCAATGAATAATGAAGAAGCAGTGTGCAACTCATATGGAAAACCATAGCGAAATTTCATAGATGTTCCTTTTTTGCGAAGGCAAGTTGATTCTGAGCATCTAGTGTGTCTTTGAACAAAATTTACAACTTCTTTATAGTCAACTGAGTAGTTTGATGCAAATATGGATAGTGATGCAAGACTGCATGGATCATTTTCTGTAGAATGGTGCAACCTGGATGTTGACAAGTGCATATCATGAGGATTCCAAGCTGTAACATATGTGTCCAAAAAAAATTTGCAGCTTAAATTGCAACAGTATCTTCCCAATCTAAAGTGTCCATATTTGGTGCATCTGCCAACCAAATAAAACCATGAATGTGTGTTGATCCTCTATGTTTCCATTCATACCTGCATTGAAGGAAAATGAATATATTAGAAATGAAAATGTATAAAGGGAAAAATACGAAGAGAAAATAAGAATGAAGAGATGGTAAAATACCTGCACCAAGAATCCGTTATATGAAAACCTTTTTCAAGCACCTCTTGAAGGAATTTCTTGAATCTACTGTGCATGTATTGTGATGTAATATGTGGATTTGATATGATGTTGTGAACTTTGCATTGGTAGTCTTGAGATAAACTAGTAGAACGTGCAGCAAGCATCAAAGCATGCAAATCTGGCCATTTTGTATCATCTACACTAAGGGTAATGAAGAAAGTTGGTGTACCTTGTTGATTGATCATATTAGTTAGTTCAGTCCTATTTTTTTTCTAATAAAAGTGTGTTCCATGTAATGAAGATCCAAACCTTGCGACTAGCTCACCAATTTTCTGATTAGGCATGTCTTGCAATTGGTTAACAAGTTCAAGTATTGTCGGAGGTAGTGTATCTTCAAGATTAGTTTTGACAAAAACATAGGTTGTAGAATTACTTTGATGACACATAATTACATTGTATATGTAGTAGTGGAATTGAGGATGTTACCCAAATATGTTGTCATGATAGTGAATTAGGTGAAGTGCATATTCGTGCATATCAACGTCATGAATGTGTGGTTTTTTAAGCATTGTTGCACCTGTGGGGAACAAAGTTGGAAAAGCCATGGAAAGAAGTCCTTATGTGTTGTACTCAATGATAGGTGAAATTCCTATAGGAGGCCAATCAATTGAAGGTTCTACTATATTATTTGGTATATGTAACAATTGTCTAATTTCTTCAACTTCAGTTCTAGCATTAGGTTGTGTTGAAATAAATGAGGAGGATTCAATTTCATAGGGTTGAAATGAATTTGGCAGTTCAACTGTAGAGGACAAGCTTTGCAGATGAGATAATGTATCATTGCTATTAACATGCGGAATCCAATGTGAAATGTCTGTTGAGACAAGAGGCAATGAATATAATGCAACTAAAGTTGACCTATACATCCTTGTAGTATGGGTCCTTTTCCATTTTGTATTCAAGGGAAGCAAGAACACGTGTACGACTAACAAACAGTTCATATGGATTGTTTGTAGAGTTGCATTTGCGAACAACAAGGATTTCAAGTTCTGATATTAAATGGGGTAGGTATTTGGCAATATTGGAAATGTCCCGGGGGAAGAAAATAATATGTCTCGAATATTTATATTGACCACCATGAGAATGTGTATCTTGTAAACTGGATTAGTGTGACTAATCAGAATTTATTCAACCTGTGTAAGTGATGCGGGTACAAGTGGTTGGATTCCTGGATCCATATTGTTTTTGAATGAAAAGTGATGGCCTTTTCATTCTAGAATACAACGAGAACAAGTATATGCATCATGGATTTTTTTCATTACAATACCAGGATAACATTCTTTGCAAATTGAGCAAACATGCGTATCACGCAGTTGGTCCATTTTTTTATGAAATTGTTGATGTGCATCATCGAGGTGGGTGTTTGATGGATTTAGCATAGATGGTCGAAGCGAAGGTCTGTTGAAATATTCGGGAAGAGAAATTAGACAAGACATATGCACAGGTAGTCATGCAGCTCTGTAAAGAAGACGTTGTCTCTTGTTGTTTCTATCTATGTTCTCTGCATATACAACTCTTCTTTGTGTATTGGCTTATTCATTGTCATGAGTTGGCATAATGCCTACAAGAAAATTGTAATATTGTTAACTGCAAAGTTTATCGGTATAAAGAAAAAGACAAAAATAAAATATTAACTCATTGCATGTAGGTAACCAAGAATAAATAAATAATAACCAAATCAACCATAATGTAATTTACATGAGATCAATTGTAATTCTCTCAAAATATCGTGTATCGGAAATCAAGAAGCCAACAAATTATTTCAATGGAAACATGAGTGTATGAGTGTTTGGTTTCTGATATTTTCTTTGGTTTTTGGTTTCCCATATTCGATAATCAAAAATTGGAAATAGGAAATCGACAATCTTTAAGGCAGACAAAATGTTGGGCTGAATATAGACTCATTCAAAACGATTGAAGTAGAGATTCACAGTGCAACAGAGAATTCTGCTAAGCATCTATAGCCATTCGAAACTGAATTGATGGAGTATACAAGTTATGTCGACATAGCTACAAAAAAAAAAAACAAGAATTCTGATCAAGTAAAAACAATGCTGGAGTGAAAATAGTGGTTGAAAAACTTCATTATCATGAGTTGGCATAATGCCTACAACAAAATCATAAAATTGTTAACTACAAAGTTTATGGATATAAAGCAAAAGACAAAAAGAAAATATTAAATCAATTGTAATTATCTAGGAATATTTTATACAAACATGAGGTTAATATAATTTGTTTGCTTCTCAATTTTTGATATCCAAAATATTGGGTATCCACAGAGTTAGACAAAATCTTGTGAGGATCATTTACTCGAGTGAACTTATTCAACTCATCATTTATTTGGTTTCGAATCCGTATCTCAGATGACATCCACAAGTATCAACATTTCAGATTCAAGAAAAATTACGTGTGAAAATAACGAACATGTTATGACCCTATTTTCGATTTTGCGACATATACAAAAATCCTATGCATTCAAATACGAAGATGTCCATGTTCCTAGTCCCAATATTCGATACTTCCTATTTTCGAGATTTTGGAATTCAAAATTTTAGCTTAAGTTATTCCTCTTCTAAGTTCATGCCTATTTTAAATTCGCTCTCTGTTATTTTTCATCGGTCTCTCTGTAAATTTCGGGGAAATTTGGTGTCTAAACTTGGTTTGATTCTATATATTGACATGACAAGCTTGAAACAATAATTTTTAATTTACCACTACTAGAGAACGATAACGAAAAATATATTAGCAAAACTTTGTAGTATCCTTGCAGATTGAGGCTAAGTTCATTACCTAAAACATGACAATTACAACTTTTAGGTGTCCAATTTCAACAATTTATGATGATTCATTGATAGAATACACATGTATTTCCCTGAGATCATCAAAACATTCATTATAGACAATAAAGAATATTCCTATGTATTAAGTTGAACAAACTTATATATTTATGTATCAAGTGAGGTTGCTGATGATGTATTTTCAACCATCACAATTGCAACTTTTAGGCATGCATTTCCAGAGAACGTCTCTATTCTAAATGAAAGAGTAAGAAGTAATTGTTTCTTGCAGATTCTCTAGACTATTTCAGCAATTGATGTTGATTCAGTTGAGAGAAGACACAAGTCTTTTGTTGAGATACCCATGAGTTGGTTTGTAGCATCATCAAAAGCCATCACAGCATGAATATTTCTAGTTACATCTTCCAAGTCAACCTTTAGGATATATCGGTAGTCACATTCAACAAACTACCCATCAGATTTACCACAATGCCAAATGTATTCAACTTTGTCGGCAATCTTTTTCATGCATTGTATACCATCAACAAAAAGAGGGCATGCAAGGAACTGAAAGTCATCCATGTTAACATTTATGATGTTTGCAACAAGAGAATATCAAATATCTTTTTCATATGCTTGAATGGTTTGTAGCTCATTGATGGTAATGACTTTCTGATGAGAAGAATTAGAGGCACTCAACTTGCGACCCAAATACGAAGATGCTGAACGAAATCCATTGTCATTAAACCATCTATGGAGAATTGATTTTTGTTCAATATTTGGGTTGATAAATATAGTAGAGTTCGAAATAGTGCGAACATATTTTCCATTAAAATATGTAACATGGCCACCCTTTATCACTATTGCTAGAGGAGTAGGTAAACCACGAAGGCTGGCAAGCTCAGCTCTTTGAATTTGGAAATTCTCTCCCCAAAGTGTTATGCCAGTACTGTAGCCTAACATGTCATGAAGTCCAATGGTTTGCCTAACAGTTTCAACACCATCTCGTTTTCGTATCATGGATGTGGGTGAAACTGAAATGACAAGTCCAACAAGGCCAACCATGGAATTTATTGGTATAGTTTGAATCTACCTAATAGTTTTAAAGTTAAAGAAACATAAGTATTAAGGTATATTCATCTAAGCATGCTTGAATGGTTGAAGTGGAACCTAGGAAAATCTCGTTATGGCTTTTCAAATGGTAGAAATTGGGTTGGATGCTTTAACCATGCCATTTGATACAATGTACACTATTCCAATTTCTATTTGGTTATACAAAGAGAGTGTCAATTCATTGAATGTAGATATATGTATTTCATTGTGTGAAGCGTCAACAAGGTCAAACCAAACACTTTTCTAGATCCTCGTTGGTTTCCATATTCATGTATGTTTGTCTTGGCAGTAACTTGGCCTTGAATGTTCCAAAATTTGGTAGAAGAGGAGAGTGATGTGAATGGGATAGTTGATCCAACTAATCCAGGTTTTTGATTTATTGAGCTAGTGTTTAGTGGAACAGAACAACTACTTTGAGAAGGAGAAGCTACAGGTAAGTGGTAAGGTGCAGGATCTCCAATAATTTCTGCATCCACTTTGACAACCTCGAGTGCAATCAATGCGATAGTCGTATTAGATGAAGTATATTAGACATGAATGCGAGACAAACATTGAATGCATGAACATTGTGAAATTGATTGAGAGGAATAGAGAGAGGAAATTGAACATACATTATATTACGTACAATGTTGCATGAACATTGGGTAATTTTGATTATAGTTCCTTGTTTTAGTTGACAATTTTCTACAAGATGACTATATATAACTGGAAGAAGTAGCTCATGCTTGTGAAGGTCATTCGAAACAGAGATTCAGAACCAAATAGATGATGAGTTGAGTGAATTCACTTGGTTTAATGTGGAGACCTGTACCAGTGGAGAAAGGTTGACAACACCATGTAGCAATAGTGAAATAGATTCTTTAGTTACCATAGTCTCCATAATGTAATGGATATTTTTTCCTGCGAAATGAAACCAAGAATGAAAATTTAAAAAAAAAATGGAATGTAACGTAATCATTTGTACAGTATAAAATGGATATATAAAAAGAAAATTCTTCGCATTAACATATTTCATTGTTCTAGTTGTTGTTATTCATTAACATATTTAATTACTCTGGTTTCAATCTGTTTGAGCTATAAACGTATCGAGTAGAAATCGTATGTGTTGAAATACAAAGATGACCATTTTCCTATTGTAGATTGTCGACATTTTGGAATGCGAAAATGTATGCCCTATGTTTTCCAATAAGGAACATGCTATATTCCGATTTCTGATTTTGCAACATATCCAGAAATTCGATGTGTTCAAATACAAACATGTTGATGTTCCTATTTCGGATTTCCAACATTTAGAATTGAAAATGACCAATTTTACCTAATTCAAACTCAGGTTCAAACAAATCAAAGATCCTAAATGAAAAAACTCATACCATTTTTTCTCGCAAGTGTATTGGTCTGATTTCCGATTTTTTAATGCGGAAATAGGAAAAGTATTTGTCTCATTTATTTTTATATTATTTCCTGATTTCCGATCCGTAGATACATTTGAACTCAAATACATTTTTAATTTGTTTACGTTTTGCGAACAAGGAAAAGCATATTTTCCAATTTTGTGACATTTATGATTGCAGAAATCGTATGTTCTATGTTTTCGAATAACTAAAATTTTGGATTTCGAAAATTGTACGTGTTCAAATACGAACAAGTCCATGTTCCTATTATAAATTTCTGACATTTAGAAATTGGGAAATTTATGTCTTATGTTTTGCAACTGGCAATCGGAAGATGGATTATTTTGCAACATACAGCAAGGAAACAAGGCAGTAAGGATCAATTGAAACACAGGAAGGGTGTGTCACCATCTCATAAGGAACATTTTAAATTAGGAAAAAAACTAATACCTAACATTTTATTCACAGGCATGACATAACCAATACATTGCACAATCTTTTTGCAAACATGCAAGAGTCACATTCAATTAAAACACAACAACTGTGTTTCACCATCTAATAAGCAGACTAAATGAAGAAATAAGGAATACTTGCAAATTTAGCAAATTTAGAAAACTTCAAAATCTTCTGACATAAATTCAGAGCGTAGATGGAACACAACAAATAGTAAGAAATAATGATTGCTTGAAGGCCTCTTTAAATGTGGAAAACAAAGGCGGTGTAGTAGCGAATGTGATAAATGAAATATTGGAAGAAGATCTTGTAGATCGTCATTAGATGAGGAAAATTGAAGATACAGCCCATCTTTATCAGAAATGACAAATTTTATTGCATTAATGGAACAACAATGCATTGATGAAGCATTAATGTGAATGAAGAGGCATGGGCAAAGTGTCTTTCATCACCTGAACCAGTAGTCAAACAAAACCATGACCAAATTTACGCCAAACTGAGATTCTAAACGCACAAAAGCACTGCAGAAAATCATAGCCTAAACCCAAATAAACTAAAACTCGGAAAATCTTCGCAAGGAAAAAATCTTCACAAGAGCTATTCCAAATTGAGAGAAATGAACTACAAAATTGTTTGAAAGCCTCAATTGAAAATAATTTCCAGCACCGATTGTTTAGGACAACATATAGAAGTGTAGTGAAAACACAGAAGCCACCTGTCAAAATACACGGTAAACACCAACTGGAAAGAAGGATCCACAATTGAAAACCAATCCATCCAGGCACAACAACAGATAGAAGTGTCATGAAAACATGCAATCCACCTGGCGAAAAAAGATAGTACCGATCAAATTTATACAAACAGACAGAATAAAGCCTGAGCATTTTCAGAATGTGTACTTAACCGATCAACTCCATGCTGACTTTTTCCGCACCTAAAGTCCATGCTACGTCCTTGCCTGATTACGGGATATAAGAACTGCGAAATTTAACCACAACATGATGTAACAAAATTAAAAATCGTCAATTACCGGTACGATTGCAGAAACACCATATGGTTTGATTTCGGATTCCGCAAGATACGATTTGTGACATTTTCGATCTCCGAAGTTTCCTGTTTTCAAATAAAGAAACGTCGAAGATAGTATTTCCGACTTTCGACGTTGGCATATCCCAAATTGGTGTGAAAACCTTGTGTAAACTGCGTGAAAAAATATTTGTGTTTCTTTGTGTTTTTTCAACCCTAGCTTTCTTTGTGTTTTTTTTCAACCTATCATTCCATAAAATTGCTTCCTTGTAATTAATGTCCTATTAAATGTTATAAGAATTTCTTTTTAATACATTTCTACATAAAATATTTTTTTTTAATGAAAGTTGTTATTGTATTTGTTAGTTGAATTGGACCTGCTAATATTTTTTTTAGTTGTATGCAACCTTGCTATATACTTGAGAAACTTTGCATATTTGTGAATATTGGTTTGGATTCACAAGGATGCTTATGAATATATATGCACATAGTGAAATTGATTTAGTTTTTATGAGTAAATTGGGGTTTTGGTTTCCATTTGGCATGTAAATTTCTTTTAGGGTGGCATAGAAATTAAAAAAATTATGGTTTCAATTCATATTAGGGCATACAATTATTTAAAATAATGAAACTAACAAGACATGATTTGGTGTAAATACATGAGGATAAAGAGATTGATCTGGAAGGTGGAAATTGTATGCCTTTATCACCCATGGAAGTGGAAATTCTATGCCTTTCTCACCCAAATCACCTTCAGTCTTTGCGGGCTTTGGTTGGCTCGAAATTGCTGCGGTTGGCTATTGTGGAGAAAATGAGGGGTACGCGTTTTATAGGACATAACGCGCGTGCATTTTGTAAAACATAACATGTGCACATTTTGTAAAAAAAACACGTGCATGTTTTGTATCAACATAACACACTCGTGTTTTGTTTAACTATCCTAGTTGGAAATCAACTTGGAAAGATTGGGACTAGGCTTGGTAGAATCGACATTGCTTGGGATGATTTCTCTTTTATAGATCTTGAATCTATCGTTGCATCTAAAAGGTCCCTCCACTTTGTGCACTCACCCATATATGTATATGTGATTTAGTGAAACACATCTACCTATAGAGGGGGCTATTGATTATAATGGAGCATCTTTGCATAAACATGGTTGAGAATAATATTCAAGACCAAGTAATATTTTGTATTTAAGTATCATCTCTACAACTACAACGTAAAAAGATATAAAAAAGTCAAGTGTTTCCTTGTACAACGAGAATTCTCTCCCGATGTAAAGAGTGATGAACATGTATGTGATAGTCCATATAAGCAACATCATAGTGAAATTACAATAAGAGTATATACAGATAATATGCTATAATGTACAAAATAATTTTTTTTATTAGCAAATTTAGGTATGTTACAACAGTCCTAGTTGGGAAATAACATCTAATGCCCTTATCATTGGTTGGGGTTAAGATACAACATATTCAAGCCATAAACAAATCCCCTTAAGATCAAGCACCATGAGCATGTTCTAAGAGCACCACACAGAACGTGGAAGACTTATGGGCTTTGACAACCATGAAAGACTAAAAAGTAATGTCTTAATATTTTATCGGAGCTTCTTGAGATCAAGAGCATCTAATAAGAATATGGACTATAAACATGTGCACTTTACTCTCATGTGTTTATTATTATCATGCATACATTGCTATTTATTATTAACATGCACACATTGCTATAGATTTGAAAAAATTGGGAGGACTTCATATTTTTGTCTACATGTTGGATGAGTGGGATGCTTTGGCTTTAGGTTCTAATTGACAAAATTGGTTGCATAAACAAAAGCAAATCCATTTTTCTAACTCTATATTCTTAAAGTTGTTTTCAACATGTTCATTGTTAATGATGCTACAAACACTTGTAGAGTTTTGTGAACATATCTCAAATACAATATTTTCTGAAAGTTATTATTTTTTTGTTTTTTATTTTTACATATATCATATTTTTAAAAGACATAGGTCTTTTATTTTGTATAACTTTTTAATGCTTTATTTATTTGGAAAACAAAATTATATGGTACATAGATATAAATAGAGAACTACACACTAAAAAATAAAAATAAAAATTAATTGATTAAGTTAGACTTTCAATAGTAGTTTTAGCTCTTAGCTCTTGACCTCATAAATTCAAAGCTTAGCTAACTATATATATATAAACACAATAAATATATATATATATATATAACCCAATGTACAAAGGCTGTCCACATAGTGCACCACCAACGTACACATAAGGCCACCCACTCTTGGGCACAGAACTCAAAGCACACGTGATCATTCCATAACCAATTATATTTGAGATAAATAATTTCAGTTTAAAAAATAAAATTATATCTATGGAAAACTTTATCAATGAAAAAAATTAAACTGTACTAGATTAATATGAAAGAGCGATTCATAGGAGGACATAATAAAACATCTTCTAGATCTAGTGATGGAATTACAAAATATATTATTTTAATTCTTTAATTATTTTAAGAAAACTCTCGTTCGCGGACCACGCAGCACAGCTTCTTATTTAGCGTTTGGGAGTTTCAAGAGTGGTTCTTATGGCCCCAATCCCACCAGTTAAAGTAGGTCTGTACACAGGTCATAAAGAAAAGAAGAATTCCAACCAAGAGAGCTACACCTTTGCCTGGCTTCGACAGATGATCCCAATAGAACTCCCAGAGCACCTTGTTGAATTTGCTTATGTAATACTTCCTTACAAGTACTTCCCTTAGTGCACTGTTGAGTTCCTCTGGAGGTTCCAGATGGCCTGCGAAGATGGGATGGCACAACCCGTTCCACATATCCGCTATGCTCGCGTCACTTACCATTACACTTCCGCGAAGAATGACATCAGATTCCCGGAGCAGTCGAACATCCTCAGCCGTGTTGATAAGGCAGTCCATCAACCCAACGTAGCGCGTCACGGGGTTATCAACGTGGCGCGTGGTGGATTTGCCAACGTTGCGCGTCCTGGAGTAGCCACCGGAGCCGGCATTGAGCTCCAAGGCCAGCATGTTCCTGAAGAACACTTCGGTCTGTATTTCGGATACAGTGATCTGGGGAAGGTAGAGCGTGCCCGAGTATTTGTCGAATCGGATCTGACCGGACTGCAGGGAGAAAAATATCATGTCTGCCTTGCTCGTATGGATGCTTCAGGCAGACACTAGAAGCGTAGACCGCTCCCACAACCGCTACAGCAACCACTTCGAAAGGGTGCTTCACTCTTTGGTTGGTTCTCTTCTATTTTCACATGCAGCACTGGCGAAATGACTGCGTGAAAGCAACCCAACAAATGCAGCTGATCACTGATTTGGGACGTCCCAGGAGCTATTTCGATCGAATGGCCCCTCTTATTATCGGTTTGTTTTTTGGCCACATCATTATTTTCTCTGTCTAATTGATCGAAAGGAGACAACTTCTTCGAAGTCTCTTGCAACAGTTTACTGAAGTCCTCCTCTGAAACATTTAAATTCGTGAAGAGGAGTAGATCTCTCAAGACAAACAGCGGGATCTGATTCTCCAGCTTCATGATGTCGCACTTTATAGAGACTTCAAGCTGCCTTTTCATGCCATCGTCTGACTGACTGCGTAAGAAATGTAACAGAAAAGATGAATCTAAGGCCATCATAAGAGCGAAGCCGTGAGGGTACTCGCCGTCCGTATTAATTGGCCAGTCGTAGGAATCCTCAATCTGCTTTTGCATCTCTCTGATCTTTTCAACTATGGCATTCAAGCTGTTGTTCGTATCCTGTCAGAACTTGGCCGCAGACTGGACTTTGTAGGCCTCCATGGTTGACATCTTCAGAGCGCGATATTCATAATTATCTCCGGCAGATGAAGAGGCCGCAATCTTTCTCTCCAGCGTCCAATGGTGATAAAGCCCCAGGGAGATAACGTGTGGTACGTACGCCTCTGGTTTCGCATCCAGGAGAGGAGAAGCCACACGCGGAATCTTATCCGCGTTTTCTAGAGATTTATTTTCATTATATATCTCTGTAACTTGTTCAATCCACTCCTTCCGAAACACTAGCGGTGCTTGCCCTTTCACCATCGCTACTGAACAGGTAAAACTACTTCTTTGAACGTAAATATCAAGAAGAAAGGAGCAGGACTGTTCTTTCAGTGGATCAATCCACCTGGACATATATAACAGTGAGCTGCAGGGATGTTCCGAACTCGTTGGATCTCCCTGCTGCATAGTGTAAAACAGTATAGCTATTCAGCAGGACCACGACCGTCCCCATGCTATACAGAGCATGAACTTCTTTGCAGTACTTTATCACTGTTGGATTTGATAACCGAATAATTGATAGTATACCTTTAACCAAAGCGACGAGGCGAAGATGTTCTCTTCTGCTTTTGCTGGAAAGAGACGGCATCATCATTAAAGTGCAGGGACAGTCCAAAATGAAGTGAGAAAAAAGCACGAAAATTTTGTCCTTTCACCCATTCTCATCATACTGCCAGGCAGTAATATACTTTATGCCTTGTTCTTGTTCCGAATTGGCGTCATGTCATAAGAAATTAATAGACTTGGCTGGGCGTCATCACAAATTTAAATGTACAGAATATTTTAAATTTTAAATTTATTATTTATGTACATGATTGAAGAACAACAGATTATTTTTCAACATTCCCCCAGTAATGAAAAACCCTGCAGTAAGTATATACATTTCAGCGTTGGAAGGCTTAAAGAAAATCCACAACAAATAAAATAGTCATTAATATTTCTAGATTCCAGTTTGTTAGCAGCTAATAGTTAGCATACCCCTTGCCATTCATGTCACTTGAAAAAAAATTCATTTCACTTCTCTTTACACTTTTATTTACAATACTTATTCCAATATGTTGAAAAAAAATTCATTTCACTTCTCTTTACACCTTTATTTACAATACTTATTCTAATCTGTTAGCAGCTAATAGTTAACATTACTTCTTGCCATTCATGTCATTTTGAAAAAAATAATAATTTAATTTCTCTTTACATATTTATCTACAATACTTATTCCAATATGTTAGCAGCTAATAGTCAGCATTACCCCTTGCTATTCATTTCACTTAAAAACTAGCAACAACCATATTAATAAGATTAATATGTTTGGAATAGACAGACGGGAATATATCACCACTGAAGTTAATTTAATAGTTGTATCATGATTGGAGTTAACCTAATAGTTAATTTGCAGTTCAATTAAAATTTGTGATTGGAGTTGAAGTTAAGTTAAAGTTGTATCATCACTGGACTTGACCTAATAATTATAATTTTTTTTTTTTTTTTATAAATTTTTTTCCTAATTTTTTTTTATAATTGTTTACGATTAATAGTTAATTTAAAAGTTAATATAAATCCATTGTGGTTAATAAAAGAGCTCTGAGTTATCTTGACTAAGCCTTATGCACATTAACTAAACTCCTAGTTGGTAGGTGGAGTTCAAGTGTCACATGAGTTGCATAATACCATGCTACTAAGTGTAGTTATCACATGAGTTCATAGGAATTTATTAGGAGTTTGACTCTTACATGACTGCACATTAGCTAGACTCCTAGATGCCAAATGTAGTTGGACTAAGTTTGAAAGTAATTAGAGTTGAAGTTAAGCTAATAGTTTTAGAATCATTGGAGTTAAGCTAATAGTTCTATCTAATAGTTAAGCTAATATAAATCTATTGTAGTTAATAAAAGAGTTATGAGTTATCGTGAATTCTAGCTTTCAAATAGAGTTCGACTAAGACTTATGCACATTAAGTGGAATCCCAATTGGTAGGTGGAGTTCGAGTGTCACATGAGTTGCACAATACCATGCCACTAAGTTCAGTTATCACACAATTTCAGAGGAATTTATTAAGAGTTCGGACTATTTTATTTGGAGTTAGACTCTTACATGACTTCACATTAGCTAGACTCCTAGATGCCAAATGCACTTGGACTAAGCCGTAAGTAATTATAGTTGTAGTTAAGCTAATAGTTGTAGAATCATTGGAGTTAACATAATAGTTGCATATAATAGTTAAGCTAATAGTTATCCAATATAACTTTGATTAGAGTTGAAGTTAAGCTAATAGTTCTTGACACATTTGTGTTAAGCTAATAGTTGTATCTAATAATCGATGGAGTTAAGCTAGTAGTTGTATCTAATAATGGAATAGTTGAAGATTAATTTTAATTTTTAGGACTATCACTAACTCTACTTATCACATGTTAATTAAATTAATTTTTATTTTTTTGAAATTATTAATTATTAATTTTGGACGACACTCATATAATCAATCTGGATAGTACACTTGTCTCATTCTTGTTTAGTCTTGGACTACAACCATAGAATCAATCTAAACAATACACTTGTCTCATTATCGTCGTAGATGAAAAAACATAGATGGTAGTCCACCCCAAAATTGTAACATATATATGCCTATCAGGTAAAAAAATATCAATACACCTTTATCTACAATACTTATATATTATTAATATAGTATGTTAATCTTTTAGTCAAAATAAAAGAATCATTTCCTACCATTCATTCAAATTCTTGTTTTCTTATCAAATTATAAAAATATGATAAATTATGTTTGATATATAAATTTTTTTAACATTTTTTAATAAAAAATTAATAAGTTAAAATTTATTAATTAATATATATAATATTTTTTTATGATTTTGTTATGGAAAATAATTTAATTTTCATAACTGTCAAGATGATTGTTGCGTTTATAATATAGTACATGATTCTTTTTTCTTATTTTAAATTACCTTAATTTTTTTTAAATGGATTTGTAATTATTTTTTTAACCTAAACTTTATATATTTAAAGTTAAGCTAATTATTAATTATAGACTTTAAAAAAAAATTAAAATGGTTAATCTACACTTTACTTTAGGTTAGTATATTTAAAATAGGAACATTTAATTTCATGATTTGACAAAGAAATAACAGGTAAGACACTCCTAAAATACTATAGATGAAAAGGATTTATTGAACTATGAGTGTTAAGGATGAAAGTCACTATATGATAGTAGTTTCATAATCTTTGTTACAATACAAACCTCTCTAACATGTTAAAACTATGGTGACTTAAGAACACTTTTTTCCGAGCTTTTTGAGGATAGAGATAAATTTTCATAGCAATCCAAATAATTTCTTTCTTTTTTCTTAAGGTCTTATAAATCAAAATGTCTTAGTAGACCTTAACCACCACCACCACCAACATCACCATTACACCACCACCACCAACATCACCATTACATAAATTTAAATTATACTAGAATTTATTAATTAATATATATGATACCACTAATAAACATTATTTTCTTGTTAAAAGTAATTTAAAATTGTATAACTCTTCATCAATACAACATGGGCATTTATCAAAGGGATTGTTACAATTTATGATATAACATACTAGAATATGTAAAATATTTCAATGGTTGGGTTAGTTTTTATGCTAACATGATATGTGTGTGTGAGGTTTACTTATTCCTTCATCAATTATTTTTGTGATAAAGTGGTTTATTATTCCCTAAAACCTTAAATAAAAATATAAAATTTTAGTAAGTGAAAATACTGATTTTTAATTGTGTACACATTAGATGATTGTGATGGAAAATATACTGGATTAGGTATTGTTAAGTTAATAATACAACAATAAGTTAGGTATTAGTTTTCTATAATTGCAAATTAATAAATAATCAAGTTAATTGCAAGTATTTTATTTCAAAATTAATTAATTAATGCAACTTTTACCTATAGGTAGGATTTATATATGTTATGCTTTACAACATGAAATGGTAGGCACTTTTGTGATTAAATTTGGGTAAATAACTATTTTAATTCATAATTAAGTAATCAAATGCTATTTTTTCCTATTTATAGGATTTATATGTTATCATTTACAACCCCAAATTGGAATAGTTGGCACGTGGATAATTGTGATGGAAAATATATTGGATTATGTATACTTAAGTTAATAATAAACAAGTTAGATATTAGTTTTGTGATAATTGCATATTAATAAATTAGGTAAATTGCAAGCATTTTACTTCATAATTAATTACTTAATACCACCTTTTCAATTTACAACATGATTCCAAACATGAATAGTTAAATATAATGGATTATGTACTTTTATGTTAATAATAAAACAATGAGTTATATATTAGTGTTAGGAAAATAACCATTTTACTTTATAATTAATGGAAGATAGAATATATTATGTACTTTTAATTAGTTTAATATAACAAAGAAATTACATATTTGTTTTGTGTAACAAACTATTTTACTTCCTAATTAATTATTTAATGCAAAGTTGTCCTATATCCATCTTAAGTGTGGCTTTATCAAGCACTACAAAAAGGGATCAAATCCCTTGAGGTTGAAACCTCTTTTAGAGTCCTAAACAGGAAATGTTTTCACCTCAAGGGATTTGGTTACTCTAGGTGCTTGATAGAGCAATAGTTAAGATGGTTGTATACTTCAAGCCTTTCATCCTACCTATTTAATGTAGTGATTTCAACCCTAGCTTCGTTTGTGTTTTTTGCAACCTATGATGCCATAAAATTACTTCCTTGCAATTAATACTCTATAGGTTCTTTGAAAATATTTATACATTAAAAAATTCCTTTTAATGGGTTTGCTACTATATGTGTTGGTTAAATTTGTTGCCATACAAAGATTTTGGTGCATATTTTTTGAAGTTGTTGCATGTGATGTTATCTTTAGGTGATAAGGAAAAGGTAAGAATCCCTTAATTATTCATATTATATTATCATAATCATCATCACCATATTCATATAATATCATCATGATAGTCATTCATGTCATCAACATTGTGATGATGACCAAAGAATCCTATTACCTTAGAAGAATTTTGTAAAGGGTGTTTCCCCTCACCTAACTCGATCAATGAGTATTTATAATTATCAATTTTCATGAACCTCATCATCATCATCATCATGGTCATCATCCTAGACATTGACATTATCACCATAGTAATCATCACTGAAATTATCATATATCATTATAATAATCAATGTAGGGATCAAACATGATTGATATAATCTTATAATTAACAACTCATCATCAATTTGATTACCATCATCATACTTCCCATTATCTTGCTATTAGGTCACTCATATGCCATTAGGTTCAATCATATACTAATTAGGGTATTTATAATTAGTAATTGTCATTATCCTTGTCATCCTTGTCATCATCATCATTGATATGCCTCACCTTAGTAGATAGTAATCCCACTTCTTACTCCCGATTCTCATGAACATAGTGAGGTAGCAGGGGGCACGGATGTTAAAAACATATCCATAAGTGGACTTCTGTCATTAGGATTTCCTGCCCAATCAGAATCAGAATAACCTGCCCACTGAACATTAGATACATTGATATATAAAAGACCAAAATTAACTATTCCTTTTAAATATCTTAGGACCTGCTTTGTAGCTTTCCAATGTGTTTATCATGGCTTAGCTAAGAACCGACTAAGAATGCTTACAAAATATGATATGTATGGCCTTGTAGTAGTGAGATAGTTCATACTACCCACTAGTTGACGATACAAAATACCATATTCCTCTTTAGATCAATCATCATTGTAAAATTTGACATTTTGATCCAAAGGAGTTGATACAACTTTGCATTCACTCATTTGAAATCGGTCAAGGATTTCTATTGCATACTTGCTTTGAGTGATGAATTTTTTACCAGATTCTCTCCAAAAAGAAATTCCTAAACAATAATGCAAGTCGCCTTGAGGTCTTTCATTTTAAGTTCATGAGACATGTTACTTTTAATATCTGTAATTAATTGATATGCTCCACATGTAATTATAAGATCATCCACATATAAGGATATCAAGCAAAGTTTTCCCTCTTCATCTTTCTTAATATATAGGCTTGAATCATTTTTACTTTTAAGAAATCCTTGATGTTTAAAGAAGGAATCAATATTGATACACCACGATCTAGGAGCCTGTTTCAGTCCATAGATAAATTTCTTTAATCTACACACAAGGTGGTCCTGAATTTTCTGCACAAATCCTTCAGGTTGCACTAAGTATACTTCCTATTTTAAATCACCATTTAGAAAAGCAAATTTAACATCTAATTGGTGTATTCTCCATTTATGCTTAGTAGCTAATGCAACTAGCAATATGATAGTGTTTAATTTAGCTACCAATGCATATGTTTCTTCAAAGTCAATCCCCTCTTGTTGAGAACAACCCTTTGCAACTAATCTTGCCTTAAATTTTTCAATACTACCATCAGGTTTGAGCTTAGATTTGAATAGCCATTTAGATGCTATGGGTACTTTATCTTTTGGTAATTCTATTAATTCCCAAGTTTTATTTCTCATAATAGAATTATAATCCTCATTCATTGTAGTCACCCATTCATAATTTAATGGTTCTATGACATTCATTACATTACTCATCAAGGCATAATCTCTAAACTTTACAGGAGGATGAGTTTTTCAATTTCACCTTCTAGGTACTACAATACCTGCTGGAGTTCCATCCATGCCTCTTCTGCCTGCTGTTGTTTCTTCATCTGAGGTAGTATCACTCATGTTTGATTCCTGTTCCTTAACCTATTGTTGTTCTTGCACCTACTGTTGTTCCTTCACTTTTTGAACAATTTTATCCATTTTGACATGCTCATCTGGGATCTGTTCTTCATCAACGTTTTTCATCATGTTACATATATATGTATTTTCATGAAATACAACGTCTCTACTAACAATCAATTTGTGTGAACTAGGATGAAATAGTTTATATGCTTTATGATAATCATAGTATCCAACAAAGACACATTCAATGGATTTTCCATCCATATTCCTTCTGTCATCTTTAGGTATGTATGCAAAATCCGTAGAACCAATTATTCTTAATTGACTGATTTTGAGTTTATATATCAAAGAGGGTTTGGAGTTCTAATTTCTTTGTTGGACTGCTGTTCTTTAAATAAAAAAGCAGTGTTAATTGCTTTAGCCCAAAAACCATTAGAAATGTTTTTACCTTGGAGCATGCTACGAGAACATTCCACCAGTGTTCCGTTTTTCCTCTCAGCAACTCCATTTTTATGAGGTGTATCAATGACAGTGAATTCTTGTTGGATTCAATTTTCTATACAGTATCTTTTAAAATCTCTAGAAGTTTACTCACCACCTTTGTCCGATCTGAGGATTTGTATGTATTTACCTGTCTTCTTTTCAACTTTGATCCTGAATTCCTTGAAGTATTCATAAACATCGCTTTTTCTTCTTATGAAGTAAGCCCATGTGGACCTAGATCCCTCATTAACAAATATCAGAAAATACCAAGCACCACCTAGTGATCTTGTTTGCATAGATCCACATATGTCAGTGTGTATTAATTCAAGGAGTTGAGTCTGTCTCTTCTCTTTGTGGTTAGGAAATTCATTTCTATGTTGTTTTCTGAGTGCACATGCAACACATTCAATATGATCATATTTGATGACAAGAAGACCTTCAACCATAGACTTTTTCTGTAATAACATGAGATCATTTTGATTGAGGTGTCCATACCTTTGATGCCATAATTCGACATTTGAAATAGCTGAAGATGTTAGTGCTTGATGGTTTCCCTTGATTGCATCCATCTTGTATAATACACCAAGTCTGGATCCTATCGCTATAACCCTGTAATTCTTGGGCATCTTTAACATGGAACTTCTATTTATCAAATTCTACTTTCATATCATTATCGGTGATAGAAGAAACATATATTAAGTTATTTTTTATGCCTCTAACATACATCACATTATGAATCTGTTTAAATTGTTCATCAGGTATATTTACACTTATTGCTCCATAATCTAGGACCTTATGTGACCTATTATCACCCAAATAAATGTGTGTGCCATCAGATTTTTCATGATACTCATCATACCAGACTCTATTATAGGACATATGGGTAGAAGCACCTGAATCTATAAACCATGCATTTTCGTCATCTGTTTCAATAGACAAAGCATGTTCAAATATAAACAGTCTTAGATTCTTGAATCCAGTGACATATTTTCTTACATAATTTCCATTATGTTTTCTATATCTGTTATTGGAATCATTGTTTATATTTTTAAAACAATCTCTATCTATATGATGTGATTTACCACAATAATGGCATACAACATCTCTATTAGCATTAGAGTCATTGTGTGACATACCGCTATGTCTTGTACAAAACTTGCCTCTGTGTGTTTTCCATTGATTTCCTTTGTGTGAGTGTATGCCTCTTGCCATCAGAGCCTGATCTGCAGTCTGAGATTTTGGCTCATAAATATTCATTCTCTCTTCTTCATGTATAAGGATTTCGTCGAGCTCTGTAAATGTAGGAGGGGTCTGTCTTGCTGTAAGTGCTAATATGAATACTTTATAATCTAGTAATAAACCTTTTAATGTAACTGAGACACCATATCAGTGCTAGACACTTCTTCACCAACATCACCCAGATTATCTCGTAAATATTTTATGCGGGAGAGATATTTATTTATGGATCTGTTCACTTCCATCTTAATAGACCATAATTTAGTCTTCAAAATCATAATTCTATTTGAATTTGATGTCTCATATAAAACTTTGAGTTTGTCCCATGTATCTTTGGACGTCTTGCAATTTCTGATATGAGGTATAATATTGCTTTTATAGACATATGAATCAATACCTTTGCTTGGAATTCCCTTATATTCCAATCTGATATTGACAAAGGATCTGAGGGCTTCTGTTCATCCCCTTTCACATTCGGCCACAAATTGGGAGCTTCAAGTACAATGATTAATTTAAATTTCCAATTTACATAATTATCTCCATTCATTTTTGATGACTCAGTGATATATAAATCGACAAGAGACATGTCTTCCATTTTAAAATAGTTGACTGGAAACTAGATTTAACTGAAAAGCTAAATGAATAATACTGGATCACCTCCTGGCAACCTACTGCCAAATAGCTCGGCACTCGATGCCTTTCCCTGATTTGGCATCGGCCAAAATAATTGTAAGTCCTAGCCTCTTCGATGATATTTTCCTCTTGCTGATGGGCACTGCTAGCACACTAAATTCTACTTCAGGAGGTGTTGTCGGTGCTCAGTCTCTCCACAGTAAAAACATCCCCAGCACAATGTTTTCACTCAGGAACAACCCCGATGCACAATCTACACTTAGAAATAGCACTGACTCAAAAATGTGGAGAGATAAAAAAAAATTATGGATACGAGTTGCGATCCACCTTTAACACTCAGATTAGTTGCAACCCTCTTCCATGATCAACAACTGCGATCCTCTTTCGTGATATTTTTCACAATTCGACAAGGCTCTTCTACAAACACTTACACTCAGCAATATTATGGTTCCCTCATGACAACCCTGAACTTGGATCTGATACCAAATTAGAGAAACCAAGGAAGGAACCAGCAGAGCACAAAGGCTCACATAGACAGGAGGAGATACACACTGAACTCAATTGTATTAATGAATAAAAGTTACATATATAAGAAAATGATAAGCTAAGCTAGATCCTAGAAATATGTATAAGATCCTATAACATAGGAGTTGTTTAAACAAATAATCTAGATATGGAAAACATAAGCGAATACATTGGTTGCATTATATCTAACAAAGTCGTGAGGGTACTCGTCATCCATATTAATTGTCCAATCATAGAAATCCTCAATCTGTTGCTGCATTGAATCTTTGATTTTTTCAACTATGTCATCCAACCTCTTCTTCTCAACTATGCCATCCAAGCCCATGCTTGACCTATCCAGCTGCCAAAACTTGGATGCGGACTGGACTTTGTATGCATCTAGAGTTGACATCTTCATATTGCATTACTCATAACTATCTCCCGCAGATGAAGAGGCCACAATCTTCTTCTCTAGACTCCAATGGTAATAGGGCCCCATGGAGATAACCTCTTATATGTATTCTTTTGGTTTCACAGCTATATGGGGAGTAGCCACATGTGGAATCTTATTCGGGTTTTCTAGAGATTTATTCTCATAAAATATCTCTTTAACTTGTTCAACCCACTCCTTCAGAAACACAAGCGGTGCTTTCACTTCTGCCATCACTCTCAGATGATGAGAGTCTAATCTAGTGAACTAGTAAAACTACTTCTTTGAACGTAAAGATGAAGAAGAAGGAGCGAGACTATTCTAATCCACCCACCCACCCACCCACACACACACACACACATATATACTATATTACTAGAAACGAGAACGATATAAGAAACGAAGTTTAGAGGTTTTGCATTCAAAGAAACGAGGAGAGAGAAAAATAACAAAAATGAAGGTTCCCACATATATTCAGTTATAATTAACAAATATATTTTGTCATATACCAACTTAAATTTAAGTTCATAGGAGACCCAATTAGTGATAAATTGAATTCATATGTTTTTAAAAGCAGATCTTGTCTTTGACTTTCCATTACTAATGTGTCCTCTCGTAGCACTGGATTATATAATGTAGTACTATTCCTTCTAGACACAAGTAAACATTGGACATAGGTGATTCCATGAAGGTGGGTAACACTTTTGGCCAAATTTGGCGATGAAAACCTGTTTTTTTACTCATGTGCTAGATAGAAGCCCTCGAAACGCATATATGCCATGTGAATTTCGACTTGCAGTAAAAAAAAATTGTAGAATATTATGTTGGCTCCCATTGATATTTAAAAAAAAATATTTCAATGTCATTTAATGTGTGAAATTTTAAATTTAATGAACTGTGTGACCTTAAAAAATTAAATAAGTTAATAAGTGGCTCGTGTCCAACCCCAATAATTCAATATTATATTAATAATTTAATATATATATATATATATATATATATATATATATGAGCATGATATACACATAATGCACTAT
This sequence comes from Pseudotsuga menziesii, assembly GCA_001517045.1. Lineage (NCBI taxonomy): Eukaryota > Viridiplantae > Streptophyta > Pinopsida > Pinales > Pinaceae > Pseudotsuga > Pseudotsuga menziesii. The sequence goes on along the minus strand of LPNX010949545.1, from coordinate 25,785 downwards.
GCTCTGCATATTTTTTGTTAATTTATTTCGCAATATACAATTATTTATTATTTTTCGAAAGTGACCACATCTGATTTCAGCATCATTTTATACATATGTGTGTCCATCCCATATTTTTTTCACTGTTTTCAAAAATTGAAAAAGACACCCTTTTGAAGAGGACATGTCGATGTGTGGGATGTGCATTTTTATGAAATTTTTGGATGTGTATATTTTACCCTGCGTATTTTTCTTTGAGCTACTTCGAAGATGTTGTATGGTTTTGTAAGTGTATGCTTTAGAACTAATTAAAAAAAACCCATATGAATGCCAATATACATGCATGATATTTCAATGGATAGAGGATTCGGTGATGAATCTATCGGTATAAACTCCGCTCAGTTGTGTGCCATGAATGGCAGGGTTTACACCCTTAGAAGACACAAAGAAACATTGATTTTCTTGAAAGAGGGGTAAATCTCTATTTTTCAGGCCCTTGATCGAGGTTAAGCTCGATCTAGGTATTTAAATACCTTGATCGAGTTTTTATCGGAACCTCGATCGAGGGTTTGATAAACCCTCGATTGAGCTACTCTTAAACACTTGAAAAGAACTTTGTACATGACTACCAATATACTGACATATTTTTCAGGATATAAGCTTTACCTTATATATATTATGTATATGTATTATATATAATATTATGTTCATGTAGGACATTTTAGAAATGGGTTTCAAGGACCCATCTAAGAGAATTTAAAAGAAAAATTACACAAGAATAAAGGGGAAATGAGAAATTATAATTTTTTAAAGATGGTAAATGTAAAAATTAAAAAAAATATAAGTAAAAAAATAAAAATAAAAATGAAATATAAAATAAAAAAGAATAAGAAGAAGGATACTTATTCTCAACATTGTAATAAATATAAAGAATTTAAATTTTTTTATTTTTCATATCCGAATAAATGATAAGAATATAAATGCATAAGAAGAAGAACTGAAGAAGCAATAATATAATACTTATAACCATAGCGAAATATACTAGTAACAAGGGAAGCTGTCCTTTGTTTTTTTTATTTAGTTTTTTGAAACTATTAAAGAGGCATCAAAGTTTAAGGAACAAGAAAACTATTTCCATAGTTCACCTAGAACATATAATTAGAACTCTCTCATTGTATAGATAAAAGTGTACATAAACATAATTGACAATTATAACCTATTACCAATTTGTTTCATCTAGACACGAGTACATTAAGAATATAACAAATGGATAAGACTCATGAAATAAACATGACATGCCAACTCGCTCAACTCATAAAAAAAGGTTTTTTCGTAGTGATAATGATATGTTGTGCTCCATATATGCAACCTTGTGACCCTCCTTATAACTAAATTTTATGAAGTTTCATTTTTTTCTGGACCAAAGATATTAACAAAAACAATGAACTCTATGTTGAAAAGAGACATGGATTTAAACAACACTATATATGACATTGATTATGAATATTGTGTTCAATGACCAAGTGGACAAACTATTGTTTGTAGCAAAATGACCATGACGTAGATACAACAAACCCTTCAATGCATCCTAGAATGATAACTCAAAACTTTAACCAATAGTTGTGAAACCTTGATGGTGATGCCATGGATTCATTTTGGGGCTTTAACACTAATTTTAGAGTATGTGAACTACATGCATTTAATTTTTTTTAATGCTTATATTCAAGTAGTATCATGATGTGTTTTCATTAGAATTCAACATCTAGCTTGTTTATGTCATCAGTGGTTGGTAAGGAATTCCAACATCATTTGATTCCTATTAGCAATATATCCAATGTGTATACAATGTAGTACAGAAATGTAGTAAAATGTTTTAAATACTAAAAATACTTTGCTCCTTCATATATAATTTTTAATTTTAAAAAACTACAATTATGTGATATGACTTTGAATTTACACTAATTTTTATCTTAATCATCATGTTATATTCCGCCCTGGGATTTGAGCTTTAAATATCTAACCCGAGGATCTATACCATAGGTAGATAATAGTCCTAAGAATCCAGGTTGAGTGGACACAGCTCGTCTAAGTTCAACTCATCAACTAAATTGTAGGCATCATTGTCATTGTATTCTTTTTGCATTGAACCAATGAGAGAAATGATGCATGGAATTTAGTTGATGAGCTGAACTTAGGTGAGTTGTGTCCACTCAACCTAGATTCTTAGGACTACGGTCTACCTATGGTATAGATCTTCGAGACATATATTTAAAGCCCAGAGCCCAGGGTGGAATAGAACATAACGATTAAGATAAAAATTAGTGTTACATTTAGAGTCATATAACATAATTGTAGTTTTATAAATTAAAAATTATATACGAAGGAGCAAAGTATTTTTAGTACCTTTAGAGAAATGAAAATGTGAGCATGAAAAAAAAATATGACGTAATTTCCTTGGGTTATCTCAATGTCCATTGTTTACTCTTCAAAATTGTTATTTTGCCACACATTTGTAGTTAATTTTTCTTGTAAATTATTGAATGACATTAGAATTTACATTAATAACATGTGACTAATTGTTTTGGTGTTTCATAATGCTAATAGTGAAAGAAAATAAATAAAATAAAATGTGTTATGACGACTGTGAGATCTTAAAAAACAAAAAGTATGGAAACTAAACATGATATTAATTCTCATTTCGACAAGAATTGAAAATGTTCAATGACATGAATTCAAATGGGGATTCAAGATACAAGGTGTCCAAGCATCTTTTGGAAGACTTGATTAAATGAAACTTTACATTCAATGCATATGGAAATACAATGTCCAGATCAAGCTATCAGTTTGATCAAGGTCTCTAAAACATAGAATTATATGATAATAAAATTTAATAAAACATAATTTCGACTAGAAGAATGATATACTTGTGGGTAATAATACATACCTTGAAGAAAAAACAAGTAACCACATTACTATTGCCACTTCCTCTAGATTTTATGAATAGATATTCGTCATAGAGTAATTGGTGTTATAGATGTCATTGATTGGAGTCATACATGCAATCAATCACATCTATAACCCGATTACTCTACAACCCATATCGACAAATGAATCTAAATGACCATTTTCTATCCAAAAAACAAAGCGAATTAAATCATGGGTTTGTTCCCTATTTATAGAAGATTAAAAATGCTTGATTTAGGTCTTTTTTAACCCTCAATCGAGCTATTTTGTAACCCTCAATTGAGGTTTTGAACTCTCAATCAAGGGTTTATCAAAAGATAGATTGAGGTTTCGACAAACCATCGATAGAGATTTTATTAAACCCTCGATCGAGGTGTTAAGACCTCGATCGAGGGTTTAATAAAAGCTCGATTGAGGTACGATTTTTTCATTTGTTTTGAAATTGCCTTGCCAAAAATTGTAACCCACCTCCATGGATGCACCCACATTAAAATCATGACATATAGAAAAAGAAATTTGTATGTGTGCATAAAAGAGAGAGTACACTAAACAAAATAGAAACAGAAATAAATAAGAAAAATCAAAACACATAATATAATTTCTTCCGTAATGTCAGTTTGGATTTATAGTCACAAATAAAGTGAACCCAAAACCCATTCTAGAACCATATACTACTAAAGAAAGAATGACAATTACAAATAATAATTACTCATTTGATTTGACAAACAAGTGCCAAATCATTAAATCCTTTGTATAAACTAGATTACAAAGAGCATGTAAAACATACCAGTTCCTCAAAAGAAGCCAACTTCTAATCAATTATGAAGAAATACAAGTTGTCTCCTTGTATAAATTGCATTATAGCTAGCATGAAAAATAACTCACTTCTTCAATAGAATCCAGCTTCTACCAGCTGATCATTTTTTTAAGAATTGCATGCGTTAGTTTACAAGGTATACATCATAACTAGCATGATATTTTAGGGCATAGATCAACAAATTTCTCCATAATAATAGAGATTTCATTCAAGCCAGTTAAGGTTGCAAATACAGGAAATTCCATTGTGGGCTAGTTGATTCATTCATGTGAGCACTAATGAATTTTATGGTGAGATAGAGAAGGATTCCATTGAGGAAAATCATTAGTCATGTCAGCTTCTACCCATCAATATTTACTCTGCAATCAAGGCAGGAGCATAGATGTTGGTCATGGCCTATGGGAGATCCTATGATTTTCTTGTGATCATCACAAGAGGTAACAATGTATGTGGATAATGGGCCTAATCAGTTTCTTGAAAAACTGATACCCAAGTTCATTCTTCTGGAAATTCGAGGTAAGTCACTCCCAATCCATGGTGATGGATCTAATGTTAGGATTTACTTGTACTGTGAGGATGTAGCTGAAGCTTTTGAAGTTGTTATGCATTAAGCTGAAGTGGGGCATGTGTATAATATTGGTACACAAAAGGAGAGAAGGTTCATTGATGTGGATAAGGATATTTGTAGGCTCTTTTCATTGGATGCAGAGAAGGTTATAAAGTTTGTAGATAACAGGCCCTTCAATGATCAGATATATTATTTGGATGATAAGAAACTCAAGGATCTGGGGTGGTATGAGAGGACTAAATGGGAAGAAGGATTGAAGAAAACAATGGATTGGTACATTAGCCACCCTTATTGGTGGGGTGAATTGTGATGTGTTCAGCGCTTTGCTTCCTCATCCAATGATTCTCACTACAGTAGGAGTTGAGAGGTATACAGAAGCCCGTGATGTGGTTGACACAAAGCCTCAAGTGCTAGAGAATGGCATTCATCAAAATCACATGCTAGAGACCTCCAACTACTATATTCATAAATATTCCTTAAAGTTCTTGATCTATGGATTAAATTGTTAGATTGGAGGGCTTCTTGGGCATATATGTGAAAAGCAAGGAATAACCTATGAATATTGAAATGAGATATTGGAGGACGGGTCTCAGAGCCAAATGGACATATAGAACATCAAGCTTACTCATGTTTTTAATGTTGCATGTGTGATAGGCCGTCCTAATGTGGATTGGTGTGAATCCCACAAACTCGAGACTATTAGAAATGGTCATATTATTAAAACCTTTCAACCTTTCTCATCATACTGCTAGGCAGTAATATACTTTCTGCCTTGTTCTTGTTCTAAATTGGCATCATGTTATAAGAAATTAATAGACTTGGCTGGGCATCATCACAAATTTAAATGTACAGAATATTTAATTTTTCATTTCATTTTTATTATTTATGTACATGATTGAACAACAACAGAATATGTTTCTACTCTTGGCCAGTAATGAAAAACCCTGCAGTAAGTATATACATTGGAATGCCGGAAGGATAAAAGAAAATTCACAACAAATAAAATACTCATTAATTTTTCTAGATTCCAATATGTTAGCTGCTAAAAGTTAGCATTACCCCTTGCCATTCATGTCACTTGAAAAAAATAAATCATTTCATTTCTCTTTACACCTTTATCTACAATACTTATTCCAATACAACTAATAGTTAGCATTACCCTTGCCATTCATGTCACTTGAAAAAAAAAAATTTCATTTCTCTTTACACCTTTATCTACAATACTTATTCCAATATGTTAGCAGCTAATACTTAACATTACCCCTTGCCATTCATGTCACTTGAAAAAAATAAATCATTTCATTTCTCTTTACACCTTTATCTACAATACTTATTCCAATATGTTAGCAGCTAATAGTTAGCATTACCCCTTACCATTCATGTCACTTGAACAAAAAATCGTTTCATTTCTCTTTACACCTTTATCTACAATACTTATTCCAATATGTTAACAACTAATAGTTATTACACCTTGCCATTCATGTCACTTAAAAATAATATCATTTCGTTTCTCTTTACACCTTTATCTACAATACTTATATATCATTAATATAGTATGTTAATTTTTAGTCAAAATAAAAGAATCATTTGCTACCATTCATTTAAACATTTATTCAAATTCTTGTTTTATTTTTAAATTATAAAAATATAATAAATTATGTTTAATTTATAATTATTTTATTTTAAATATTTTTTAATAAAAAAATAATATTAAAATTAATTAATTAATATTTTTTTATGATCTTGTTATAAAAAATAATTTAATTTTCATAACTTTTCATCACTGTAACACGGTCATTTGTCAAGATGATTGTTGCGTTTATAATATATTACATGATTCTTTTTTCTTATTTTAAATTACCTTAAATAATTTTTTTAAAATGGATTTGTAATTTTTTTTTAATTTAAACTTTATATATTTAAAGTTAAACTAATTATTAATTATAGACTTTTTAAAATTGTTTTAAAATCTGGTGAATCTACACTTTACCTTAGGTTAGTATATTGTATATTTAAAATAAAAACATTTAATTTTATGATTTGAGAAAGAAATAACAAGTAAGACATTTTCTAAAATATCATGAATGAAAAGGATTTATCGAACTATGAGTATTGAGGATGAAAGTCACTCTAATGAAAAGGATTTATCGAACTATGAGTATTGAGGATGAAAGTCAGTAAGTTTATAATCTTTGTTACAATACAAATCTCCCTAACCTTCTAACATGTTAAAACGATAGTGACTTAAAAACATTTTTTATATATTCATGAGGACAACCTCAGGACCGTCCCCATGGGATACAGATCATTAGCTTCTTTGAAACTTTATCACTGTTGGATTTGATAACCGAATAATTGATAGTATACCTTTAACCAAAGCGACGAGGCGAAGATGTTCTCTTCTACTTCTGCTGGAAAGAAACGGCATCATCATTAAAGTGCAGGTACAGTCCAAAATGAAGTGAGAAAAAAGCACGAAAATTTCGTCCTTTCACCCATTCTCATCATACTGCCAGGCACTGCAGTAATATACTTTATGCCTTGTTCTTGTTCTGAATTGGCGTCATGTCATAAGAAATTAATAGACTTTGCTGGCCGTCATCACAAATTTAAATGTACACACTACATGATTGAACATATTTTCTCTCAACTAATTACCTTGAATGCATTTTTAATTAATAATTATTATATAAAAATTATATTGTAACCTAGAATTGACTTTCATTTTAGTTCTTTATTTATAATGTAAAAACCCATCATTCATTAGGGAATTATGCCGGGCAATCTCATCAATTTTACTGACCGGGCAAACAAACACCACCTTTTGCCCGGAGAGGGATGAGAAACCTAAGTTTGGAAGAAGCATGGGTTGGGGCAACCAGTGCTGTTTAAGAAAGGGTTCAAGCAATCTGGAAGAAGAAAGAGATCTGTAACTTTTTCTATGCTCATTTTAGAATTAACAATTAATTTTTATAAAAAATAATAAAATATTATTACAATTAAATTTAAAAGATTTAGAATTACATATATATATATATAACAACATAAATTAAATCAATTAAAATCATAAACATTGGATTATACATTTACTCAACAATAAAAATTTAAAATATTGAGAATTGCATATATATAAAACAACATAAGATCAACTAAAACCATAAACATTGGATTATATATTTAGTCAACATTTCCATTCTTAAAAAAAAGGTTTACAAGAGATTTGATCCTTTCAATATTGAATAGATTTATTTTTAAATAAATTTATGCTAATTTAACTAGTTAATAATGAATAGTAAATTAAAAAACTAACTTACCAACACTAAAAAGAAAACCACAAAATTTTCCCACATAAGTACATTATTTCCAAATTACTTGGCAACTGAATTCATTCTCCATTCTTTTATCGTTCTACACTCACCCAGTAATGAAAAACCCTGCAGTAAGTATATACATTGCAGGGTTGGAAAGGTTCATGAAAGAAAATCCACCACAAATAAAATCCTCATTCATATTTCCAGATTCCAATATGTTAGCAGCTAATAGTTAGCATTACCCCTTGCTATTCATGTTACTTGAAAAAAAGACATTTCATTTTTCTTTACAACTTTATCTACAATAATTATATATTATTAATATAGTATTTTAAAATTTTTTTTTTTAAAGCAAAAGACGAATCATTGGCTGCGAATCATTTAAAAATTTATACATTTTCTTTTTTATTAAAATAGAAAAATATAATAAATTATATTTGATTTATAACTAAATTATTTTAAATATTTTTTAATAAAAAATAAATAATATTAAAATTTATTAATTAATATATATAATATTATTAATAAATTATTTTTTTTATGATCTTGTTATAGAAAATAATTTAATTTCCAAACATGAATAGTTAAATATAATGGATTATGTACTTTTAAGTTAATAATAAAACAATGAGTTATATATTAGTTTTGGGAAAATAACTATTTTACTATATAATTAATGGAAGATATAATAGATTATGTACTTTTAATTAATTTAATATGAAAAGAAAAATAGATATTAGTTTTGTGTAAATAACTATTTTACTTCATAATTAATTAATTAATGCAACTTTGTCCAATGTTCCTCTTAAGTGTCTCTTTATCAAGCACGACCAAGAGGGATAAAATCCCTTGAGGTGGAAACCGCTTTTGGAGTCCTAAGCAAGAAAGGTTTTCACCTCAAGGGATTTGATCCCTCTAGGTGCTTAGAGGCAGTTATCAACCTTTCATCCTACCTCATTCAATGTAGTACTTTCAACCCTAGTGTTAGCACTCAGAATTGTACCCTAGGTTACAGAGGGTAAATTCCAAGGTAACAACAGAACCACTTTAAGAAAGGAAGTTGGCCTCTTCATTTCTAGAGGGGGATCTCTCATAGATTTTTATCAAGGATAAATACACAAACAAAATAAAATTCAGATGTGTTGGTGGTTGAAACAAGGTAAGCATACATTAGGCTATGGAATCACAAATTATCCATGAATTACAGAACAATTTGTAGGTGAAATTCTACAAAGGAAAGGATGCACTCGGTTACAGTCAAATAGTAGTATGTTTGGTGATAAAGAGAGAACAAGAATAGTCCATCAACATAGAGCGCCTAAAAGATGAATTCTGCATCAATTTTGGAAAGAAAGATTGGTGGATACCTGAAAAAATAGCCAAAGCATAACAATATGAATTCTGAACTATTATACACTTATTTGAGATATGAAGAACACATAATGGTAATTTTAATAGGAAAAGACATGCACATAGGAAATGAAATAATAGACCATAACTATGAAATGCACAGGAAGAGTCTGTAGCAACAAGCAAGCATTCAACTCTGCAATTTTATTAACAATAGATCTCAAAATTCATAACACAAAAATATCACAGGTTCCAACTGCGTCTTCCTCTGTTGAGGGTATATTTATAGTATCCTAGGCTCCCGAGACCAACCTCAAAGCATAGTCAAATTCAGTTACACATAGAAATCAAAATCCTTACAGATTCAATGATCTGGTAGATTTTCCACGATCATAAACATAATAGGAAAGCATGCCGAGATGCACATGATGGATCGATATGGAAAATTAAACACTTGGAAACCACGCCTACTGGATGAAAAAGATGGCTCAAAACACCTTCGATGATATGCAACAACTTTAAAACAGCTTTGCATCTTTACCTGCGAAATTGATTTTGGATTGTAGATCTTACCTCAGGATTCATCCTAGGTTTTCAATCTAGGGTCTGTGGGAAACGGAGAACAAGCTACTAGCTTCCTCGAGGTTCAATTTGGTCTTTCCTCCCTTGCCTTATCCTTTCCACCCTTAAGCTTTCCGCACCATCGATCTCTACAGGAATCATTTTCAGCTGTTGATTTGAGATCAAATTTGTGGGCTTCAAAAAATGGAAATCAAAATTTCATCCTTTCATAACAAAGAACTTTATATTTTCACCCTTTTTCTTCTGGCCTTCCACTTCCGTCCTTATGCTTCCACCTTTCGCAAAAAACATAATGCGGAAAATGGATTTTCATATTTCCCGGGACTCGGTTTTGACCTTTTCGCTTTCGCCTTTAGCGAAAAGCGGAATTTCCAACTTTCACAACTACAATTCTACCTTTTCCACTTCTACCTTTAGAGAAAAATAGAATGCGGAAAGAGGACATTCAACTTTCCGTAACCAAAATCTTAAGTTTTCTGCTTTCTCCTTTCCACTTCCGTCTTTAGCAGAAAGCAGAATGTGGAAAGCGGACTTTGAAATTTTCATGCCCAAATTCTTAGGTTTGTCACTTTCCAATCTCTGCCCTTGGTTCTCTTCTGGACCGTTGAGCTTGGGAAAAAATGTTCTAGGCCGTCAGATCTCGGAAGGCAGAAATCATAGTTTGAACTTTATGTGGCCAAAACTTTGCATTTTTCGCCTTTTCGCTCCCAATTTTTCCTTGGTAGAAACAAATTTTTTGGTCTTTGATTTCCTCTATTATGCATCTAGGCCATCTATTTCCAGTCATCATTCAACTAGAAATAGATTTCTTCATATACATGCATTTCAAGGTTAAAATCAGAATTTGTTTAATTATTTGGCATTCTTAATCTAGAAATTCCCTTTCAAATACCTGCAGGACCTCATCAATAATCTTTAAGGTCATATGATATGAAAATTTACAAACGTTATTGCTCCTTTTAATGGCCGTATCCTTTACTAATTACTTAGCTAAAAATGGTGCTAACAACTGGCTCCAACTCAGGATGCTATCCTCCTACGAGGTAGAAAAGAACCCTATAGACTAGGTTCCAAATCCATTGGGATGCTCCCAAGATTTCCTGAAATCCTCGACATGTTCTGAAAACAAAAACTAAATTGATGCTGAAAAAAATTGAAAAATAACTGAAAGAAATGCTCTCTATGTTGAGCTTATTCACAACTACTTACCTTCCCTACTTACTAAGCATCAATGTCCAGTCAAGTAAATTCTGACTTCCAGTGAATCCAATAAAGCAAATGATCCCATAAACAAACCTTCTCCTCATTCTTGATAAAAAATAGTAAAAAGGAACCTAATGGCACAAGGTTGTAATAAAGGAATTGATCTTTAACGTAAATATATAACCAACCATTAGCACTACAAAGCTTCTACATGTAGTCTTCCACTGGATCATAGAATCCTTGACAGCCTTCAAATTTTTCTGTCATTTGTTTTCCAAGACAAGGCTTCTCCAACTGCAACTCTTCTAACATCCTGCCAAAATGTTCTTCAAGAAAACCATGCAAAGAATGCTCCTAACAATTTTCAAATGATACATCAACTTCCTCATCTAATAACTTAGAATTTAAAACGTAGTTCCTTTCAAGTATTTCAAAGGAAATATCATTGCGTTCTTTAATAGAATCAAGCAAAGTAATTTCTGAATTGGGAAAACACAAAGAAATATCCCATTGGAAGTCCTCATCATCTTCAAGAAAATCAAGTGAAATGCACTCTTCTTAACATTCTGAATTGGAGAAACATGAAGAGACATCCCATTTAGGACCCTCATCTTCTTCTTTGGGTTTTAACCCTTCAAGAAAAATTGTTGCTTCCATCATAGGTTGGGACTGATTGCATCACTGCTTGCCCCTTTCATTATCTATCTCTGGAAATGTCATATCCTCAAGTTCTCGTGTTTTCTTAGAGATTTTACGTATATATATTAGAAATTCAAAAGAATCATAACACAAAGCCAGACTATCACTTTTAGCACACTCACTATCTTCTCCATTTTCATCCTTTTGACCTTGGATTTCAATGGAAATTTCTTCTTTGACAGGTCCCGAACTTACCAAATCTATAGCCGCATTAGAGGAAATTTCAACTCAAAATGGGCCTTTTAGCTTTAACTCAAATTCCATGTCATCATGTGTTAGCCAATAAAATTGCTTTAAATTTGAAATACTGTATAGGTCTTAAACACTTTTTTAATATAAATTTGGGGATAGGTATCATAAAAAAAACTACTTTTTTGTTTGTATTTTAGACATATCTCCGTGTGTTTTTACTCAAATTTCGATAGAGAGAGCTCGTTTGATGCGGAATTAAATTTCGCATCCAACGAGTACCCACTCGGAATACTTTTGACAGACCCCTCTACCCCAAAAACAAGAAATACATGAAAAAACGTGATGATGATGTCATCATCACATTTTTTCAGGTATTTCTTGTTTTTGGGGTAGCGGGGTTCGTCAAAAGTATGCCAAGTGGATACTCGTTGGATGTGGAATTTAATTCCACATTCAACGAGCTCTCCCAATCGAAATTTGAGTAAAAACACAGGGAGATATGTCGAAAATACAAACAAAAAAGTTGCCTTTTTCTTTTCTTCCTCCAAAATTAATAAATATTATTTTATTATTTTAACTATTATTTTATTAATTTTTTTCAGGAGGCCCATTTTGAGTTCAAATTTCCTCTAATGTGGTTTTTTAGGCATAACATCCAAGTAGTCCTCCTCACTCTTATCAGATATAGGTGGACTAAAATCCCTTTTAAAACCATCACTAACAGGGTTTGTAATAGGATGATGGCATTCTTCATAAAGCACATTCTGTTTTTTTGAAGAAATTGTTGTTGCAAAAGGGGGAATTCTGATTGAACAAGGTCATCCTCTTCTTGTGACAAAATTTCAGGGGATAAATACTATGAGGAAGGATTTGATTTACAGTCCCAACTTATTTCTTGGTCACACAAAGATGTACAAGAATCCTGCAAACTATCAACAGTTTTAGGGAAAGAAAAATACCTGGGGGATCAGAGTTTTGGCTTATGTCAACTTCAGTCAAGGAAGATACTACCAAATGTTGGGAATTTTCTTGAATGTCAGGGAATTTGTTTTGTATTTATTTTTGAGCTGATTATTCATGTAAGATTTATAAAACCTCTTCATCCACATACTGATCATCACCATATTCATCTTTCATATTTTCAATGAACTCCTTATCATGTGTGCAACAATATTGAAGCAACAACAAAGAAGGATATTGATATTTGAAATATTTATGAAATGTTGTATGAAAACATTTAAGGGAGGATAAACTTCCTGATGGTAATCCCTCATACCACGACCTTGCATTTTATTCTAAACTAGCCATGCACATTTGCATTAAAGAATCCTCATGCAATTCAACTCCTAGCTTATGTATATTCTTATGAAATCTAAACAAATGAATGCCAACATAATCATCCTTTTTATCTTTGAATCTTGGAAGATATGTTAGCCAATCTATCTTAGGTATTTGATTTGGAAAACCAGGGAATGTGATCATGATTCATAGGAGCATACCTAACAACCTGAGAACTCATCTTGAAGATGGAGAAAGTGAATCAACTCATCAAAATTTACAACCCTCTTTGAAAGTGGAGCTTCCATAGAACATTATCGAGAATGGAGTCTTCGCAGATGGAGCTGCCAGGTGAAAGAGGCATGACCTTATTTATGTTTTACCATTTTTCACCATCAACAGATAGATCTAAAACTTTATCGTTTATACTCAGGGAAGATTCAAACCCTCCTTCCCGTATTGGTTCTTCTTGACATCGATCTCCCCAGTGGAGTCACCTTCCAGAATATTTGAGTGGAGTCTCCAAAGCATATACAACCTATATGTGTCTATGACCGACTGCTCAACTAGGTCATAGAACTAAGACAGTGTCATTTTCCCATGGTTTATTTTCACTTTTGTTCCCCAACAATGACGCCAATTTGTTAGCACTTAGAATTGTACCCTAGGTTGCAGAGGGTAAATCCCAAGGTAACAATAGAACCAATTTAATAAGGAAGATGGCCTCTTCCTTTCTAGAGAGCATTCTCTCACATATTTTTAATAGGGCCAGATATACAGACACAATAAAATTCAGATGTGTTGGTGGTTGAAACAAGGTAAGCATACATTGGTCTATGGAGTCACAAATTATCCATGAATTATAGAACAATTTGTAGGTGAAATTATACAAAGGAAAGGAAACACTCAGTTAGATTCAAATAAAAGTTTGTCTGGTGATAAAGAGGGAACAAGAATAATCCATCAACACAGAGCACCTAAAAGATGAATTTTGTATCAATTTTGGAAAGAAAGATTGGTGGATACCTGAAACAATATCTAGAGCATAACAATATGAATTATGAACTATTATACACTTATTTGAGATATGAAGAACACATAATGACAAGTTTAACAGGAAAATACATGCACCTAGGAAAGGAAATAACAGACTGTAACTACGAAATGCTCAGGAATATCTACAACAACAAGTAAGCATTCAACTCTGCAATTTTATTAACAGTAGATCTCAAAATGCATAACACAATAATCTCATAGGTTCCAACAATGTCTTCCTCTATTGAGGGTATATTTATAGTATCCTAGGTGTTAGAATAATCAACCCATAGTTAGCTACCTTAGACATAAATTAATCCATTTTTTGTCTTATTTGCCTAGTTTCCATATTCCACCTTATGCAAGTTGTCCTCCACATGTCCAAAGTGGTCAAACTTGCTAAAATTGAATCATGGATCACTTGGGAAACCACTTGGAATCAAATATAATTTATTCCTGTCCTTCCTAGTGCATGTCTACTTTTTCTGCTTTATTGCCTGCTTTTGCCAAGTTTTAAGGCAATTGGGAAAGTTTGACTAGGTGAAGTTAACTTGTTTTTTGTCCTCATCATCCTCCTCTCTTTTATCCTAAGAAAAGCATGTATGAGTTTTCCTTCCATAATCTATTAGCTTTCCTAATTTACTTTTCCAATTCGTGAGCTCCTAGACAGATTTGGAAACTTCTTTATGCACCTATGGGGGATTTGCTTAGATTTAGTAAGCCTGCTTTTGACCAAATTCGAATGGCATCCTTATGCATTCGAATCTCTCATGTAATTATTTTATTGTGGTAGCATATGACTTTATAGTATTGGCTATTATACATTTATTCAATACAAATTAGTGTTCTGCTCCATATTAAGTCTCCTTTGTGTGTAATTTGCATGTGTAATTGGAAATTTTTGTGAGTGTAATTTTTCTAACACCTGGGTTCAATTTCCACATGGTATCAGAGCCTTTGTAGATTGATTTATATCCTTCCAATTTGTTATTGCAGGTTCAACATCATTGATTGAGAGCATTCTGCTGACTGAAGGGATAATTTCTTAGCTATGGATCAATCTCAGAAGATCATCTTGACTCCATTTAACTTCTTTGAATGGAAATCAAAGATGGAGATACTGTTGAGAGAAAAATGCCTCTACAGAGTGATTATGGCAAAAGAAGTAGAGCCCAATGTAGCTATAGAGAAAATTAAATGGCACAACAGGAGGGATGAGGCATATGGTATCCTGTGTCTGAGCATATCCAGAGACCTCCTTTTCCATCTTCATGGATTAACATCACCAAATGAAGTATGGGAGAAGCTTGTTGAGCTTTTTGGTAAGACAGATGAGATGAGGGGACATCAAATTGAAAATGAATTGATCTCCCTGAGTCCCAATAGCTTTGAATCCCTGCAACTCTACTTTTCTACGTTCAAAGCCCTTGTTTTGCAGCTAAAATAGTGTGGGATCAAAAAGAAGGATGAGCAACTAGTTTTGGCCATAATCTCAAAGCTTGGCCCTAACTATTCAGTTTTTGTCTCGACCTTCCATGCCACAAAGTTGACAGCTCGAGCCTGGAAAATGTCTAGCCTTGCATATTTCATGGAATCTCTCACACAAGAACAAGATAAATTGGTGATGATGGGCACCATCAAAGCTTCCAAAGGCCAAGCTCTGGTTGCTGGAGATTCAAGGGTGGATTCAAAAGGAAATAAGAAATATAAGAAGCCACCTGAGCAAAAGAGAGACAAGAACAAGTCTCCATAGGATCCCCAAGGTTCCAAGAAGAACCACCAGAAGAAGAAGAACAAAGGATAAATGGGAAAGTGTGCATACTGTAGTAAGGGAAATCATTTTGAAAGCTCCTGCATGGAGAAGCAAATTGACATGCTGACCCACCTCTTGGAGAAGAATGGCATCTCCCTTCCTGATAGCTCAAAGAAGAGGGAAGGAGGATCAAATTCAGAAGACAGAGAGAGAGTTCATGCATTGGTTGCTGGCACATCAAGCTCACCTAGTTTCATCATTGATTCTGGAGCTTCAAGACATATGGTTTCGACCAAGGATGCATTCACCTCACTTGACATGTCGAAAGGTCCACCAATATTACTGGGAGACAACTCTCTCACTGAAAGTTTGGGCAAAGGGAGGATTGATCTTGACCATGGTAAGTTCAGAAATGTATTGTATGTTCCAGGTCTTGCCTCTAACCTCTTATCAATGTATCAGATGACCCACACAGGGTCTCCAAAGAAGGTCATATTCTCCCCTGCTGAAGTCGATATCACAGAGATCTCAAGTGGTAAAGTCATTGCAAAAGGAGTTGTAAATCACACTTTGAAGGTATACATGTTCTCACACTTCCTGCCCTACTCAAACCCCTTTGCTCTTATGATTCATGCTAATGAGGCAAGCAAGCTTTGGCATGAAATATTTGGCCACCTTAATTACAAGTATCTTTCTGATATTAGTGAAAAAGAAATGGTCATAGGGTTACCAAAGATTAAGTTTTCCAAAGGAGTCTATCAAGGTTGCATATTAGGAAAATACCCAGAGCATAAATTTGAGAAAGCTAGTCATGAGAGAACC
Source organism: Pseudotsuga menziesii (assembly GCA_001517045.1). Lineage (NCBI taxonomy): Eukaryota > Viridiplantae > Streptophyta > Pinopsida > Pinales > Pinaceae > Pseudotsuga > Pseudotsuga menziesii. The sequence continues at coordinate 9,232 of LPNX010949545.1, read as the reverse complement.
TCTGCACCTCTTGAGTTGATCCACAGTGATGTTTCTGGCCCATTTCCTCATATGTCAATGAGTCAGGCCAAATATGCATTGAAATTCATAGATGACTTTTCCAGGTACTACTGGGTTTACTTCCTGAAACACAAGTATGAAGTTTTTGGCCTTTTCAAAGTCTTTAAGGCTTTGGTTGAAAACCAGTCTGGAAGGAAAATCAAGGTCCTCGATCTAACAATGGTGGTGAGTATGTCAAGTCTGAGTTCATTCAATATTGTGTAGATGAAGGTATTTAGATGCAACATTCTATGCCTTACACACCACAGCAAAATGCTGTTGCTAAGAGGAAGAACAAATCACTGAAAGAGATGGCAACTTGCATGATGGAGGCTAAGAATTTGCCACCAAAGTTTTGGGCCGAAGCTATAAAATGTGCAGCCTATATCCATAATAGGGTACCTCATAAACAGCTTGATGGTATGACTCCTTTCGAAGCATGGAGTGGGCACAAGCCATATGTGACCCATTTCAGGATTTATGGCTCAAGGGCTTGGGCTAGAATTCCAACAGAAAAGAGGAAGGCTTTGTAGCCCCAAAGCCAAGAGTGTCTATTTGTTGGGTACTCTGAAGATTTAAAAGGGTGCAAGCTGATCAATTTGAGCACAAACAAATCCTTCATTGAAAGGAGTGTTCAGTTCCAAGAAGAGCCTTTAGCAGCAGTGGAAGTTGGAGAATCCTCTTCACCACCATAACCATTGAATGTAAGTGAAGAGATAGTTGAGTTTGCTGATTCTGATATGTCTGATAATGATGATTTAATTTCATATCCTGACATTCCTACAAGACCAAAATGGGCAGCAAAGACCATTCATGCCGCTGGAGAACTAGCTGGAAATCCTAATGATCCTAGGAGGGCTAGATCTTAGTTTGAGAGTGCTCTGTGCATGAAAGACCCTTTTTTTGCATAGAAATGCTATCTTATGGTTGAATCAGACCCACAGACATATGAATATGCAGCACATGATCCAATATGGAAAACATCCATGAAAGAAGAGTTCAGCTCACTCCAGAAGAACAGCACTTGGGAGTTGGTTGATCTTCCCCCAGGGAGGAAGCTAGTTCAGTGTAAGTGGGTTTACAAAACCAAATTTTTTGCTGATGGTTCACCTTTGAAATATAAGGCAAGATTTGTAGCCAAGGGCTACTCATAGGTACATGGCATAGACTACAATGAGACCTTTGCACCAGTGGCAAAGATGGACTCCATCAGGCTAGCCTTAGCCATTGCAGCTTCGAAGTAGTGGGAGGTACATCACATGGATGTGAAGTGTGCTTTCCTGAATGGAGATCTTACTGAAGAGATTTACATGCAGCAGCCTCAAGGATTTGTTACTAATACATCTCTTGTGTCCAGGCTAAAGAAATCATTGTATGGGCTTAAGCAAGCCCCCAGGGCTTGGTATGCCAAGATTGATAGCTTTTTGCTATCATTGAATTTTGTTCGATGCAAGTCAGATCCACAAGTCTATTTGAAGCTGATTCATGGTTCATTAATGATTATTTTCTTGTATGTTGATGACCTTCTCATTACATGAAGCTCAAATGATGAAATTGTCTCCTTAAAGCACTAGTACATATGGGCGGATTTTTCCACGTTAGTTTTCCACGTTTTTTTACTTTCATGGAAAAATCAACGCTAAATTATGCATTTTTACAATTTTTTTTAAGGAAGCCCCCACTTTCGTCGCTATATCCACTCGAGCCCTGACTTCCGTCGCTATATCCACGCCATCCCTGACTTCCGTCGCTATATCCACGTGAAGGTAATTTGGATTAGCCCGCGTTTATTTGGATAAGCTCAGCCCGCGTTTAGTTGGCTCTCGGGCCAAAGGACCGACAGGGTTTAGAGTTTAACCAACCAGGGATAGGTATTCTTCATTTTTCTCAAGACCCAATTTCTGGTTCCTATCCCCTCGTGGCTTTTTTTCTTTAGATACAGTCTTTAACTCGGAACACAATGGCTGGGGCGGTTTATGGTATATATGGAACCCTCCGTTGTCTAGCAGAGCTCTGTGTAAGGTCTCTACAGGCTAGAGAAAGCCACCTATTTCACTGCCAGGAATCTCCCTTCAGGCCGGGATGCATATTTGGAAGGAGGATTTCGAGTAATGGGACGAGACTGAAGGCAAATTCTTTGTTTTCCATTAACAGTTTCTCCAGTTTCTTAGATAACTCTTCAGAAGAAGCTGTTAAAAGAGTTGCTCAGCTCACTGGCAGATATGGGGACAATCTCACCTTCTATAAGGTTTTTAAATTGATAATCCTCATAGCTTATATGATATTAGAATTTAAATGTTTAAGATTGATTTGCTGCTTTATGTTTGATTTCGTGGCTTTCTAATCCACTGTGAAATTTGCTTGTATCTTTTCCCTTGAGCCAACCCTGAGTTGCCCTTTCTAGTTAGGGACGACTTAATGGGTTTTTATCATTTACTTGACCTTCTACCTCCCAACTCTGTTGATGATTTAGAAAGTTCCATGGGTCATGAAATCGTTATGAACACAAAATAATGAACTTGTAATCTGTCAGCGTAGACNTCTGTTGATGATTTAGAAAGTGCCATGGGTCATGAAATCGTTATGAACACAAAATCATGAACTTGTAATCTGTCAGTGCAGACCTCCAAATCATTATAAGAACATGGGCGTCTAACATGTTTTGAGCCCTAAATTTTATCCACTCAAAATGAAAACAAAAATCGTGGCCTAACTCTTTTCCATAATTCGTGTGATTGTTTTTTTGGTATTTGCTAGTTTATTTGTAATTGATATTTGGTACGATAGTATATATCATTTCTTGTGATCTCAGTTTCTAAAACAGGTTTCAATTTTGTCCAGTAATTGAAAATAGGATGGAGATGTGGTCACAATTGCTATGATCTTGTCTCCTATTAGTGGAAGAACTCTTGTCTAGCCAATATCCATTAGTCAGCCATGTTCATAAATATGTATAGTGTGGTTGCAAATTTTTGCTGAATTAGTATGATCGTGAGTGGATACAGTGGTCATGGCAAAACTTTCTTAAGTCCGGGAAACTTACAAAAATCATCACTCCAAACTTCTGGATTTAGACGCTTATTCTCAAATGGATTTCATTCCTCTGCATGGTTTGTTTTTGACTACCTGCATACATATCAGGTTGTTGTTTTTGAACCTTTTCCATAGTATCCATCCTCTGCTTCAGTATTGTCAATAATGCGTGTTCTACTTTTGGTGGTGTAAAGTGTTGTTGTCTGCAATCTGTTTGATGCCTATCAGTTTATGGTTTTGTACCCTTTGCCTCATCTCCTTTCTATGCTTCATGGATTACTATGATGTGCTTTATTCTGATGTGTGTAAAGATTGTCACTCTCTTCAATCTGCTCATCCTTGCATGTAATTTTTTCTGAGCGATCCATCCTTTGCTTTAGGGACTATGATTGTGTGTAGTCCNTATGATTGTGTGCAGTCCACTTATAAGTGTGTAGATTGTTGGTTTCTGTAATATTTTTATGCTTGTCAGGTTACAGTTTTTGAGCCTCTTTCCTTATCCTTTTGATATNTTTCCTTATCCTTATCCTTATCCTTTTGATGTACAGTCCTATTATGAGTGTGTAGAGCGTTGCCCTATATGTGGCTGAACAACTACCAGGATTTAGAGTGGGAGAACAGT